>VZTX01033140.1:0-14810 GCA_013400915.1 Pardalotus punctatus | reverse complement strand
GGCGGCCCCGGGAGCGGAGCGGGAGCGGCGCCGGCAGCGGGGAGCGCATCGGGAATTGCCGCGGGAGCTGCAGCCATGCCGGGACTGCTGCTGGGGGACGAGGCGCCCAACTTCGAAGCGGACACCACGCAGGGCCGCATCCGCTTCCACGACTTTCTGGGAGACTCGTGAGCGCTTGGGGATGCGGCGGGACCGCGACCGGGAGCAGGGGGGTGGGATGTCCGTGCCGCCGGCGGTGCCGGGGGAGCAGGGATGGAGCGGGACCGCTCACCGCGTTTCTTCCACGTGGGTGAATTCCGTGTCACCACGCCGGGCACGCTTGCTCCCAGGTCTGTTTTTTTCTCGTGGAGCCGCAGCCCCAGCCCCGCGCCGGGGAGCTCGGGGAGGGGCGGGCACGGTGGGTTTGCCGCGGAGCGCGGTGGCGAGAGCCGCCCGTCCCCACCATCCCCGTTTGCGCGGCCGGAGGGCGAGCCCAGCCCCGGGGGAGGGAAGAGGCAGAGCCCAGAGCCCAGCTCGGGTGTCACGTACCTCCCGGGAGTGTGCGAAGATGTGTAGGGCAGCAGTGACAAAGGGCTCTGGCCCTCCCTGAGCCCGACCTGGAAAGCCACGTGCCTTCGGGCACCATTTCCCGCAAAGCCAGTCGCTCCATTTCTGACACAAGCACAGCGTGCTCGGGACTCGCTCCCGGCAACGCTTGGCAGGCTTGAATCAGCGTTTGAGTTCTGTCGGCATTCAGAGCTTGGGCAAACGGGGAAAAAAAAAGAACTTTCTTAGCTGCTGGCCGCCTGAGACTGGCTGTTCCATCCTGATCACGCATGTGGCACCTTCTCCTTGGCTGTTTGCTGCTATTTATTCAAGGAGTGTACTTACTGTATAAAGAGACTCATAGCACCAGGGGCCAGGTAACTGCCCCATAAATTCCTGGTGACCCGTGGCAGTCACAGGGCACTGGCAGAGCTGCAGGGTGCCTCACTTGATCCCTCCGACTGCATTCCCAAATCTCTCAGACAGGGCTTTTCCCCACTGCTGTGATGCTGCGGTATAGATGAAGATCAGTGCAGGAAGATCTGTGAGTGTCGGGCTGAGAAATGCTGCAACAAGTCCCTGGCAGGGAATTTGAGATGCTGGGGGTGGCTTTGCTTTAGCCCCTGGGATGTCCTGAGAGCTGTTTTGCTCCAGCTTATCCTGCTGCATGCTGGGCTGCGTTTCTCTGTTCTTTGTTTACCTTACTTGTGAAGTGTAAGATGAGTATTTGCCTGCTCTAAAGACTCAAAACCCACTGATAGCAAGCAGTGGGCATTTTTAACAGTAACCACAATTGTGATGCTAACTTCTGGCCTCCCCTGTCAGTTGATTTAAGTCTTACTTTTTCATTAAGGGCATTTAGCAGCTCAGAGCAGAGTGGGGAGTGAGGTGCAGGGAGTTTCTCAGAGCAGGGTTTATCTCATGAAGGTTTCCCGTGATAGGGAAGGAAGAGTTCCCAGGGCAGGATTTCCTTGTTAGAGAGACGAGCTGCTCCCGCACTCCACGCCATGAAATCTGTACAGCTTTTTGTGTGCAGCACAAAATGATATCTCATCTTCACACCAGCTCCTGCTCTCCCCTTTCAGGTGGGGCATCCTGTTCTCCCACCCACGGGACTTCACCCCCGTGTGCACCACGGAGCTGGGCCGGGCAGCAAAGCTGGCGGCCGAGTTCAGCAAGCGCAACGTGAAGATGATCGCGCTCTCCATCGACAGCGTCCAGGACCACCTCTCCTGGTGCAAGGTATGGGGCGTGGGGAGATGCAAGGGGGCAGTCTGCACTGCTGCCTTGCTCCAAAGGCCACAGGAGAAGCCCACACAGGCTTGGAGCTACATATCTACATGCCAAAGCGTGGGGGTGCTAAAATTCAGAGCAGGAATGGGAAGGTCATCTCCATCGACATGGAGCACCCCACAAAGTCCAGGGTGCTCTGTGCACTTCGATACAAGAGGAAAACAATATTACTGTTGTCCCACCAGTAGCTGAAAGGGTTGAAACATGGAGGTGATGCCAAAACCTCAGAGGAAGGCAGCCTATCCACAGAGCCTCAGAAAGTTCTGTAATAAAACAGGAAAGGAAAAGAGGCATCAGAAGTGAGGAGGCAGTCTTCAAAGGATGTGGTTCCTGCCCGGGAAGGGAGAACAGAGGACAAACAGAGACATGTTAAACATAAAACCACAAATAGGAGAATGTTAAATGTAAAACGATCACAAAGAAGAATTAGAAAAAGATGGGAGCGGAATAACTTGGTGAAGGAACTTGAAAGGGACTGAAAAAAAATTGCCTGTGTGTGCTGCCAGGGAGAATGGTTCCAGGGCTAGAGGTGGTAGGGGTCTAAAATGAGTATTTCATACAGAAATGGCCAGAGTGTAAAAATCTCTGGGTGAATTACCTGCCACTTTCTTAGCTCTTAAAATGTGAAATGTTCTCCCATATTTTCCAGGGGTGAGATGTGTATGCAATAAGAGGCATTAAAGGTGAGCAGTTTCTGCACTTGGACATTATTTTATGACTGTCTGGCTTTAGAAATTAGCTAAATTGACCTTTGTACCTGAGTGGTGCATGACCAATGTCCCAGCAAGCCTCAGAAGGCCTGGGAAAAGCAATGTAAAAAGTCTAGTAAATTAAATTTCTGTGCTGGTCAAACTGGCTGAAATCAGCAGTCAAATTAGCAAATAACATATCATTAAATATAACAGAAAGTTTGGGTTGTGCTTATGTAAGGGAGTCTCATCTCCTGGTTGGCTAAAGCCCTTTGAATTAGGGTGTTGCTGACTTCTACAAAGGCTTTGAATTTGCAAGAAGCTTTTCAGTGAAATCAGCTTTGGGCAGGGCAGGCTCCTTGCTGCAGGAAAGCGGTAAGTTGTGTCAAGGGAGGGAAGTGCTGAGCTCTCTCCAGGACCTGCAGGGATGTGTGGGGTTCAGCAGACTCAGGTGATCTGGAAAAGAGATGAACAATGAGCTGACTTTGCTGATGCCATGGAATTATTCACCACAACCTCAGGTAAAACCATGAGAAGTTGCAGAACAGCTTCTCAATGCTGAATGAGGGAAGGCAGAGTAGGAAAGCCTTCCAGAAAACCACAGAGAGGGCAGCAATCCAAGCTGTGGTGAGCTTTCTGTCAGGCTGGGAAAAGCCTTGGAGACAGAGGTTTGGAAGTGTCAGCTCAGCACCTGTCAGAAAGAAACAGGTGGAAGTCCTCCAGAGCAAAAGGTCCAGTTGGTGAGGACAAATCCATTCCACGCATCCTGTGTTCCACTAGATCTAAACTTAGAAGTCCTAGGAGTGAGCAAAACTTTGGGCAGAACCCTCTGTGCCGCATTCCTATACACACCTTTGCTTTCTCTTTGGATGAAGAGAAGCAGTAGTGAGAGGATGAAGCTGTTTTTATCTGGAGCACAGCCTGCAAGGAAGCAAGTGGGCAGGAGGGGTGTCTGAAATCCTGTGTGAAACAATGAAGTAACTTCTGCTTGCTTTGCTGCCACGTTTCAGTGGGCAGGTGGGGCCAGAGTGGAGCCAGTAATCCTCATGTCTCTTTGTTCAGCTCTGCTTGCCAACCTAAGATGTCACTGCTAGTCTTAGCCATCCCTAGCCAAAAAACAGGGCCTTGCTCCAGGACTCAGAACGAGCCTGTAGCTCAGCCAGGGGTTGGTCCCACTCTCCTACCTCCCCAGTCACTGTTTCTCCAAGGGCTGGATGAATGCCTGAGCTCCTTAAGCAGGCCTGGCTGGCACACGCTGTGCAGGTCAGAGGTTTCCATGCTCTCTTTGGCTACTGCAGCCTGCAGCTTGGTGAGTCGGTGATGAGTAAATCACTCCAGATGTCTGGTTTCAGCTTGGACTCCAGAAAGATAATTAAGTTAATGGGGAAGCCAGTCATGGGTGTTTTATTGCAAAACAGGGTGTGGTTTGTGATGCTGTTTTGTAGAGCTCCCCAGGTCATAAAATTACGTGCATTTTGGAAAGAGTTACAATCCATAGGATTCAGATACTACTTCTCAGAAGCTCTCTTCATCCTCCAGCCCCTGCTCTGAAAAGAGTGGGGTGGGTGGGTCTCATTTGCTGAGGTCCATCTGCAGCCTCCTGTGACTCTCTGGGACATTCAGGAGCATTTCTCCTCAGCTGAACTCTCCAGCTTTGTTTTCCTTCCCCAGTCTGCTCTGAAAAGGCAGTTTTGCAGGACAACAGAGCCAGTTCCTTTCTTCCTTCCAAGGCAGGCCTGACCACAACCCAGCTGAGATAAACAGCCCCTTTTTGCACTGCAGCAGTGACTCAGGCAGGCCTGTGGAGAAAACAAGCAAAGAGAGAAGCTGGAAAGGAAATACCTGGCCACGTGTGCACCCCTTGACCTGCTTGCAGCATCCTGAGCAGCTGGGTCAGGGCTACAGCCCCTCTTGTCAGCACAGTCAGCTGAGGAGGGGTGCAGGGCCTGCCTGCTCCTGCTGCTGCTGGCCTGCTCTGAGCAGTGCCAAGGCCAAGGGGCAGCACCGCCATCCCTGCCCTCCCTGAGTTCCCTCTGGGCAGGGCCCACCCTGCTCCCCCACGTTCAAAACCCAGAGAGGACGGAGAGATTTGTACATTGAAGTTATCAGCTGAGCCGATAACACAGCACAGCAGTGTGAGGGAGGCTCACATCGGCATTGCAGTCAGTTTTGTCCCCTTGTAGCATGAGAAGGATGGAAGGAACAGGCCTTGTTCTGGGACAGAAACCTTGAATTATGCTTGCTTTGATGCTGGCAGCTGCTCTGCCTGTGCTGCCTTGAGCAGGCTCCTCCCAGCGCTGCTGGGGCTCAGTGTGACCTGTGAGGGTGCTACTGCAAACTCCAGGGATAACTTAAATACTCTGGTTGAGTCCAGACCAGGTTTGGAGATGCTCAAAATACAGTTTCCCTGTGAAGCAGATCAGGTCTGGACTAGTACAGGGCAGAGCCTCATAAACCATGGTCACAGGCTGCAGGGCTGGGGAGGAGGATGGTTTTCTCTTCTGTCCCAGACGTGGTTCTGAAAGGACTGAGCAGCATCCCAGCACCTCCACTCAGGCTTCCACTTGAGCAAGCTGTGAGTGACTGGCTGAATGGAGCTGCTCCTGTGCAAAAAACCTGTGAAATGTTGGACCTTTGTTAGCTGTGGAGTTGCTGGTTTGCTCTGCCACTAGAGAAACAATTCCTTAAGAGTACAGTCCAGTCCAGGTGTGACACCAACACGTGTCAGCAGTGCTAGATCACATACTGGGAGAGAGTTGGAAGAGAGACACTGTTCTCAGGGAGTGGTGGTTAGACCTCCCTGTGTCACTGACAGGAATTCCCTGTTGCTCCATACCCACTGCCTGGCCTTTGTCCCTGTGCTGCTGCCACAGCCAGGAGCAGGAACATCCAATGGCTTTGTCTCTGCAGGATATCAATGCCTACAATGGAGAACAGCCTGCAGAGAAGCTCCCCTTCCCCATCATTGCTGACAAGAACCGGGAGCTGGCCGTCAAGCTGGGCATGCTGGACCCGGATGAGCTGGACAAGGATGGGATGCCCCTGACCGCTCGCGTGGTGAGTGCCTGGCCCCACAGCACCTGTGCCTTCCCAGCAGTACAGAACCATGGCCTGCCATCCTCCCTGTGCCCGTGGGGCAGCTTATCTGGATGGACATGGCCATGCTCATGAGCTGGGATGACTTCCTTGGGCTAGAACCATGAGCTGTGCTGGAGAGAGAGGCAGCACAGTGCTGGCCTGCTGGCAACAGCTCTGTCTTGCTGTTGTCACCCATTCATCCTGGCTGTGCCTGTCCCAAACTAGTTTTTTTCCATGGTTAATGTGCTGGACTTTTGCTCTCCCCTCGTGCTTGCATTAGAAGGGCACAGGTAGCAAAACAAGCTGGCACTGGACACAGGAGCTCCCAGAGCAAAAACACATTCCCTGGGCATCACTTGTTCTCTAGGACAGCATCCCCCCTGTCCCAACACCTGTGATCAAGCAGGCCACCTCCCAGGGAAGGAAGGAACATCAGGGCTGAGCAGATCCAGCAGAGCAGACAGACAAATCTGCCCAGCCCCTGACCCTGTCTCCCTCTGCTCAGGTGTTCATTTTTGGCCCTGATAAGAAGCTGAAACTCTCTATCCTGTACCCAGCCACCACTGGGAGAAACTTTGATGAGATCCTGAGAGTGGTGGACTCCCTGCAGCTGACAGCATACAAGAAGGTCGCTACCCCTGTGGACTGGAAGGTGAGGAGCAGAGCAAAGCTCACAGCCAGGCACTGGAAACAGACATTGAAATGTCACCCAGCCTCTGGAGGGGCACCCACAGGGTGGGGAAAGCAGCAGGTGGAGGCAGCCTTGCCTCTGAAGGCTCCTGTTTCCTGCAGCATAAGCTCCCAGTGGGTTGGGCCAGCTCACCCACCTCCCAGGAAAGCAGACCTTTCCCCAGGGCTTGGAACACCAAGTGGGAGCCAGCACCACCTGTCCAGGGGTACCTAAGCAATAGGGATGCATGAGCAGACTCAGGCAAGCTGTGCTTGCTCCAGCATCGCAGAGATGCTCAAATTCCCCCTCCTTGCTCCCTGTTCCCGGGGAGTGCCATGGGGAGGAGCTGGGCTGTGGGATCCTATTGGCAGGGCTGGCAGATGGCACAGCTCTCCCTTTGGACATCACCCATGTCTCCTGGTGTAGCTCCTACTCAGCCCTCCCTGCTGGCTCCAGGCACAGGACATGCCTGGGGCACTGGGGCCAAGCGTTTCCAGGGAGCCAATGCCACCTGCATCCAACCCTGCCAGCTCCTCACGGTCCCCATTTGCTCCCCAGCCCGGTGACAGCGTCATGGTCGTGCCCACCTTACCTGACGAGGAAGCCAAGCAGCTCTTCCCCAAAGGAGTCTTCACGAAGGAGCTCCCATCGGGCAAGAAGTACTTGCGTTACACCCCGCAGCCGGAGTGAGGGGTCTGCCGGTGCATCCTGCCGGGATGCCGGGAGCCTTCCCGAGCCCAGCTCCTGCCCCTCCGACACCGCACGATCCGCAGTCTCGTACCGTCACGCTGGTGGTGCATCGCAGTACTAAACCCACCCTCCCCAGCTCTTTTGTCCCCCACATCCCCTCAGAACTAAACCCTGGGTGTTTTCCTGCCTTGAACCAGCCCTGCAAGGACGAGATGAGCAGGCCAGTGGGGACTCCGGGCCTCCTGCTGTGGCGTCTCTCCTGTTTGGTAGCGGCCATGCTTTCTCCAGAGGCATGGTAAGAAGTGGTGTCCTGGTGGGACAGGGAGCTTTGGTGGCTCCAAACTGCTGTGTGCCTTTCAGAGCAGCTGTCTAACACACCTT
Organism: Pardalotus punctatus; assembly: GCA_013400915.1. Classification (NCBI taxonomy): domain Eukaryota; kingdom Metazoa; phylum Chordata; class Aves; order Passeriformes; family Pardalotidae; genus Pardalotus; species Pardalotus punctatus. Next base: position 7,484 of record VZTX01033140.1, on the reverse strand, counting down.
TGGTCCCTTGAGTAGGGGAGGAGCTGCAGAACCAAATCTCTCACTTCTTACTGCTCTCTCATCTCTTGCCGGAAGGTGGTTGTTTTCAGGTTTTACGGAAGAGGGAATCAAGCAAATAAACTGACCTTCAGTACTACCTGCAGTGTCCCTTGTCTGTCTCTGCTGGCCCCCACGGCACCCTGCACCATTTCCTTTCTTCCCTGTGGCCATGCAGCCGGGATGTGTGCCCAAGCTCTGGGGGAGGTGGCAGCAGCACAGACTGCCCTTGTTCTTGCTCTGTAAGGAAAGCGTTTTGGAAAGACAGGTTGTCCCAGGGCACATGGTCTCAGACAAAGCAGTTGTGATGCTCCTGCTGGGAAGGAAGAATGTGCCTCAGCCTGGCCTGCCCTTAAGCTGCTGGGCAGGGTGTCCTTCCCTGCTCCCAGGGCATGAGCAGGCACGACACGAGCCATGCAAACTCTTCTGCTTGCTCTCCCACACCGACATATCGGGGATTTGTCAAGAGATGAGCGATGTTTTAATATAACAGTAGGAAAGAAACTGCTCAGTTAATAGCTCATAGGCTGGTGGCTGCCAGCATTCCTCAGTGCCCAGCACACCCAGCAACACTCAAAAGGAATCAGCTGTCTTGGGATACAACTGTGCCCCCCACCAAGTGGGGACTGGCAGGTTTGATGTTCAAGGTGAGCAATGCACTGCATGCAATAAGATCCCCTCCAGGATCCCACAGACTAAGCCTGGGGCAGCACCCACAACCCTCTTTCATTACCCCCCACTCCCCAAAAAAGGCATTTTTATTAATTTTTAATTTTTAATTGCCTTCAGGAATTATGCAGCAAATATTGGTGTATTTCCCCAAATGGCTTTTAAATGAACCTTTCTTATGAAACTGTATTATTCCCATGTATTATTTTGACTAGAAGATAGGAACAGTTAGTCCCTGGGTTGACTTTTGTTCTCACTCTTCCACTCTGCAAGAAGGGGGAGGGGGATTCTGCAATTTCAAAAGGGAAACATCTTTTTTTTCTGCATGGTTTTTCCGTTTTATCAAGCTGGGCAGCTTCCCTAGTTCCCCCGAGCTGGGCTGCACAAACTCCTAGGGTTCTTGCTGTTCCCTCACTTTGATCTGGTTTCTTAAGGGAAAAATGAATGTCTGCCCCCTCCAAGCTTTCCAGCCAACTGCCCAATTTTCTGGAAGCCTGAGGCCACAGCCCCACGGCAACAGCCTGGTCTGAGCATCCCCTGGGGAACGGCACTCAACACAACCTCTCTAGGACACCGCAGAAGCCACCTGCAAGTCAGGACAAAGTGGAACAAATCCTGTCAGCAGACCCAAGGGCTTAAAGCCAGCAGGGACAGCCACTGGTGCCACTGCTGAGGCAGGCAGGGGCTGATGAATGAAATTCCACAAATTCCTGCCTGCTCCATGGTGCTGCAATGGCCCCAGAGGTACAAACCAGTGAGAGAGACTCAAGCAAACACAAGGTTTGGTTCCAGTACAGCTCGAGTAGTTTTCTTTTAATCCCAGAGAAGTGAAATGCAACATTTTTCAAGTTGGTAATAACATCCAGAGACAGAAGTCCAAGCCCCCTACTCGGTAAAGTCATTTGTGTTTAAGGCACTCTGCAAAACCAGCTTTCCTCTCTTTCCGATTTTCCCCACACGGCAGCAGAATACCTGGTTTGGTCTTTTCTCCATAGTGACATTCAAACATCCTGGCTCTTCCCACCCTCTCCGGGAACTGGCAACAGCAAATCCAGCGGGAGCTGGGTGGAGAAGCGCCAGGAGGCCGGGTCAATAAATAGGGATGGCATGGGGGGGAGTGCAGGGGGTCTGAGTTTCTGCAGGAAGGGAACAACACTGGGTGCCCTCCCTGCAGGCACCAGTGTGATTCCTGTCCCTCACAAAAAGGGGATGGGAGCGTGGGGACCCACAAGCATCCCTCCCCAGAGGTGTTCTGAGCTGCACCCCAAAATGCAGGGGGCTGGGTGGGGGGGAGACCCAGCTGCCCCTACTGTGCAGCAGAAATGACCCCCCCCGACTTCCAGTTGTCAATAAATACCAATAAATAACTTAAATAAATAAATAAATAAATAAGTGACCCGAGGAAGGGAAGGAGGGGAAGGGGCACCCCGAGGCTCAGGGCACGGGGAGCGTGAGGGTGGGCATTTCCATGAGCTGCCCCTCCCTGAGATAACGGGGTGCTGGTGGGGAAGGGGGGTGCAGGGAAGGCATCCCATGGGGGGTTGAACACCGAGCCCGGGGGTCTGAGTGCTCATCCAGCCATGGAATGAGCCAAACCCGAACTTACACATCGGAGTTCTCACCCACCACCTTCCCCCCTTCCTTTGAGCACCACCAGCCCCACAGCCGGGCTCACCCCGCACCTCCACCTTTTGCCAACATACAAAATGCCTGCACGTTTCTGTAAACATTGTTTGCATGGGGTTTCTTTGCAAAATTCTTTTTTTTTTCTTCCTTCTTTTTTTTTAATGGGGAAATGCCCACAAAGACAACCCATGCATCAAATCGAGTTAAGTGCATCATATCCAGCCATCAGAGGAGCAGGAATGGAAGCCTGGAGAGGTGAACACAGGCACGGCCCTGGGGCTCTGCCAGCGCCTGCCTGCAGGCTGGGGCAGCCCTGGGGGCTCAGGCACACGGCTACAGCCAGGCACAGAACCTGACACCGGCACCAGGATGTTGTAGACATTCATGGACTGAAATTCAGCTACTGCTGTCTCAGTGTCATGGCAAACGATGTGCCAAGGCTCAGACTGGCCAGCAAGTTCCAAAAGATAGCAATGAATTCAACAGCATCCCTGCAGCAGCATCCCCACTCTCCCAGACAACTGGAGCCACAGCAGTGCCACAGCAGCTCCTTGGGCTGACAGCTGGCATGCAGCCCTTTCCTGGGGGTTTTGGGGAGCTGGCTCACACAGCCTCTGGACACAGCATCCTCTCCCAACAGGAAGCCCCTCTGGAGTTACCTGTTTATTGGGGAACCCCTTTCTCTGGCATTTTAGCTCTGATGCTGCCAGAGATGTTCCCATTCCCCTGGGTCAAAAGTATACACCTGCCTTACTTCAAACCAAAAGGTACTTACCCCTCCTCCCCCAATCCTTAAGGAAAATTGTATTTCAAGTTTCTAACCCCTCTCCACACACACTTTGTGATAAACAAAACATCAGTGATGGCAAAATCCGCCATCAGTCCCACATCAGGACAAAACCACAGTCTCACAAGAGCAGGACATCTTCCCACACCAGCAAGCTCACTGTGGGAGCTCTGCTCCAGAAAATACTGCAAACCAAAGCTCAGAGCCCTCTCTCCCACCAAACCTGTCCCACAGCAAGGCTGTAGCCCCCTGCAGAACCCCAACATAGGCACCGAAAGCAGCAGGTTCCCAGCCCAGCGCGAGGCCAGATGGGAGGAGCAGGAGCGCCAGCCCCGGCACAGGGAAGTGTCACGTCAAGGCGTCAAAATGCAACACTCCCAGAGGAAAAATAAATAAAGAATTGGATCAGCAGCAAACACTACTGAGGACAATAAATAGCACGGGGATTTCACAGGGATTTTTGGTCTAAGATGCTTCAGGAGCCCCTGTGCTGGCAGGGCCAAGGGTGCACACCCTGCCCTGGAAAAGCAGGAGCCACGGTGGAAGCTTTGTGGGAGCGGGGCTGCGGGGATGTGCTGGCACAGGGAGCTGGGCAGCACCAGGCTGGGCATCCCAGTGCCAGGCTGAGGGCAGGGCTGCCAGCACCCCAGGAAAGGCCTTGCATGGAATTGTCACCCAGTGATCCTCCCCAGGTTCTCCTGCCAGGAGACAGCACATGGGACCCTCCCAGCAGGAATGACCTGCATCCCCGGGGCAGCACAAACCTCCCGTGGTGTGGAAAGCAGGGCTGCAACCTGGAGAAGCTGTAGGGCTTGTGCCAGGGAGGACAGAGCAGAGAAAGCAGCAAAAGCTGTAGTCACCTGCCCAGGAGTGATGGAGTACCCAGAGCAGCAGCAGCACAGCCATGGTTTATGCCTCTGCTGCAACTCCAGGGTGAAATCCTGGGAACTGCCAGATGCATCCCACAGCACCATGCTGCCCCATGGACCAGCTGATGCCAGCCATCCAGGCAGCAAGAAGGTGAAGAGAAAGGCAAACAAATCACTCTGTTATCCCTGCCAAGCACTGCAATAGCAGGAGGCAGCAGACAGGAGCACATTCACCTCCTCCTTCCCAGGCAAACCCAGGCCTGCCCTGCACAGCCTCTGCTCACATCCCTGCCTTCCAGCCACAGAGAGGAGAGCCCAACCCTGCAGAGCCTGGGGAGCTACCACAAGGCATGCCATCCCCTCCACTGGTGGCCCTGCCAGCAGCCACCCTGCTCTGTGGGTGGCTGAGGAAGAGGAGGTCTCCACGTGAACCAGCATTTGCGTGAAAAATGAGCAAGCACCTGACTTCTAGCAAGGGAGTGGGGTCTGCAGTGAAGCAAGTGAGTCCAGGGGTACCTCTGAACTGGTCGGGGTACCTCACACACACAGAGCCAGCAAGCACCTGGGCTGGGAGAATGGGCACCACTCCCGATTTCTCACTCAGCTGAGAATCGGTTTTGCTTCTGTAAGAGAAGGGACGGCGGGACTTGGGAGGGGAGGCTGAGGAACTGCAAAGACTTAGTGCACCTTAAAACAAAAGGACATCTAACCTGCCCTTAGATCTCACTCCAAGACAGAAAAGAGCTATGGCATCTCCTACACTCACAACTACTCCAAACACACCCAGACGCATGCAAAACGTGTCCCGCTCCCCCTGGGCTGCGGAAAACCCCTCCCTGGCAGTGGCACCACCCAGCGCCAGGCTCTGATCAGCCCCCCAGCACTGCCCCTTCCCACCCCATTCCCAGCGGGCAGGCGAGGGGTGGATTATCGATCTGAAATGCATAGGTATGGACACGGCAGGGACACGGTGTCCCAGCAGGAAGGGTCACCGCAGCATCCCCCTGCTGGCAGCAGGCACAGCCTCCGCTTCTCCCTCCAGCTGGGTGGAAAGCAGCATTTGCCACAGGCACGGTTCAATCACACTCATGCTCCTTGCACTGCCCCGCAAGGAAAGACGAGTCCTTTAGGTCAGGCAGCCTTTGTGCCAACCGCAAGTACTCCATTCCACTTCCTGGGAAATCCTCCAGCTCAGCAAACCTTCCTCTGCACCCTTGTGCCAGCCAGGCTCTACTTCTGACTGAGGAGGAGCCACGTTTCCAACCACAACAACGAAGGCAGGAGAACCCGAGGGGTCTGCTTTGGCTAGGAAACCCTGTTCATCTGCAGCGGCCTGGGGGCACCCAGCTCCTCACGTGCATGCCTGGCACTGCCCTACTTGGGAGGTATCACAACTATGGGCTGCCCTCGCTTGGGTCTCCACATGAGGACCTGGGCATCGTTGGCGTTGGGCTTCACTAGTGCGTTTGGTGGGATGGGCTCCATCCTGCTGAGGATCCGCGGCTGCTCCTGCTGAGTCCTGCCCACCAGCCGGGCCCGCTGCCCCAGCAGCTGCATGGGATCGACCTCAATGTCCACTCGCATCCTCCACTTTATAGTCTGCAAGATGATCTTCTCCTTGGTGGTTGTGTTCATGGCCACAAGCCACGTGGTAAAGCTCTGGTCCCTTTTAATCCTGGTCAGCAGCGGCACGTTACTGTTGCTCACAGGGACAGCCCACGTCACACTGGGGTAGAAATTGTCATTCATGCTCACCGAGAACCTGGAGATCTTGTTAGTGGGCCCGACCAGGGTCACGGTTTCTGTGGTGTTTCCATACCAGGGATAGCTCACCCCATCCGAATCGCTGATGGCTTTTACTCTTCCTTCTCGCAGGTCAGGCAGCTCCCAACTTGACCTAGTGAATGGGTAGAGAAAGGTGAGCAGAGAAATGGCAGCAACAGCACCTGGCAAGGGATGGGGACACCAGCTGCATGGGGACCCTCTCCCTGCCTGCAGCAAACTCTCAGGGCCAACCTGAAGAAAAAATTCAGCTTCGCTTCCTTTGCTGAGACTTACACATCCAGCCGAAGCCTTTGCTCTGCCAACATAATGCCATTTTAATTAACTTGCAATCAAACTGACTGGGCCAAAACCCACTGCTGAGTCTCCCTGGGGTCACTCTCTCCTTAATCAGCTCCTGCACTGGAGAACAGCCTTCCCCATCCACGAGCTGCAGCACCGTGAACATGGCACTGGCCCAGCCCGTCAACAGCCCCCTCCTGCAAAAGGTCTGCAATTATTATGCCTTAAATACAGAGACACGTACAACAATTAAATCCCACAATTATGCCTGCCACCGGCATGATAAAATCCCTGCAATATGGCTGGGGGTGGCGGGGAATTCCAGCCCAAATCTTTGCTGCTCACCATGTTAGCAACACGGTGTGGCTATGACAAGGGCTGGGTAGCAATTACAAGGGAGGAGCTTTGGAGCAGAGGGCCTGGGGCCACACTTCTGCCATCCCCCCAAATGATGACTTCCACTCACTCCAATGTCCTCAAGTGTTCCAGTGCCACACACACACCAATCTGTCATGATACAAGGATGCAAGCAGGAAGCACAAGGACCTGCTGCTCCCCCAGTGCCCACACACCTGTGGCATCAGCAGGAGCCCACCAGCAAGCTGCAGAACAGACCCCTCTGGACGTTTCCCCTCTTGCTTCACCCCTTTCCAAAAGCAGAAGACACAGCAACAGAGCCAATAGCTTTGCCCCTCAGCATCCCCACAAGTCACACGCACACTCAGCATTGGGAAAAGCTGATTTCCAGCAGCCACTTCTGCCAAGCACACGAGCCAAGCGGGCACCTCCCCCAGCACTGCCCACCCTCACGTCCCAGTCCAGAGAAGAAACGGTGCTTGGTGGGAAACAGGGGCCGCAAAGCCCTCAAAAGGGCGAGCTCCAGACCACCGGGATGGTGCAGGAACCCCTGTGGGATGTGAGGAGCAGGAATTGTGGGGTCGGGGAGCGAGCGCCGGCGTGAAGGTGTTGCCCGTGCGTGGCTGTAGCTGCAGCGGTGGGGTAGAGGGGCAGCACCCAATGCCGGGGGTGCAGCACCCGCTGCCTGCGGGCGAGCAGGGCAGGTTTCCGCACCGGGGTGCCCACGCCTTACGCAGCCCAGGGCCCGCCCAGGCCCCCGTGCCCCCATCCCCGCTGCCGTGCCCGGCCCCGTCCCCCCGTGCCCGCCCGCGGTGCTCACACGCCGAGGTCGCTGTAGGTGTTGTAGAACTCCATGTGGTTGCAGGCCTGGATCCAGCCCACCACCCAGGTGTGCCGTCGGGCGATGGGTGGCATGAGGACGCGGGCGGAGGCGCGGAAGTAGGGCGTGCGGTACCGCAGCACCACCGGCGAGCTCTCCTCGATGGCCGTGGCCGCCGGCTCGATGGTGGCCGACACGTCCGACACCACGATCTGCTCCCGGCGCACCCGCGCCTTGCAGGCCACGCTCTGCAGGC
>VZTX01033090.1:0-14057 GCA_013400915.1 Pardalotus punctatus | reverse complement strand
CCCATCCCCGTCCCCATTCCCAACCCACTGGCACTCACGTAGACGCGGGTGGGATCAAAGGGGCACTCGCGGGACACCGGGGCGAGGGCGATGTCGGTGACAGCACAGGGGGCCAGCAGCACCTGGCCCTGGTTGCCCAGGGTCAGCCCGATGGCCACGAGCAGCCCCAGCAGGCAGCCCAGGCAGCTCAGGCTGCTGCAGGCGCTCAGGGCGAGCAGCGCCCATTTCTGCAGGAGGGAGAGGACAGGCACTGTGGGGATGTGGGGCCGTTCCTGTCCCAGGACAGACCCCGAGCGAGGGGCTGGGGGGCTGTGGGGCCCCCTCAGGTGCTGGGAGAGGGCTGGGGGTGCTTACGAGGGCAGCGGGGCCGAGGTAATGGGACAGCAGCAGGGCACAGACTCCGCAGGAGATGGTCTGCGAGGAAGCACAGGGAGGTCAGCGAGGAGCAGCACCCGCCCCAGGGACCCCGGTCCCCTTTCCCTGCTGGCATTGTCCCTCAAAGCTCATCCAGGGGGCAGTGCTTCATCTCCTGCAGCCCAGGAACAAGTCCCTGAGTGTTTAATTCCCGGGATTTGTGCTGCTTGTTTAGAGCAGGGGAGAGGAGGCAGAGCAGTGTCCATCCCGCATCCCCCCTCCTGCCCACCCTGTGCCCACACCTCATCCCAACCCCTCCGTGTGTCCCCCCCGTGTCCCCAGCCCCACTCGCGGTGGTACCAGCAGTGCAGCGATGCCAGAGGCGGTGTTGGTGACACCGTAGTGCAGGGAGGTGGCATCCCGGGCACCGAGCACGAAGCGCAGGACGGTGCCGTGGACGAGGGCCCCGGTGATGAAGTTGAGGTGCCCGAGGATGAGGAGGATGAGCCCCGTTTTCATCAGCACCTTGCGGTGGCTGCCAGAATCCAGGTGGCCTGAGAGCAGGGGACAAGAGGGTGTGGGGTGGCCAGCAGAGAGCTGTCCCTGCTTGGCATGGCAATGGGGCACTTGGGGAGTGGGGTATTTGGGGACAGCCCCGGAGCACGTGGGGGATGAGGCAGGAGGGGATGTGGAAGCCACCGGTAGCCCAGGTATGCAAACCACTGCCCCAGCCAGCTCTCCTGGGACTGGGGCAAAGGTGTGGGGCCAGTGACCACGGGGACAGGGGTCCCTGTGGGTCTGGGAAGGGCTGGAGCCCCCTGCAGTGATGGGGGAATCTCTGGGAGCGCAGCTGTCCCTAAAAAGCAGCTCCAGGGCTGGGTTCTGGCATCCAGCCCTTTGAGGAGCGGCTTTTCTCCCCCTGGAAGCCACCCTGGGGCCCTTCCCCCCTTGGAACCCACCCTCAAACACCCACCACCACCCAGGGCTCAGCCCAGCTCCGCCCCTGACCCCATCCGAGCCCCTCAGCTCCTCTCCCTCCCTCCCTGCCTCAGTTTCTCCTGCAGGAGGACAGAGCTGGAGCCCTCCTGTCGTGATCCCCACGCCAGAGCCGGACTCACCCCCTTGGCACATCTTCACCGGGCCAGGCTCAGGCCATCAGAGCCCCTCGATGTCCTCAGCCCCCCGGGCAGCTGGATCCATCCAAACACATCCAGGTGGGAGCAGGGCTGGGATGGGGTAGGACCAGGCCACCGGAGCCACCCTCCTGCTGCTCCAGTTCCTGTCAGACCAGCTCCCCGGGACAAAGGGATAACTCCACCTCCTCCTGCGTGTCCCACCCCTTGCTGCCAAGCTGTGACATGCCGTGCCGTGCCGTGCCAATACACATTCCATGTCCCCACACCATTCCATGCTTCCTCACCCCCTCCCCATCCATCTCCAGCACACCCCAAAGCCGTGGCAGCAGGGTGGGCTCCAGCCAGGCACAGTCCAGGCTGAGGGTCTGGGAAGGGGCAGCCCCTGCTGGACCACAGGGCACTGCCCAGCACTGCCGGGTGCCGTCCTCAGCCTGCAGGGAGAGGGCAAAGCAGAGGGGTCAGGGCAGGGGTCACTTGGCCACAAGGTGACTCAGAGGAGCTGATTCGGTGGCCATTGCCCTGATGAAGCTTCCAGGGAAGTTCCAGGGAGTGGGATGGGGACAGGGGAATGCTGCAGGAAGAGCCCCCAGCTCTGCTCACACCAGAGCAGAGTTAAATTTTCACAATTTAATTCCAGGGACAACCCTGGCTCCTGGGATTGGTCTGGGAAGGGCTTGGTCCAGGCAGAGGCTCAAAGGCACCGTCCCCAATATCCCACCTGAGCCACTGCTCTCAGCATCCTCATACACCCAGAAGTGCTGGAAATTTGGCTTTTCCCACCATTCTTCCCCTCGTTTAACCTGTACCCAGCCCTGCTGCACAGGGAGAAGAGAGACCTCTCCTCTTCCTAAGCCTTTGGGAACAGCATTCACGTGGGCAAAGGCAGCTGGGAAGGATGAACTGCAGCCCTTTCCCTGCAGCTTTGGAAAGGATGAGCTGGATTCAGGTCCAATGACAACCAGAGTCTTTATTCCAAGAGTCCCTTAGGATGGTTGCAGACGTACAGACACACGTACATATTTACACTCTTACACACCTCACAGAGTTTGAACCAATAAATTAAAACAAAAAGAGGGCAAGGATTTCAAGGATTCGTGGGTTTTTTTTTTTCCTTTCCTTTTTTTTTATCCTATTTTTTTTCCCCCTCATATAAGAAACAGCAACTCCCCGAGGCGAGGCTGGGGGAGCCAGCTGGAGGATGGCAAACAGAAGTCAGCAGGGACACAACCCTGGCCCAGAAGCTGCAGTGACAGCGAGTGTGCTCCCAGCAGGTCACACTCTGGCTTCGATGCATTCCAGCTGGACCATCTCGTCCAGCCGGCAGCCCTCGGCTTGGGCACAGTGGCTCAGGTGGGCACTTGGGCTCTCGGCACCTCTTGCTCGGGGGGTCTGTGGGCAGCCTGCTGCAGTCTGAGAGTGGGGGGACTCGCACTCGTCCGAGGTAATGTCCGGCACGTCGTCCGACTGGCTGTCCGAGCTCTCCAGGTCGCTGCGGATGCTCTCGGGCTGGGCCAGGGTGATGTCCCACGTTTGGCTGGCAATGCAGTCCTTTTGCTCACAGCTTTGGTGTTTGCACGTCTGCTCCTGCTCGCCATCCTCCTCCTCCTCCTCTTCTTCTTCCTCCTCCTCGTCCTCCTCTTCCTCATTCTCTGCCATTTGGGTGTGGACATGTAGGGAGTCCTCTGTGCTGCTGCCGCTGGCCAGCTGGTAGTGGCTGGGTTTGGCTTCGATGTCCACCTGGATCTCCATGTTATTGCACTCCCTGCAGGAACAATCACCCTCACGTTACTGGGAGCAGTTCCTGGGTCCAACTGGGATCACACCTCCCAAACACGAGCAGGATGCTGCTCACCACCTGAGAGAGCTGGGGAACAGCAGCACTCACTGCTCTCCTCGGATCCCGCTAACAGAGCCCGGATATACCCAGGCTGAGCCAGGAGCTGAGCTGGGAAAGCTCCAGAGTCCCCTCAAACTTCCAGAACACACCCTGAGGGTGGCTGGGCTGCAGATCCCCTTCCCAACCTCCACACCACACACGGGGGCTGCTCCCAAATTGTCCCCAGCCCTCCTCCCGTGCTAGGAGAAGGATGGATCCCCTTGCCAGCGGCAGGAGAGCAGCCTGGTGCACACACAGCCATCCCACCACCCACAGCAGCACTCACGGAGCAGGGATTTTTCCAGGACACCCACCACCAACGCTCTTCTCAGCATTCCGAGTCCTCCTACCTGTCCTGAGGGTTGTAGGAGCTGATGATGGAACCAGCCATGGCTCGAGTGCTGGCGTTGTCACTGATTGCTCCCAAACTGACCGAATCCTTGGGGAAAATCTCCTTCTGGACATCTGCCTGGACTTCCAGCCTGCAGGAAAGAAGAGGATTCCTCAGAAATGCTTTAACTGTCCTTGAGGAGCATCTAGCAGTCACTTTTCTTCATGGGAAAGCAAGAACCCCTGTGAGCTGGCACAGCTCTGCATGACAGCAGTTTAACCCCAGTGGTTGCTCTCATTTCTTCTCATTTTTGGCTCCATTTAGGCAAATTCATTCTGTTTTCCATGACGAAGGTAAAGCGGTGTTTACATCCATGACTCACACGATTCCTGCGAAGAGCTGATTTCCACGGATCTCGCACAGAGCCGTGATTACATCCTGGCTGCCCTATCAACACGTGGCTCTAATTACCCAGCAAACTGACTCACAGGCAAGTTGGGAGGAAAACTGTGGTGTAACCTCCTGACTTGGAGAGCCGTGACCCTGCCTGCCATAGGCTGCTGGAGAACAGGAAGCATCCAAACCTCCAGGCTGGAACAGCTTTAAGCAGGACGTGCAGGAGCTCCATGCTGTTCCAAATTAACCTGAAGCATCAGCTCTGTGGTCTCCAGGAGCTCAGCAGGGATCTGTCCTCCTTGCAAGGACTAGGACTGGCACTGACTCCAGAAACAGAATCATGGAATGGTTTGGGTTGGAAAGGACCTTAAAGATCATCTCGTTCCAATTCCATGGGCAGGGACACCTTGCCCTAAACCAGGCTGCTCAGAGCCCCATCCAACCTGGCCTTGGGACATCTCCAAGGATGGCAACCCCACAACCTCTCTGGGCAATCTGTGCCAGCACCTCACCACCCTGGGTGGCACCGGGTTCCAGATCATCCCGGGTGATCTCCTGGAACCGGTTATTCTACAACAGACCAAGATATAAAAATACAACCCCTAGATCAAGGCAGGTTCACTCACGCTCCTGTAAAGCTCCCCAAAATAAACCCACTCAACCCACACAGGCCTTGGGAATGTCTCAGCTTTTCCCAGCAGTCCAGTTACCTGCTGTACTTGCCCTTGCTGCCCGAGAGGACGCCCCCGCTCAGGGTGCCCCCAGACAGGGCAGCAAAGCTGGCGGTCTCGCTGTAATTGCCCTGCATGACACTGAGCCCGTCTGTGGGGCTGCCACTGGTGCTCAGCACGCTGGTCAGCCCCTCAATGCTGCTTTCTCCAATGCTGGGGTTCTTCAGGGCTCTCCAGGCATCGGCCACTGCAGGGAAGGAGAGCACAGGGGTTGGAATCGGCAGCGGGAGCGCTCAGCTGCGATGTCTCATCTCGGATTCAGGAGACATCGAGACCCCCAACGGGTTCATTACAAGAGCATTTTGCTTCAGCCCCTTCCCTTCTCCAGTTATTACCTGTGATGGGTCCATCATCTTCATCAAACTCGATTTTCACCCCCTTTCCGTTGGCTGTGCTGACCCCACAGCCACCGCCCCGGCACAGCGAGATGGGCACAACCCCGTAGACGTAGGCCAGCATGATGGGGACCCCAATTCCTGGAGAGGAGGATGAGCTGGGTTAGGAGCAGCTTAAGGACATGTTGGGCAGACAGAAATGATTTTTAGGGACTCTCTCAGTTGTGTTTTTGCTGCTTTTAAAGGTCCCAGATCACAGTTCTGCAGACAGATAGAGGAGGAGCCCTTCGTGCTGAGGGAGGGAACCCCAAGAGCACTGAACCCCCAAGACACCAGCCACCAAACCGTGACAAGAGACAGCTCTGTGTGTCCAGGGACTCCAGGAGGGGCTGTGGCACAGGCAGCTGGTGCTCCAGGCAGGCCCTGTGCTGGCCCTGGGCCAGCTCGAGCACATCAGGATGTGCAGCCTGGGCGGGAGGCAGAGCACTGTGCCCGAACCCACACACAGCTGCACTTACAAACTGCCCTGTGGCCACCCCCACGGCACAGGGCTGGGCTACCCACTTGTCTCTGGGGGGCTACTGGGCCAGCAGAAGGGACAGGGCTGAGGCCACTTACCAACACTGACAGCAGCAATGACTGGGGAGGCGATGACAGACAAGGTGACCCCACCGGTAATGGCCAAGTTCCTCTTGTGCTTGGAGGTTTTCTTCCCCTCGTACCTGCTGTGGATCTGATGGAAGAAAAAGCACTGGGTGAGCACAGCAGACACCCAGAGGACATTAAAATGTGATTTTACAGCCTTGCCAGCTGCGAGAACCCTTAAAGAACCTCATTTTGAGCACAGATCTCCTCACAGACCAGGCCTAGCAGGAGGGTCTGTGTTTAAGGGAAAGAAACAACCACAAGTACGGTGCTGATGTGCCATTTGTCCCCACCCAAGGGATCCCCTTGGGTGCTCCTGGGGCAAGGCAGAGGCACAAGAGAAATGCAAAATGCATTTAGAACGACTTGAGCCTGAAGGGCTACCAGGGCTATCAGCCACCACCTTCCCTCTGCCCGAACAAAGCCCAGGAGATAAGAGAAGCTTTAGAAAACTGAATTTTGGTTTTGTGACGAGATCCACCCTTCCTATCAGCTCTAAATTTCTGGTCAGATGCCCCCAGCACAGCCCAAACCCTTCTGCCCCCCACACTCACCTTCCTCCCAACGTACACAGGGATGCCGATGACCATGGCAGGAATGGCAATGCCAGCGATGAGGGAGATGCCGACAGGAGCTCCGATCAACGTGCCCAGCTGCCAGAGAATCTTCTTTTTACGACTCCATGGCTTTTTGCCCCAGAATGTACAGCCAGAGGGGCTTCATGGAAAGGGAAAAAAATCATATTAACATGCCAGCCATTCCTAAACGTTCCTGAGGACCCCAAGTTCAACTTCCACATGAATAAAAGCCAAATATTAGGAAGCAGGTAGACAACACAAATAAGTTTTCTGTCTTTCTGCCCCCAAAACGTGAACATCACACTACTGGTTCTATGTTTAATATCCAGCACACCAAGAACTCTCAAAAGGAATTGTATCAGGAGGTTTTTTTGGTGTGGGGAAAGCATCTGAATATTGTAAAGTGGGAACAAAGTTCACCTCTTTGGGTCATAAACGATAAAATTTCTCCAGCTGATTGCTGAAACAGGAGAGTAAAGTCCAACGCAGGCAGTGAACTCCTCCACACAGGCTGAGAGAGGCACGTGCTGCTGCCCTGCTCACCTGAGGTAATGCAGATCCGAGATCTCCTTCATGCAGAGCCAGCAGAACTCGCAGCCACACACAGCACACGTCATGTGGTTGCAGCTGCCATCGTTCATCTTGATGATGTAAGCGCTGCAGCGTGGGCACGGCTTGATGTCATCGGCTGTGGGGAGGAAACGCGGGATTCAGTTGGGATCTCTGCTGGGACGGTGAGGAATCACCCAGGGGAAGCTCATTACGGATGAAAGTCCTTGTTTTCTGTTCAGCAGAATAGCTGTGCTCATCACAGGGCTGGTGTGTCTTTAGTTTATCTCAGAGAAGATAACATTGATGTGACAGACGGCAGGGACTGGGAAGAGCAGCCACTTTGAAGGGCTTATTCTAATCTTGAATGGGATTTATTCCACAATTCACGCTTAAGCACAGGGAACAAGTCATACCTGCCCAGCACAACGAGCCGTGACCCAATTGCTCCACTGAGGTGATTCATGGGCCAAGAACAACACAACAACCGCGAGAACAGGCACAGGAGAAACCCCGAACCTGGCCTTTGGGGGACCAGGGGCTGCAGCCACACACGGCTGCAGAGGCTGCCCAGGCCCCAGGCTGCTGCTGGCAGAGCAGGATAAAGGGCTTTCATCCCTTCCTTAATTCAGGCGTCATCTGATCGTGGTTATGCAATGGCTGTGCCGTGGTTCGGGGCTCTGCTGGCCCCTGAGAAGCTCAGCAAGATGAAATCCAGCTGTGAGAGCCCGGCTCACACCTTATTAATCACCACGCTGGATCCAGCACAGCAGGGTGGCGAGAAACCACTGTCTCAAAAACCTCCCTTTCCGTGGCTAAGTGCCCTTCCTGGCAGGGATCTCTTTAGCAGGATAGAAAACCTCACACACTGGGTTTTTCTGCTGGCTGTGGCAGTATCTGTGCTGTCCATTATTAGGATTCTCTAAACTGGGGCATGTTGGACCTCGGCACACCACTAAGCCACCCCAGAACCACCCACGACAGCTCCACACTGGCTGAATTAACATTTAAACTTGCTCACATAGAAGGAAAAACAGGGTGCTTTGTTTGGGGGTAGGGCAGGGCTTTAAAAAATGGCCTCACTGCCCACTTCCAGAGTCAATACAGTTATTTTTAAGGAACACAAACTCAGCAGACACAGCAGCTCCTACCAGGCAGCGTAGGAGTCTGTGGGTTGGCATTTTTTTGGTACCTGACATTACCAACACCTAACAGTGCACAGAGCAGACAGAGCTCCCCACACTCAGCCGGCCATGAATTACTGAATTCATGCCGCTCTTCATGACCGGAGCAGGCAAATTTGATGCTGCAATGGTAAAAAAGTGACTGCTTGTTCAGGGTTTAGGTCAGCAAAAGAGCGAGAAGATCCAAGATCAAAGGAGCCACAAGCAGAGCTGGGGCGGATGAGGGGAGTTGCCGTGACACAAAAGCACCCAAAGCACATCATCACCCACTGATCTGTTTAGTGCTCTTGGAAAAGCTCAGATGTGTTCTAACACACAGGAGGAGGGGAAATGACTCGGAGTTTCACAGCTGCTGGAGACACTGACATCTCCCTGCTTTGAGGGGAGCAAGGTTTGCTCTTTAACACACACAAACAACCGAGCAACCGAAAAATCAAAAGGGGACTCTTGGGGCTGTCCTGTGCAGGGCAAGGAGCTGGAGCCTAGTGGATCTCTTCCAACTTGTGATATTTTAAAAAAAACGGCTGAATCCATACCCGGCCCGGAGTCCTGTCCGTAGCTGAGGCCCGAGGTGTGCTTGGTCCGTACCCGCAGGGTCTGTGCCCGCTGCTGCCGGGCCATGTCGCAGGTTTGGTTGGGGTGCCATATCTGCTTGCAGTGGTAGCAGAACTCCGTCTGGCAGCCGTCCCTCTCGCAGGTCAGCTTGGGGCAGCTGGCACAGCCGTAGGCGATCACGGCGTACCTGCGGCCGGGAGGCACCGGGGGAATGAAAACACAAAGTCAGCAGGGGACAGTCCTTTCGTTCGGGCTGTCCAGCAGGACAGGTCACCCAGAGCCACCAGCCCACCTCTCCCAGCTCATTTCCCACCACTGGTGCAGCAGCCTCCACAACAGACACATTCCTGCGCGCTGCAGGGCCTGAAATTAAGCGGTGCTAATTGGGTTACTCGGGGCAGGGACCTTTCATGCAGGCAGCTTGAGATCCTGAGTTCTCTCCTCAGCAACTGCTGGCAGTTCTCACAGCCAATTCACACAGGCCAGATTTGTCTGGCCCCGTGTGCCAGCTAACTCCTGGCTGTTTCCTCCCAGGACAGGCTCAGGCTGCTCTTTCCAGGCACATCCCTCATTTCCATAGGACAGACCTTTGGGTGGATGCTGTATGGTCCAGAACCCAGGAAAGCTGAGGTTGTCCTGGGCACTTCTATCAACTGAACGATTCTAAAAAAGTGGAATAACAGTTCCTTATGTGCCTATGTCAACAAGCAAGCTCCCGTTGATCTCCATAGAACCTCCTTTTCCAAAGAGTGGTGAAGAACAACGCCCCGCCTTTGGAACAAGCCAAAATTGGAGTAAAATAATCGATTGTGCAAGAGAGAGAGGCCAGGTTCAACCAGCTCCCTTTGACAGTAGTGTGACACTCCCAGAAGGAAGTGTCCTGTGTACACAGAAGTCTGAGCAGCATCACCAAGCACCGCTACAGAAATCTGACTGACATTCACTGAGGACGAGGCTGTTCCCATTGGCCATGAGCAATTCCAGAAGTCCCTCCCCAGTCCTGGGACACCCATATGGCAAAGGGTATTTTTGTTGCTCATCCTCAGTATTTTTGTTGGTGGTCAGAGGAGAATAACTCCCATTTAGGGTTTCATATTTAGAGCTCGTGCGGCTCGAGTTGTATTGCCTCTTCTTCTCAGAGGCAGCAGCGTGAGAACCACTGAATGTGTCATACCACAATGATTCATATCCCGTGGGAGTTTGAGCGACTTCATCCTGCCAGGCTACGGCATCATCGCCAAAGAAACAACATCTGAGGGCCTGCAGCTCTACCTGGGCATCCACACACCTGCACCTGAGCCCAGGAAAATCCCATTCCTGGAAGTGCCCAAGGCCGGGCTGGACAGGGCTTGGAGCAACCTGGTCTAGTGGGAAGTGTCCCAGCCCATGACTGGATGAACTTTAAGGTTCTTTCCAACCCAAACCACTCTGTGTTTCTATATGGTAATTCCATGATGGCCCAGGGGGTTGGGAGGGATGAACTTCATTCCTGTCTACCTTGTCTAAGGAATATCCCACTAAATGTCCTCACCTTACAGCCTACCCTTGGCAAAACAGAAAGGAAAAGCTTCATTTGCCCAGCTGTGTTGTGACACTGCTATTTCCAACCATAACAGCAGGCTAGGAGAGCTCAGTGTAATATATTAAGCAACCCCACACTCTAAATTAACTCCTCACTCAAAACGTTGGGTTTTTTTAAACACTCAAGAAATTAAAATCATCAGCATTTATATTTTATTGCTGGAGCTGAAATGACAAATATCATGCATGAGCCCACAGCTGTGAGGAAAGAAGCTCCAGGACTGTCTGTTGAGGGAAAAAATAACACATCTCCACATCAAGGTCAACTAGAAAGAGGGTTTTGAAGTGAAAAGCTGAGGAATAATCATGGCAGGATGTGGATGGACAGTGGTTCTCCTCTTCCACTGACCTCTGACACATTGCTGGCTTAAATGGCCATTTCCAGGCTCAATCCCAGCAGATGAGAAGGGAAACCGAGTTTTCCTCCCTGAGTTTTCCCCACAAAGCAGTGAGTGTTTTCCTGAGACCCCAGGAATCGCATTTCCAGCCCACTCCTCGGACGGCCACGAGTTTCCTCCATCCCTCCTCCTGCCCATTCACGGATCTCAGCCCACACAGCTCCGTTTGCTTTAAAGGTTCTGTCATTCTCCCAAGCTTTTGGGAAGGCTGCAGTGTGACAAACACTAGACAGCGATACCACCTGATTGTAGCAAGGGGGGAAAAAACAACGCGGCAAACCACAGAAAATAATCTGTTTTGCGATTGATGGCGCATCAATTGACCGGGGTTTCCATGGCAACACGCACCGGTGTTGTGTTCTCCTCCTCCTCCCTCTCCTCCTCCCGGGCAGCACAGCCAGGCTCTTTCATTTAGGAAACGCTGCGGGATGCGAGGAAGGAGCAGGATGGATATTCCAGGGTTGGGTCTGTCACAGCCCTGCAGCCCCTTTGATGCCACCACCTCGGTGGGGGTGACACTCCAGCCCTGCGCACCTCAGTGGTGCTGGAAATTACAGAACTTTTTTTTTTTTTTGTAAATTCAGAAGGGTTTGGTCGCCTTTGTCCAGAGGGAGGGGAATTGAAGTTTCTCTTCAAAAGACAGGGTGAGGTCTGATGAGCTGAACATCGACAGACTGGGAGTAGCCAGAAGATACAGAGGAGATAAACAAATACTAACAGACATCACCCCCTGGTGTGACCAGAGACACCAGGTCTGGGAAAAGATCGATAAGAGAAGCAAAGAATGGGGACCGAATTAGCATTGAAGCGATCAATAACCAATAGGAGATCGAATACTAAGCATTGTGTAATTTAAGACCAACGAATGTGAATTTCTTTGGGGTTTTGATGTAAAAAAACGTGCCAAGTCTGGTAAAGAACCAGGTGTGATGAAAGGATTTTCACCGCACAACCCAGGCGTGTGTGGATGAAATAATTTCTATCGCACATCCTGGCCGGGATAAAGTAATGCCTTGATTCTCTGACACTGAAAAGATGTTGGAGAGTTTGTTTTTTCCCGGGGTTTTGGTGACAGCGGTGGTTGACATTCCGTGCCAATCATCACTCTGCCGTGCCCCCAGCCCTACGTACTCCCGTACTCCGGCACTACTACAGCGGGGAAAGCCCGCTGTAAATAATTCATACCCTGATTTTACATAAGCACAGCCACACAAGCTCTGCTGGGAAGAATGAATAGGGTGATTAATTCCTCTCCCTGCCGGAGGGCTGATTCCAACAGCCTTTGTTCCGCACACCAGCAGCGCTGGTCCACGAGAGCTGTCTCCAACATCTCCAACAGCCCCGGGGTCACTTCTTGCTCTTCTGGGCAGCTGGGAGGAGGATGCCAGCACATCACCTGGCTCATCCTGCTCACTGACTAACCAGGGAGGAGGCTTTTGCTCAAAGAAAGAGCCGTGTGTGACAGCAGCCTGCCCAAACCCCCCCAGAGGAAGCGATCGGGCTCAGGCTGTCACAGAGGCAACGCCCTCCGGGCCGTGCTGGAGCTGCCTCCTTCCAACCAGCCAGCCTGGGTGACGCCGCTGTTTGTACACCTTATCCTGGGCACAGATAACATCACAACAGTCCAGGAGCTGAGATTCGGTGAGCAGGAACCGGATTTTCTCTAGCTGGTTACCAGCAGAGGCATTCCCTCCGCGGCAGCACAACCTGCTCTATGTCCCTGATCCGATCCCCGGCGCTGCTGAAATATCAAGATCTTGCACTTGATTTGGCTTCAGAAAGGAGCAAAGGTGCTGTTTGCTGTCAACTGCACCCTCGGAAGGAACAAGCCCTTATACAGGATGCTCAAGAGGCCGTGAAATGGGTAACCCAAGCCAGGTTCACTGATTTGCATAGGATGCCTATTACAAGGCTCTGATTAAATCTTCACAGTCCTCCCACCACCTTTTCCATTCCGACTACTAGGTCAGACTTTCCTTTCATGTTCTTGCTACCCAGAATTGCCATCCAAGCTGAGTTGCAGCTCAACTTCACAGCACTTCTCTTAAGTTCCCCGACAAAGCCCTTTTCCAGGCAGCTTTGGCTCACACCCAAAACAGAAACCTAACAGAGTTCGTTTAAAAGAAAAGGGAAGAGAAAATGAAAGCAACACGCTCATAACTACACAGTCATCAAGCTTGGCTGGGCTGACTTCTGGACAGACAGACCTTGTCTCACTTGGGCAACGGACAGTGAGTCAACATCACTCCTCTCTGCCATGTATTCAGGTCCTCACTGGGAAAAAGTGACTGGTTATGGTTCCTTCTTCCCCACTACTGGAGGCTGCAGCATTGTCCCTGTGCACTGTCCCCAGGGCTGGCAGCAAAACACACAGCTGGGAAACTCCACACTTCCCATTTGTGCAGAAAAAAAGGTTTCTGTTAAATTAGGGAAACAATGGCTCAGCTAAAATCCCCTTCAAGTCGTATCACTGCTACCCTATTTGTCTGTGTTTTCACAATGCCCAAGGTCAAATCCCGGTGCTCTAGAGACATAATAGAGATAGATGGAATTTTGGTACCCAAGGCCTATCAGTTGTCCCGAACAGGCTGTAGATAAGCAAAGAACCCCTGCAGCGAGGGCTGTTCAAGGGACAAAGCAGGACCAGAAGTGCATTAGCAGCAGCACACCTCTGAGCGTGAGCCACCCCTCCCTGCGCTGTCCCGGGACCCACGTGGGGATGGCCAGGACAGTGGGTCTCAGGGCCACCCCAGCTGGGATGCCATGCCCAGGACTTACTGGGGACAGGCAGCATCCCACTGGGACAGCGGCTCCCACCTCTCCCAGCTATCCCAGCACGTCTTGGGGACGGGCAGCATCCCTCCAGGGTGGGGGTCTCCTTTTCCCAAGACGTCCCAGGACAGACAGATGGGGCGGCACCCTAAGGACACAGCGGGCTTCCCACGATGGAGGGGACAAGCGTTCCCCCCTTCCCATGCTGTCCCAGGACGGAGAGAAGAGCGGGTCCCCCGTGTCCCCGGCTGTCCCAGGCCGGGAGGGGCAGCACCCCACCGCCACCCCGTGTCCCCCCAGCACTCACCCGCAGTCCGGAGCCGGGCACCAGCGGCAGTCGGGGTCGGCGGCGAGGCAGCGGCGCAGCATGAACTCCTCGTACTTGGCGACGAGGTGCGGGGAGTCGCGGAGCAGGCGGCGGATGTCGGCGGGGTTGAGGCGCTCGCTGCACTCGGGGCAGCAGATGTTGACGCGGGACTCGGTGATCTCGATGCGCAGGTACTGCCGCAGGCAGGCCCCGCACGACCGGTGCGGGCACGACAGCAGCCGCGGCGCGTTCTCCGCCGGCTGCCGCACCAGGCACAGCGGGCACTCCAGCTCCTCCTCGCCCTCCGGGACCACCGGAGCCTCCTCGGG
>VZTX01033088.1:0-10106 GCA_013400915.1 Pardalotus punctatus | reverse complement strand
CGGCCCCGGTGCCCGCGGCGCAGCCGGCGCAGCCCGGGCTGATGGCGCAGATGGCGAGCACGGCGGCCGGCGTGGCCGTGGGTTCCGCCGTGGGACACGTCGTGGGCAGCGCCATCACCGGCGTTTTCAGCGGCGGTTCCTCCTCCGAGCCGGCCAAGGCGGCGGCGCCCGCCCAGGTGCGAGCGGAGCTGGGCTGTGCCCTTGGGCCGCCCTTGGGCGACGGGCCCGGGATGGGGGTGCGGAGCTGTGGCCGTGGGGCGGAGGGAGAGGGGAGCGCGGAGGAAAGGAAGGAAGGAAGGAAGGACGGACAGCCGCCCCCCGCCCAAGGTGAGGGAGGTGCCGCTGCCCTCGGACTGCCCCTGACCGGGCCCGTGCCCGCAGGAGCCCCGGCCCGTGATGCAGCAGTCGCCCTACGGCCCCTGCCACTATGAGATGAAGCAGTTCCTGGAATGTGCTACCAACCAGAGAGACCTGACCTTGTGCGAGGGCTTCAACGAGGCGCTGAAGCAGTGCAAGTACAGCAACGGTGAGCGTGCCCTCTCCCTGCAGGAGAGAACTGCTGCCAGCAGAGCACCTGAGAGGGTTTGAAGGTTGCAGAAATGATCTTTGGGGTTATAGCACCCTTTGGGGCTTTACGTAGGAAGCAGTTGTGTCTTTCCTGTGTCCTGGAGAGCAGAAAAGAGCTGGAAAGGGAAGGAGCCATGATCTTGACTGTGTCTCTGTGGAGGTGGGGAGGCTGTAGGTACCTTCTTAGAGGGTCCACTCTTGCTGCCATGGGAAGCTTGCTGCTCTCCCTGGCTGATTCTCCTAATTCCTGCTGCATTTATTACAAGCTGTTGTCAGTAGTTAGGTTTTGATCTGGTCACCTTGGGTGAGAGAGCTTTTAACTCCAGCTGCTGGAGCATGTACCTAATGCTGAACTTGTGCTTCTTCCCTGTAGGTGTTTCTTCTCTCCTGTGAAGAATTTGTCCCCTCATAGGGAAGAGGATCATGGTGTAGAGCCCTGCTATCCACAGGGAGCAGAAGGACGGACAGGGAGTGAGCTAGAGGGAGCAGACTGACCAGACAGGAGTATTCTAGTGGTAATTCACTTCTGAACTAGTAGAGAAGGAAAGGAATGATTGGACCCAAGGGTCTTCAGAATTCAGATAGTGCTGTATTTATTACAGAGAAATAAAAGAATTTATTTGGACCTATCACTTGTGCATGTTCTTTATTTAATTCTTAAGCTAAAATTAAGCTACCAAAATGTTAACATTATCAGCCACTTAAAGGACAAGGCACAACTGTGTATTTCCTGCGAACAGGAGGTGCAACCTTGCAAGGACTCTGCCTGCATGACTCGACAGAAAAAGATCCAGACATTGGCTGCCCTCCAGGCAGAGGAGAGGCTGGAGGGAGGTAATCCAACTTGTGTCCTACAGTATTTTCAGTAACAAATTACTTTTCTATAGATATCCTCTTCCTGAATACCTGTCCTGATCTCAGAACTAAGAGAGCATGACCCGTCTGGCTGTGGGACTTGGATACAGTTGGCTGATCTGACTTTGAAGCTTTAGCAGGTTATGCAATGTTCTCGAGGTCACTGGCATCAGGTGAAATTTGGAGCTGTTTTCCTATTACAGTCACCTTGGCAGGACAGCCTCGTGAGTGCTGCCCACAGTCTGGCCTCCAGCAGGACACCCTGTTCCTCATGTTAGTGTAAAAGGGAATTTTGAGACTTCAGCTGGAGTTTTAGTGGCACAGCAGTGAAACCAGGATATCTTCAGATGCTTAACTGATACATTTTCATGGCAGAATGAATCTTGATCATTCAAGAGCCTTTTGATCTCTGACTGTTGAATAAAGGACAAGTTCTCAGCCCCTTACTGGGATCTGTGAGGAAATACAGGTCTAGATGGTAAATGCTGGCAGCTGATACTGGAGGCTGGTGTTGAAAGTCCTGCCCCTTCTAAATGTCACAAACTTAAGTTCTTGGTAGATTATGCTCTGAGCTCTGCCTGGCCTTATCAGGAGTGTCTTGTGTTTTCCTGAGAGACAGCCAAGGGAAAAAGCAGATGCCAGAGATTCAAAGCCCAAGTGCTCCATGTGCTGAGCTGTCTGGTGTGAGCAGGAAGGAACCACTCTGAAGTCAACCCTCTTTAAGAAATAAGTATTAGACTGATGTCAGTGTGGTGTTGGTGTGCTGGTCTGGCTGGAGAAGCTGTTGAGGAGAACCAGCAGGAGCACCTGCAGCAGGTGTGTTCTGTCTTTGACCCATCTTGGCTAAGTGCTGCTTCTGCAGTTGTGGAGACTGGCTGATTCTGGAGCAGCTTTTCCTGGGAAGCAGACCCATCCAGTGATCCAGGTGCATGTTCCTCTCCTGCTGCTGCTGCAGGTGGGTTGAAAGGAGGTGTAGGTTCCTGTCACTGGGGAGTGCAGGCCATGCCATGGGAACATAAGGAATCCCTTGAAGCGGGAGGATGCTGCTTATGCCTGGCTGTGGTGCTGGATTTGCCTGGTTTGTCCCTGTGCAGCTTGGGATGTGGTAGTGTGAACCTCTGGGAGGAGTGGGGGATCCCAGGAAGAGGGCCCAGTATCAGGGGACTCTTGCTGTGCAGGGAACCAATACCTGGGCAGGTGGTTGAGCCCTCGTGGTGGCTGTGCTGCCTCTGTGACCAGTAACAGGCCTGTTCTTCATTTAAGGGGTGTTCTTGAGTTCTAAGCTCCTCTTGCTCTGCAAGGTGGTCCTGTTCGTGGTTTGGGTGCTGCTGTGGGGCTGAGCCCTCCTCTGCAAGGAGCCCTTCCTCCTCTGTTCTTTCCTCTGAGTCTTTCCTGAGAGCTGCTGCAGCTGATCTGTGGAGTGACCAAGCCCTTCCAGAGTTGTGTTTTCCTACTGTGTTGGTCAGTTGCCCATTACATATTGAGCAAGGCACTGCCAACCTATGAGACTACAGCCTAGAAGAGACACTTGGGGGTTTCCCAATTTCTCCTGATGCCCTTCCCTCCCTGTTTGTTCCAAGGAAATTGCCCTCTTTGCCAAGGGGACAAGCTAGGTAGGCCTCTGCTTCGTGTGGAGAGGGAGGGAGCACTGCTGTCCCTCTAACTAGGAGGGGTTCTGCACACCAGCCCTGCTTGTCCCTTCCCCTGGTGCCTGAGTGCACTTGCTGCCCACAGCCATAAGCAGCCCTGAAGGAGCACAGTGGCATCAGAGGACAGTCCCACAGGGGCTGTACGAGGGCTGAGGTGGGTACAGGAGTCATGTCTGCACCCCCAGATCCTCTGTGGAGGTGAGGTGGGTGCCTGGCTCTTACCTGGTAGGTCAGGGTAGTGTTTCCCCAAGTCCTCTAGCAAGGATTCATAGCAGGTAGCTTCAGAGTTTTTTTCTCCTGCCAGCAGAATGGGAGAAATGGATTCCTCTCTCTCCTGGCTGCAGACTGAAGGCTTACAACTGGGGCAGGCAGTTCTGCCCAGGAAAGGTTCCTTCTCCCCTGGAGCAGCCCTTGGACAAACAAAGGCTCAGCTCTAGATCTTCATCTGAGCTGGCTTCTGCCTCCTCAGAGCTCCTGTGCTTTGTCCAAGTGACTGCTGAATGGAGCCCCTCTCCAAACGTCCCCCCAGAGCAGACCCTTCTCAGCCCGGAGGCTGAGCTCCGCTGTCTCGACAAGGAACTTACGGACAACTCTGATGAGGATGTAGTGCTGCCTTTCCTGTAGGTATTTACTGCTGAATTCAGATGCAGGGTCTTCCACTTTGCTCAGGTTCATCAGGGTGCCCTTTTCATCCACAAGATCGATGCAGTCTGGAGGCAGAGACACATGGTGAAGGAAGCCCAGTGTGCCCCTGCGTGGCCAAAAAGCCTGTGGCATTCAGAGGTATTTTCCTTAGCAAGTTACACTTTGAACAGAATCTGTTGAGATCTGGGGAGTGGGAAGTTTGCTGTCACTTTCCCTGTGTTTTGGGATGTTCTGTGACTCCCATGTGACCCGTTTGTTACCCTCTGCTGCCTCTACGGGTGAATGGCAGTCCCTTGGTGACCACTGCCCAGAGCACTCGTACCTTCAGGCCTGCACTGACACTTCCTCTTCAGGTGAGCTGTGAGGATCAGGATGCAGCAGTGCAGGTTCACCATGGCTTGGCGGTTGGCTGCAGACAGAGAACGAGATGTGAGATAAGAGCATGGTCACCCCAAACCCAGGGGCCACATGGGCATGGCAGGAGGCACAGCGGGTGGCTGAGAGGTGCCCACTGTGGCCAGCAAGGGCAGGATCCTCATGTGGTATCAGCAGGGCTTTGAGCAGCTGCATTACAGCCATGGCTGCTGGTGGTTGGTGCTGAGAGTGCCCCAGGTTGGGGGAGAAGATGGGTGCTTTGATTTGGGGAAAATGGTTCTGATTGATGAAGTGACTCTGTGCTTTAAACTTTGTTTCATCAAGCATGAGTAAGAAAAAGCAGTGAGCCCTGATCTTTGCCAGTCCCCTCCTCTAAGATGGTCTCAGTCACAAGGGGAAAGAGCTGGAGGTTGTGGCTGAGTCACCACAGGATATTTTGGCCATGAACTCTGACCAAGATTGTCACAATTGAGAAATCCCCCGGGGCTGACACACGTCAGTAGTCAGAGCTGGGGATCCAATTCAAATAGCAGAGGGAGCAAAGGCTTAGGACTGTGTGTGTCTGACGGCTTCAGCCACGAGTGTCTGGGGTCGGGCCAAGGCCCTCGGCCAACTGGGTGAGGTCAGGAAAGGTGCTCATTCCTTCCCACAGATACTTGCTCGCTGAAACTGAGAGCCAGGATTTGAGCCAGGGAACCCTTCCCGCACAGCCTGGAGTAGAGGAGTTCTGCTGGCAGCTGGTGCTTCTGCCCCGTGGCTCTTCTGCTTGTATCTAGATAAGCAGGGTTTCCCAGGCTGAGAACTCATCCTCACCTCCAGCCTCCCTCCGTGATTAACTCAGCTCTGCTGGAGTGGTTTTCCTCCATGACTCAGAGTGTAGGGTTAATAGATCTCCCTTTTTTTAAAAGCAGGTGGGGTGCAGGATGGTGCTGTGACCTGGCAGAGCTCTCCTGCCTGTGCCCTAAGCACTGGGCATTGCTGTGCATCAGATGCTGTGTCCCTCCCTGCCCCTTGTGGGGGTGACAAGGGTGGCACAGGTACCCGGCTGGCCCCAGGGCTGAGGCAGAGCCGGGGCCTTCCCCATGTACCTCCATATCTCACTGTGGCAAACATGGTGCTCCTGTGCCTCTGCCGGGGCCGTGGTGCTGGGTGCCTTCCTGCAGGCAGTGGTGAGAGCTGCTGGAGAGCCCAGGGCATGGGCTGCGTTTCCCAGTGACACTGTTGTGGTTTCAGTAGCCAGATTTCCCAGCAACAGTGAATGGTCTCTGCAGATTCCCAAGCCTCCTACAGCTGCGCTGTGGGAGAGGGGGCATAGAGCAGGGGCTGAGCTAAACAACAGCCTGTTGGGAAGGCTGGCTGCTCCATGTGGTCCCAGCTGCTCTGAATTTCAGACTTTTTGTAGTCTCGTGGTGTTTCCTGCCCCCCTGTTTGTCCTGCAGCTCATCCGGGCTGTGGTGGTGCCACATCTGCCCACCCTGCTCCTAACTGAGCCCAGCACTGCTGCAAGGGCAGCCTGGCGTCCTCTGCAAGATGACTGGATGCCACTGGAAAAATCTTCCTGAGGACCCTGCCTGTGCTGGTCCTACTCTGGGGCAGGAAGCAGTGGGGTTTTGCAGCCCCGTGATGTACATGGTCATGTGCCAGCTGCATCTTTTATTTGGTGCCCCAATGTTGCTGTGCAAGTGCTCCTGCAGCAGTGTGTCAGGGCCCTGTAGCATCTTCCCTTTTCCTGTGGAAAACATATGGATGAAATCATGTCCCTGGGCTGCTCAGCAGATGGGGAGGGCCCGAACGGTGGGAACCAGTAACAACACTGATGTGCTGCATTATCCAGTGCTCACTGCCTTGTGGACAAATTCCCTTTCTCTGAAATGCCACTCCTTGCATGAGGAGGTGATTTCCCTCTCTCTTGCTGGGTTTCATTTCACAGTCTGTCTAATCCATGGATTTGACCTGCTCAGAACTTGGGACAAGGTGTGTGTATAACATTCCTCACCTAGGATATGTGCAGGGAGACTCATGTTCATCTTGCCACCACCTTGCAGAATTTGGGGAATGCTGGTGGGCAACAGCTGGAGCTGTATCTGCAGTGTGCTCATACCTGCAAGAGCTCAGGGGCCTGGCTGCATGAAACACAAGCTGCTGATACCTGCAGGGGCAGCATGCCACAAGGCCAGAAGACACCACAGCAAACTCCAGCCTTGGATGGGCTTTGGAGCTGGTCTTGTGCAGCCGTGGCTGCATGACCTTGCTGTAGGCAGGCTCTAATAAATCTGATAGAGCAGGTTTGCCCAGATGAGCTCAGGTGGGACAGAGCCAGGCTTTGCTGCATGTGCCAGGACTGCTGTGTGGCACCACATCCCCCTGGCAGGGGCACAACAGCCCTTGCTGCCCTCCTGCCCTGCAGTCCAGCTGTGCCAGATGCTGTGGGGCCCTGCCAGGGCTAACCTGCTCCTTCCTGCTGCAGGTGGGACCCTGCACAGCAGAGCAAGAGTCCAGCTTCCTGCATCACATCTTTGGATGATGGTCCAGCTTCCTCCTCAGGACCTGCCTGTGCCAGGGACACAGTGCTGGGTTGTTCTGAAGAAGCAGGGCTCTGCTCAGAGCTCCATTTTCCCTCAAAACCAGAGTGCACACGAGGCAGTCATGTTGGGACCTGCTTGCAAACACCTTTGGCTCGGGGACACTGTGAGTGCTGCAGAGGGAGGGAGTGGGCCATCTCTGGATGGTGATGAGGTGGCATGGGCAGGGGCTGAGCCTGCC
The DNA here is from genome assembly GCA_013400915.1 of Pardalotus punctatus. Taxonomy (NCBI): domain Eukaryota; kingdom Metazoa; phylum Chordata; class Aves; order Passeriformes; family Pardalotidae; genus Pardalotus; species Pardalotus punctatus. Next base: position 3,252 of record VZTX01033088.1, on the reverse strand, counting down.
TGTGGAGGGCAGGGGGCACCCACCTGTTATGAGAAGTGCCTGCTGACCACACTGCTGAGAAGGACAGCCCGGGCTGGCGGCCATGTGACACGGTGTTTCTGGGCCCTGTGACAGGTGTCACAGACAGGAGGGGCTTCACGCCCGCTGAGCTGGTGGCCTTTGGCTGTAACGGTCTGCTGTCCTTCCGCATGAGACACCAGCTGTGCTGCAGCCATCTCTGCACTGGCTCCCTCGGGAAATGACTTCTGCCTGGGGACCTCAGCAGCCACCCCACCATGGCTGCCCATGGCTGCTGCTCCTGAGGTGGCCCTGGTGAAGAGGCAGCGCCCTCAGTACCATCAGCAGCTCCCAGCCCCTGCTGCAGGTTATGCTGTAACCCTGTCAAGTCATTCCTGTCACAGCAATGGAGCTGTATAAAGGGAGCAGCAACTTTGCTTATGTTGCTTCTGCGATGAGACAGCTGCTGGGGGATTCTGGCACCTCCCATCTTCCATTCTCCCTGATGGCCCCAGCCTGCTGCCTCCACAGGGCATCCTTGGCATGGTGCAGCTCAGGCTCCTGGCCTCCTGTGTACCTGGCAGCAGAGGGCCTGAATGTGAGACCCCAGTGAAACCTCTTTGCTCCCATCCATCACCAAGGAGAGATGGTCAGTGATGCTGCCCCAGTGTCCAGGGCAGAGGGTGCTGGGGTAGGGGCTATGGGTGCATCGGTGCAGCTGAAGGAAATGGCCTGGGGCAAAGGTGGGTGCTGAGCAATGCTCGGCTCTCATCCCCTCCCTAAAGCCCAGCTGTAGCAGAGCGAGCAGCCCTGGGGCACTGAGTCCCCCTGTGTCATTTACATATGTCCCACTGGCACCTGCAGCACAGCAACCTCGGTTTGTGTAGCACCCCAAACCCTCTCTGAAACAGCCTCCCTTCCTCTGCCTCCTGCCATGGCCCCAGGCTTCATGGTCCTGCTCCTGGTGGGGATGATGGGCACAGGTAAGGATGGTGTGGCTGAGTTAGCTCTGCCTGGGGGACACTGCAGGGTGGTGGGCAGGGCTGGGGTGTCCAAGGGGAGGTTAGTTTGAGTAGGGCATTTTGCTCCAAGGCTGTGTGGTGCGATGAGCAGGATGGTGGATTGGTAATGGCAGTGACTCAAGGGAGCCGAGGGACATTTCAGGGCTGAGGGTGATGGGGGACACAGCTCAGCAGATCAGTAACTGCATCCTTGGTGTGTGCAGCTTCCAGGGCTCAGCCCGTGCTGACCCAGCCAACCTCTGTGTTCGTGCTGCCCGGGCAGACGGCTCGGCTGTTCTGCACCCTGAACCCCCAGTACAACATCAGCCAGTTCGGCATCTCCTGGTACCAGCAGCGCCCAGGGCACTCCCTGAGGTATCTGCTCTATTACAACTCTGAGCAAGACAAGCACAAGCCTGCCAAGATTTCTGACCGCTTCTCTGCCACCAAAGACCTCGCCAGCAATGCCTGCATCCTCACCATCACATCCACCCGCCAGGAAGACAACGGCACCTATTACTGTTCCCTGTCACCTGCCTTCAAATGGTTCTAGAAATGGAGAACAAAAGCTTTCCGCGCTTTCCTTGGCTACCCAGACGTGCTCTCAGCAGGGAGAGCAGCAGCCCTGGGAAGGATGGGAAAAGCCCTCCTTGCACGCTTGAGCAGCGCTGCCTCGTGCTGGGAAGCGCAGCAACCTCCTCTTTGCCCCAGGTGTCCGCCATGGGGCACCAGACGGCCCGGCACGGCACGAGACGGGCCAGGGCCTCCTGCTGCGGCGGGAGGATGGAGGGCTCTGCTGTGGCCTGGCTTTCCTGGGCTCTTCCAGCACCGGGCACAAGGGAGCGCTAACCCGCCTGGGGCTTCCGCAGTTTGGCTCACCGGGTGGTAATAAAGGTTAATCCCCACCCACGCGGCTCGTGTCATGTGTCCCTGGGTCAGGAGGGCGAGCAGGAGGCGCTGTGGCCTTTGGCGGGGTCTGGATGGAGCCAGAGCCCGCCGCCCACACAGCCCTGTCCGCCTCCCCGCTCCGCCCGCCATGGCTCCTGAGGGGACACGCGTAACCCCGCGGGCACCACTGGGTACTTTATAAAGACGTTTTCACACAGAAAGACGAAGGATTTTCCCACAGAATTCAGGGAAGCGTGGCTAAGCCCGCACTGCGCACGCTCAGCACAGCGCGCGCACTGGGGCAGGCGTTAGCACGCAGCGATGGGCGCTGACGTCACGTGAGGGGCGGCCAGCGCTACCATTGGCTCAGGGAAGGACAAATGTCCGTACGTCACTTCCCGGTTCCCTCAGTGGCCGTCAGGACTCCGCGGCGGGCGGTCGGTGTGGGTTGGCGGCAGACGGGCTGCCCGCGCTGCTCGCGTGTTCAGGCAGTGCGGAAAAGCCAGGCTGTGAAAAGCCGGTCTCCACAAGGGAGACAGGGGAGTCCCGCAACTTTATTCGAAAAAAAAAGGTAGAGAGTCCCCTACGCCATACCCCGTGGGGTCTCTTTCGAGGTTTCGGAGGACGCAGCCTCATTTTATCCTAAACTCCCGACCGCATGTTGCCCTCTTCCTTTCCCCATTGGCTGAGGTACTAGGAAGGTACAGCCTTCCCGAACCGCCCACCACATATTCCCCCGCGAGCACATAATTTTCTCCCAAAGTTCCGGCTCTCCGGGTTCTGCAGTAGACTTTGCGCGGAGCCATTTCGCCTATTACCCTAAAGTTCAGGAGTTCAGACTGTCTGGGTTCTGTAACAAACTTGGGGCTCCATGTTCGTACAGACATTAAGACCCATTTAAAAGACATTAACACCAGTTTCTTCTCAAGACCGCCACCTATCGAGTTGTAAAGACATTTGCACCCATCTTTCTCATTAGTGTGTAATGGTTCGCCAGACTCTGCGAGTGCCCTGGGGCGCAGCAGCGGTTGTGGTGTTGAGGTTTTGTGCTGTTTTATTTTAAGTAACGTGGGCTAAAGCTCTCTCTTTCCTCCCAGTATATGTGGAGTTGGTGTTAGGGACCTTCACATCCCGCACCGCCACAGTGGGACTTGTTTTTCCCAGCTGAGTGCCCAAGGGAACAGGTGGCCTGGAGTGATCTTGCTGCATTGCTGGGCAGGGAAGAAGGGGAGCAGTGGGACAGGAGCCGTCAGGAATGTTTGGGCCACATTGCCATGGAGGGTCTGTGTTGGGTGGGCCAGCACAAAAGAGGGTGTTGAGTGCCACAGCACAGCCCCATCAGCGTGAGGACATGGAGCTGGTGGGA
>VZTX01033076.1:0-26265 GCA_013400915.1 Pardalotus punctatus | reverse complement strand
GCCCCGGGGAACAGGCGGGGGACGCGCGGCCCGCTGGGCGCTCCCGGACACGGCCGAGCCAGACTTCATCCAGCGGGGCCAGAGTAAAAAATTTTCTGCCAGCGCCCCCCATTTTGAATGCAGACATCCTCAGGCTGAGCCAGGATCCTGATTCTTAATATTTGAGATTTTTTTTCCACTTTAGAAACAGCTTTCTCACCCTTCCCCAGTAGCCCCTGTATCATATGTATATAAATATGAGCATGTCCTTCCCAAGAGCTCCAGCTAGTCCAAAAACACCTGCAAGAACAACAAGCAGATGCTCCTGTCTGACCCAAAATGCCTTCTCTTGGCCAAATCATGCTGGCCTGGGCACACACTTGATCTTGGATTCACAGCCTGTGCTGTCCAACCCGAGACAAATCACATGGCTATTGGCAAAACTTCAAGGCCAGCCAGGCTCTACTGCAGAGCTGTGAGCGACAGTGTCCAGGCAGAGGAGATGCAAATCCCGGAGCCCCCTGTGCAGGGCCAGGAGACCCTCCTGCAAGCCCAGAGGGACACGGGTGTGACAGAACATGGCATGTGTGACACCAGGCGAGTGGAGAGCCCACTGCAGGGGTGCTAAGGATGGGGACTCCCATTTCTTTCTCTGGTTTCTGAGCAATTCCTCCTCTGGACGCAGTGCGTGCACAGAAAGGGCAGAGCTCAGCTGTCTTTGGCCTCTCTCTGCCACAGCCAAAGCACAGAGCAGACACACGAGCGTGCCAGGAGCTCCCTCAGCCCCAGCCAACCCTCCCGCAGTGGGGCACACACCAGCCCTTGCTCCCTGGCAGAGCACAGCCCAACAGCTCGGCCGTGGTACAAATGCAATTCCCGGGAAGGTCCACAAACACATTTGCATGTACAAGGTGCAGTCTTAGATCAAGCAATTTCCTCACTACATATGTACAGCCTGGTCACAGCTGCTTTTGATCCGATTCTCTTTGTATCCTGATAATGTACAGAGAGCCTTTGTGTGTCGGTCTGTTTATTTAAATGGATTTGGAGCAAACATTTTTTAAAAGCCGAAGCTTTGAGCCTCTAAGTGGGTTACCAGATTATATGCTGTCTCCATTTTAATTACATTTGGCTCGTTTTGTTTATTGCATACATTTTCAAGAATTATGCTCGCCGTGAGAATTGAAAGCATTTTGCTTTAGAAGATACCTGCCCTATAAAGGGATCCAACATCACACAGGAGAGACGATGCAAACCTTCCCATCTCCAATAGCATTCTCCCTTCAACTAGGACAGGCAAAAAGGAAGAGGATATATGGCTCTGTCAAGCCTAAATTTAAAGTGAAGCACCCAAGGAGGATCAAGCCAGCACCACCAGCCTAACAGGAGTCTGGCAGCCGCAAACACTAAACTAAAAAGATGTTCTTGCTAGGGGAAGAGTGATCTTGGTTGTGGATCTCGGAGGGATGAGGACACAGAGCCTGGCACTGCCCAGCCCTGTTTGGTTTTTTGCCCACCCCATCTCGGGTGGGCAGAGAAGTTAAACCAGGAGCCCCACCCAGCACTGCCCCAGCCCACGGCATCTCCCCAGGGAGCCCTTCCCACATGGCCAGGTTAGACCAGGAATTTGTTTTCCTCAAACAAGGGGGTTTATTTGAGGGGGGCTCAGCTTCCAGGCAGAAATAGAACGATCTGTCGAGGAAGAGAAATACAACTCCATCCCAGAGCCTTCGTGAGAAGGAGGGAAAGCAGCAAAAAGTGACCCCGGAGACCAGAGCTGCACATTTAGGGATTTGGGATGTAAATGAGTAGAAATTTCAATACAGCCTAAGAACCTAACGAGGTCACAGTCACCTCACATGCATAGTCCTGGCCTTCTAATTAGACCAAAGATAGCACAGGAGAGAGGGATGAGGGTGAGCCAGGGACCGTTTAAGTGCTGGCAGGAATTCTAGGGCTGTGGTGGTTTTGGAGGGGCAAGAGGAGAGGGACTCAAGCACTGCAACACCAGTTATGCCCTCAACAGCAGCTGAGAGCCCCAAATTACCCAGCAGACCCCTGGCAGGGACACCTGAGGAGGAGGAGGAAGAGGAAGCAGCCCTGCTTTCATCCCAGCACAACCCCCTTGCTCTGCTCTACCACCCCATTTAGGGTTTTTTTTTGGAAGCACAGCCCTGCCCTCTCTTCCTTAGCTGTCCTTCTAGGAAAAGCATTGTGAGCAACATTTCACATCAGGGTGGAGGTTCAGCCAAGCTGATGCTCACCAAAGACAGCTCCAGCGTGGTAATGGGATTTGGAATCGGCCATACAGGAGCTGCTGTGAGCTGCAACGGGAAAATCCTACATCTGTAAGCACTTTGGCACGAGGAGGATTGAAAACAGCAGAGAGGCTTCAACCCGATGGGAACCAGTCACTATTTGTTTTGCTGTTGACATACAGCTGCAGTAGCTGTGGGTGATTTTAATAAGGCAGGATAATATTTCTATCAGTTCTGGGAGCTATAGATGGAACCCATACAGTATCTGGCTCGGGGCTGAGTGATTAATCGAAGCAAGGTCCAAAGCTCTTCTCATGCCTTGGAACCAGAGGGAAAGCACACATTTTGTTTCGGATGTCACAGACGGGGGGCAGAGCAGGCCTCCCACGACCGATTCACAGACTCGAGTGCTGTGGAAAGCACTTTGACAGCAGCCAAGCTGCTCTGTCCCCGTTCCCCCAGCCCACCAGTGGCAGTCGGTGCTGTGGGATGGATCCCTTGCTGAGCAAAGGGGCTCCTGGCTGTCTCATCAGTGCATTGACCCCCTGAGAAACGCCATTCACTGCATTTCAGCTGACACAACCCACCAAACCCAGCCCCACACACACCCAGATCCCTTGCCCTCCCATCTCCAGTGCCCTGGCTGCCCTTCCCAGTCCCAGCACAGCCCTGCTGGGATGCTCCCATCCTCAGTACCCACAGCTGAAAGAATATTTTCTCTTCTTTGGACAGTGGTGGAGGATCTGGGAGGAGCAGCAGACCAGCCCCACCTTCCACACAGCACAAAACAGCACCTTAACCCCACATAACCCCACCCAAACAGCTGCTTTTCCCCCAAGAGCTCTTTTTGCTAATTCCCTGTCATCACCCAGATGCTTCCTTGCTCTTCACTGTTATTCCATCAATGCCATGGCCTTCACCCCAAGCATCCCAGGATTTCCCAGTCTGGCACTGCATCTGCAAACCCCAGGGCTATGTATCGGCACCGGGAACCACCATAGAGGGTTTGGGAGAAGCTTAATGAAACCAACTGCTAGAGGCTACAAGCAGGGCTTCATCTTTCATTTTCTTCCTCTTTAATGAATGTTTTTATTGTCTCTCTCAATCTTTATTAAGTGAAGAGCCAGACAAGTAGTTGGAGGGAAAATATACTACGGCATGAAGCACAACCACTGCGCAAGGGGACGTACACAACCAGCGCAATCCGCTTGGCGTGCATGAAGGAATTAATAATTTAGGCTGGAGAATGTTTATTGTTGGCTGATGACCAGCGCTTTCCTGCGTGATCGATGCCTGCACCTTGACTTTTTGGTACACAATCGATCTGTGCCTGAGCACAACCCGAGTTTTGGGAACTGCTACGTCTGCAAGGGCTGAGCCGCTCGAGGGTGTAGCACCGGTGTGGCTCATTCTCCTGACTTGGCAAGAGCTGAGCCGAGCCCAGGTTTCAGCTCTGGGGCTCAGAGCATACTTTATGGTGAAAATATAATTTATAATAAAAATCTGTCTGCCCTCGCCGTCTTTAAAAAATTTACATTTCCCTTTACAACCTCTATTACCCCCAGAAAACGTGGAGAGGAGGGGGAAGTGCCCTTTCAGGGCTATTCTGGCTGGGCAGATTCAGTGTTTTAGTGGCCACATCCTGGCTCTGACCCTCAAAAAGTGCATGGGTCCATCACTCCCACAAAGACAGCCTCCCACCACAGAATCATAGAACCATTCAGACTGGAAAAGCCCTCTAGGAACATCAAGTCCAACCATTAACTCGGAACTGCCCAGCCCACCATGAAACGATATCTGTAAGCGCCACATGCACATATCTTTTAAATCCCTCCAGGGGTGGTGATTCCACCACTTCCCTGGCCAGCCTGTTCCAATGCCTAACCACCCTTTCTTTCAGTGCAGTTTTTCCTAATATCTAGTTTAAACCTCTCCTGGCACAGAGTGACACCTGGCTACAGCCTCCTTTCAGCTGTAGAGAGTGATAAGGTCCTGCCTGAGCCTCTTTTTCTCCAGTATAAACACCCCCAGCTCCCTCAGCTGCTCCTCATAAGACTTGTGCTCTAAACCATCTCTCAACCCCCTCAAAGCTGCATTTCTTGCTTTTTTCTCCAAGTTCTTTGGCTTTCATCAAGTTCCCACAAAGCAGGAGCACAGGGCACGAGAGGCACGTCAGCCCCGCCGCTATCAGCAACTCCCCCTCTAATTGAATCTTCAAATCTTTCTGACAGCAAGAGACAGGAGGGAAATGAGATGCTTATTGCCAGGCCCTGGATCCCTGAGCTCTGCTGCTGCCAGCTCTGCCAAGCACCGGGATGCCAGTGAGCACCACATGGTGCTCCAGAGCACCTGCCTTGGCCCCAGCACTGCTAAAAGCACTTCCAGCACTCCAGGGAGCTCGGGAAGGCATCCCCAGAGACAGGAATGGCCTCAGGAAGGAAGGGAGTGAGGTAGCAAGATGATAAAAGAACCAAGAGTCAGGCAAGCAGAAGGGCAGAGCCAGGGGAATCCCTGAGGATGGGCTGTGGAGCTCAGCCTTGGGCTCAGCAGGATCAGGACACTGAGGTTTATCTGAGCTCGTGCAGGCTGGCAAGAAAAGAAACCTTCCAAACAACATCAGCACACCCACAAGTCACTGCCCTGCCCTTGCCGCAGCTCCAGGCTCAAGAAAAGCAAACCCTTTGTCTCCATCCAAGATCCCACAGCAGCCAGAGGCACCCGAGGTCCCCACTGGCCTCTCTCCACTGCCACAATGGGCACAAGACAAAGAGGTTTCAGCACAACAGTTCTGCTCAGGCTCTTACCTGAGTGCTCAGGAGCTCCAGCCAGAGAACACCTTCACTGCAGAGCTGCAGCCAACAGCCTCCTGCCCCAGCTCTGGTGAGGGGAAAGTAGGAGCTGGAGCTGTGATGGCACCCGCTGAGTAATTGAGCAAATTGCTAGTTGGGAAAAGGTGGACACGGGAGGGGGAGAGGGTGGGAAGAGGTCAGTAGCTTTTGGTGTTGGTGGCCAGGTGTTGGGAAAACAGATCTTGGCCCATATTTTAAAAAATTTTAAAAATTTAAAAATCCAAATTTCCCTAGTAAATGTTTTTTCCTGCCACCTCTTCCACCACAGAGCAGCTGAGCCCCACTTTGTGTAGGTCAAACTCATTAAACCCCCGTGCAAGGGCTGTGCTGCTGTGGGGAAGGGGATCATAGTCCCTCCCCGAAGAGGCCAACTCTGTCCCCAAACTGCCAGTCCTGGATGGCAGGTCAGGAGAGCACCGCACCCTCCACACCTCTTCCCCTGTCCTAAAACAGCAGCTTCCCCCTCCAGCAGGGGAGAAAGTGACCCAAATGGCTTTAAAATAAATGAATATTAAACGAGCACGTGGCACTCATAGCAGTGACCGACTGACATGGCACAAATGTCTCCTGTTCTCCGAGGAGCGGAGAACAGCGAGGACAGGGGGATGGAGAAACCTCTCCCTGGGGGGACCGGGAGGAGAGGGGTCAGGGCAAGAGGGTCAGTGGGGCTTTAACCCGGGATCTGTGGAGGTCAAGGGTCAGGTATCCTGGGGCCAAGCCTGCAGGATGTGGGGTCATGAGCAAGAGCTTGTGCCCTCCACCCCAGTGAGCGTCTCATCCCCAAGCTGGCGCCTGCAGGATGGAAGGGCTGGAATGTCTGGGATGGCCGGCATTTCCTCCAGGGAGGGAGCTCTGCACCCACAAATGATCTTGGCCATGAACTGGGTGCACCCCTGGGTGCCACTGGCCCTTTCACACCCCAAACTTTTCTCCTTCACTGCTTAACCCCTCTCAATATTATTTATACTCCAGTTCACCCATAAGAACTCTTGATGTGGAAAGGTTTGGTTTTTTACCCCTTTCCTTCCTTTGCTTTTTTTTTTCATATAAGGCCTCTGCTGGGAAATCTTTGTAATTAATAGCCCTTTAAAGTAAAATATAATTAAAAATAATGTGGAGCACGACAAAGCCAGGCAGCAGCTCGCAGTGGGGGTGGCTGCTGAGGAGCAGCTGGGTGGCTGCAGACAGGGGTGCCCAGGTTGGGGTGCGGGGTACCCCCTGCAACAGGCTGGGCTGGGCTCATCCTGCCCTCACTTCACCCTAAAGCAATTTCTACATCACCAAAAGCACTTGGACTTCCCTGTCCCACCTGTGGGGACATTGGGGTGCCTCTCATCACCCTCCCATGGGAGATGGGGTGGCTCTGCTGGGACAAGATGCTGAACAAAGTGCTGGGGCAAGGGGAGAACAAATCCCACCCTGCAAAGGGTCCATACAGACCCAGAGAGCCTTCCTGGATAGAAAAGTCTGATTCTGACACTCCTAGAAAGCCAGGTAGGGAGAAATGGCTTGTTGAACTCCCACTGAAGCCTGTGCTCCCCAGTCACCCTCTTGCAGGAGCTGAGCGTTGCAGAAGCGTGGAAATGAGGACGAGCTCATTTAAATTTAATGCTGATGAGGAGATCTTCCTCCTCCTTCCAGCAGAGAGCAGATGTTCTCGATTCACATCGGCAAGGCATCTCTAAATCACTTCCCCAGCAGCGAGGTGTACGGTGATGTCATTGTTTATAAGTTATTAGTTTTTATTTCAGAGGCAAACCTGACATTTTTCCCCTTTAAAGACACGTTGAGATGGATTCTGGGTTTCTGCCACCGAAAATATCTTGGCGGTCCCATCATTAGCCTCCTTCCAAGATCGAGGCTGCTCTCCTCATGGCACATAATTAAAACAGCGCTTTGAATTTTCAGCAGCTCACGGCATCTTCAGGATGCACGGGAACCCAGGCAACAGAGGCAGCGCCCCAAAGCCACGCCGGGCGTGGGGATGTGCAAGAAGGGAGTGAGGGATGTGGTGTGAGAGGCGGCAGAGCAGCAGGGTGACCCCGGCCAGCCGCGGGTGAGAGCCACCGCCGCTCCGTGTGGTCCCTCCTCCGTGCCAGCGGGGAGGTGCTGGTGGCACCCGGGGCGCTTTTAGGCAGTTCCACGCGTTTTAGCTGGATCACACCGCCCGTGTGTGGCCTTTCCCCGGCATGAATCATCATTACCTTGGCGAATCCCCAGGCTTTGGTGGTGGGATTAACCCGTGTGGTGGCTGTGAGGGGGAGCGCTCGGTTTGGGGCTGCCCAGCCCTTTGTGAGCGCACTGGGACAGAGCCAACAATAACAAAATGAGATGCTCAGGTGCAGGAGGTGCTGGATCTGGTGGGTCAGGGCTGTCAGTGGGAGAAGGGCAGAGCTGGCAGGGATCTGGCCGCCCTGTGGGGTGCAGGGAGCACAAGGGATGAGGGAGTGTGGTGCTGCAAAGCCCCATAACACCAGGGCCTGCCCCAGCTCAACTTCTCGTGCTCTGCACACTGGGACCAGCCCAGTGCATTCCCTCATCCTCTCTTTTCTTGGGGTGATAAGTGGGTTTGGAGATTCCACAGCATCACAGCCCCAGCCTTTCCCACGTTAGTTCTCCAAGGAATAGCCCAAGTCCTCAGACCACCCAAGGATGGGGAAAACAATTGGCAGGTGCCCCACACCATCCTCCCAGCAGCCCCACAGGCAAGCACAGGACAGCAACAGGATCAAACCCTGTCCCTGCCCCCTGGGAGTTGCTGCAGTGGAAAGCCTGGACCTGGCTGTGTCCCAAGGGGCTTCATCTCCCCCAGCACATCAGACCCGGCTGTGGCACTCAGTCACCCTCAGCACAACAAGTCCCAAGACCTCACCCAAGAGCCACCTTCCCACAGTGCACGGGTTCTGCTCGCCAAGGACAGACACAGCTCGTCCTTGTGGGGACCCAAAAATCACCCAGGGCTTCCTCCCACCATGGGTCTGTCCCATTTCACCACCTGAGTGCCTGGCTGTGACAGCCCTGACCCAGCCCCAGCACAGACCAGTGATGCTTTAGTCCACATCCAGCCCCATGTGCATCCCCACTCGAGCAGCAGCACAGTGGGGACATGATCCTGGCTTTATTCCAGCCCAATTGAGTCCTGGCTCTCCAAGACCAGATCTCTCCCACCCCTGGAGCTGCCCCTGCCCTTCTCCTGCCCCAGTCCCTGCCCATAATGGTGTGAGCAGACACAGAGCACTTGCACACACGGAGCAGCCAGCAATGAAAGAGAATATATTAATGCTCCCCTAACCAACAGAGGGGAGTTAATGACATCAAACTGGTTTGTTGTTGTTGTTGGTTTTCATCATAATTTTTTTTTGAGCTCTGGCTTCTATCTGTCATTACTGTTATATTGCATAACCAGGGAGAAATCTGAATGAAGTTAATACCTGCGGAGTGTGGTGCAGAATATTCATGTACTGTGAACCAGAACGAGGCAAATGTGAATCTTTATTACCAGTGGAGGTTGTTAAATATTTTATTTTCTGTTTGAGACACGCTGTGACACATGAAACTCAATTAGAATATAACTAAACCCTGCTCTAAATTATAGATAAATGACAACAAATGAAGGGGAGCAGCCTGAGCTCCCCAGTGCACAGCCTGGGGGAACAAGGGGGACAACTGTGAGAGAAGAGGGCAGCTCCCCAACGACTCCTCCATCCCAGCCAGCAAGCAACAACACAGAGATGTGTTTCCTCTGCAGAGCTGATTTTTGCCCTAAGATATCCTGAAGGAGACCCTCAGGGAAGCAGGATGGATCCCATTTCTCTGCAAACCAGCCAGCGCATTCACCTGAAACAGCCCCAGACTTCCCCCTCCCAATGCACCACAACAACTCCTAAGCCCCCCAAGCCTGGGCTGTGTTTCCTTAAGTCCGACTGTGCCTGGTAATAAAAACCACAGGAAAAAGGAAAGACAGATGTTAAAGAGAAATATATATCAAGGGCCAAATGCTGCACTGGTGCCATGCTATGGAAATGCTGGAATTTTCTATCCCTTGGCTCATCAAAGCCAAGCTAAGGACATGGTCAGGGATGGAAAATTAGGGGCTGAAAGGCCTTTGGGGTTAATTCTGTGATTGATTTCTGTGGGGGATGCTCGTCATTGCTGGCAAGGTTGCGTGGACGTGAGTTACAAGCGGCTGCCACTGGGATCAAGCAGAGCCTCAGAGCAATATCCACAGGTAAATTGCTGTGGGTGGACAGAACACACAGGCAGGCAGGCAGGCGTGCTCTTAACCCAGACAGGCTTTTTCTCCCTGACCCTGCCAAACTCCCCAGGCTGCTGGGATTCCCCTCGGTGGCCTTGCAAGAGCATCCAGCAGGAGCATCCAGCAGCAGCATCCCCCAGTGTTGCCATGGAGACAGGGTCCAGGAGGAGCCTGGGGGCTATACTCCTCTGGGGGGGCTGCAGGACCCCCACTGCACCACAGCCCTTCCCCTGGGCTGTCCTGGGAGATAAAAGGGATTTGGGGACTTCATTAGTGCCACAAGGATCTCAGCCAGAGATGAGCACAGGATTTGTGCTGGCGATCAAAGCCAAGGCCCTTCATTAGTGGCAGTATCCAGGACCATCATTAGCATGTGAAGAGGGAGCCCAGAGCAGCAGGGCAGACAGGAGGATGGGGAGGTGGTGTGGAGGAAGAACAGCACCTTCCTGGAGGTGTTTCTGCCCGCGCTGCTCAGATCTGTGAGTCTCAAAGGACACCAAGCCCTTGCTGTCCCCTCCATCCCTCTCCCCTTCGGGGGCTCTGCAGTTACAGGGATGGTGACACTGAACCTCTGCCCTGCATCGACCTCGGTTAACCCAGCCATGCTCAGTGCTTTCCCTCCCCAGGGTATGTTTCCAGCCTGATTACTTCCTCATTTTTTCTGCTATCTCCTTTTGCTCTGCCTCACTGCCCCTGCCTGCCTGCTCCCAGTTCAGGATCCTCCTCCCCATCCCTCCTCCCAGGCTTGGCCCTCCCAGAGCCCCTCGCCAGCACTGGCTACAAAAAGCAAATCAAGAACTCTTCCCCTGCCAGAGGTTAGCCCCTGGCCAAGCCTGCCCATGGGCTGAAGGATTTCCAAACATTATGGGGATACCCACTTTTGCCAGGGTACATCCGGTCCCCATGGGTTTGCTCTGTCAAGGCTCAGGCTGCAGCTACACACTACAACCGGGACCCCTCCAGCACTTCTGTCTTTGTAGACTCCTTCTAAATTAGATTCTTCTCTTTATTATCCCTGCTAACCCCTCAGGATGACAGGAAATAGCTTTATCTCCATCTTTTTCCCCTTTAATTCCACTTGTTCACCAACACATGGATTCCCTTTCTTGTTTGCTTTTCTGGGAGATAAACACACCTGTGCTGGCTGCACTCCGCACATCCCAGAGGCAGCACATCCCCAGCACGTGGAGGGGGTAGCAGCTCCCACAGCCCTCGGCAGCTGATGGAGACTTCATTCACAGCCACAAAAACATGAGTTTTAAAGCACAAGACAGTAACAGGAAGAGGAGCCAAGAGGTGTAGACAGTGCTGCCGGCACCCTGAGCAGGCTCCCAGGAGGGACGAGGGGCTCCCACAGGGGAGCAGGGTCTGGTCCAAAGGCAAGACCTGAGAGCTCCTCATGCAGCCCTAAAGGGTCAGGGATCCCTTGCTCCATCCCATCCCATGAGGGGCCACGCCACTGCCATCTGATCACGGAGCCAGGCGTGACATCAGTGCCACTGTACCCAGCACCCTGCCTCTATCCAGGGCCCCGGGACTAATTTGGGATGCAGTGGCCATTTTTAATATGCTGCTATAAATATTCATGGACTGTCAGCTATGAAAAAGGACCCTGCCTCCTGCCCTGCCAGGAGGCAGCACGAGGGAGACAGACCAAGCCCTCGCTGGTGGCCACGGCAGCACAGAAACCCCAGAGGTCACTGGGACATCCCCAGTTTCCATCTCGCTGCGAGGATGCCTGGTTGGTGCACACCTTGCAGGTAGCCCAAGCCAGCTCATATCCCAGTTGTGACTGAACATCAAACCGGTTTCCTGGCGGCTGTGACATCCCCAGGAGAGCGGGGACGAGCGTACCGGCCCTGCCAGCGGCCCCGGCTGTCAAACCCGTGCCTCGGATCCCGCAGAGCCGCAGCTCCCGCCTGTCACGGCAGCCTCGGGTCTGCTGAGCCGCACAAACCCGCTGAAAGCCTTGTGCTGAGTTGCAGTTCTGCCGTGCATCGCCCCGGGGATCGCCTGCCACCCGCTCCCCTGTCCCCAGCACTGCCTGCCAGCCCCACGTGGCTCAGGCAGCAGCACCGCTGCCCCGGCCCCAAAAGCATCATCCCAAGGGGATGTGCAGCCTGATTTCTGCATTTCTGAACACCTATTGATTCCTCCTTTATACTCTTCACCCCGTATCGATCCAATTTAGCCTCTGTGACTCCAACTAAATTAGCTGTCGTTAATCCATGGATAATTGCAGCGAGCCCAGCTCTGCCTGTCCCAGATTCATGGGTGTCAGGGACGGGGAGGAGAGTGCTGGGTCACACAGGGACATTCAGGTTTCTCCTCTGTGGCTAAAAACCCCAAACAAGCCAGCAGGCATCAGCCCAGAGGCACCAAGGAAGCTGCCTCAGGATATCCATGGTGCAGCCGGAAACCTGCCTCCCCTGTGGCTGGGAGCTGCTATTCCAGCAGGAGATTTGGCCCCAAAACCCGGGCATTGCCTCCCAGCTCCAGCTTTCCCTAAGCCTCAGCATTCCCGGTGGGGGTTTCAGCCTCAGCTGATGCCACGAAATATTGCTACCTGCTCCAGCCAGGCTGCAGCACACAAGGAGTTAATTCCAAATTCCAGCCGGCTGTGGGGAGAGGAGCAGCCTCAGCCCTCCTGGAACCTTGGATAAAACCCCAGATGGAAAGCGGAGCCTGCTCCCATTTGATTAGCAGCCCAGGCTCCCTGGGAGCCCTCAGCATCTCTCACCTCTCATTTAGCAGCTCACAAAGAGCTGAAGGCAGTGGAGATGCCACTGTCACCTTACCTGGACTGACAGCCTGGCACAGCACCTGGGGACATCCCCATGCTGATGACAAGACCATCCCTCCACTGCAGTCCTGATTCCTCTGTACACCCCCAAAAGCCCCCTCCTACCCAGGCACCCACAAACCTGCACCTTCCTCCCTGAACATCATCCTCCACCCTTCTGTGAAGCCTCCAAAATAAACATTTAATTTCGATTTAATGCAAGAGTTACCACAGCCAGTAAACACCAAAACTATATTAAAGGAGGATTAATGGCCCTGCAATGGCCAAGTGTCCATTGCATAACCCTTAATCGGTGCCGATGGCCTCCTGCTGTGCCACGGGGCCTCCAGCCATCCCTCCCTGCTTCCCCAGGCGTGGCCGAGGTTGGCAGTCCCTTGAGAAATTGATGGGATTGCTGCAGCTGCCAGGCAGGAAAGGGAGACCTCCAAGTGTTAAACTGGTTATAAGCATCAGCCCGTGGGTACAGAGCCTGTTTGGAGCAGCTGAGCATCGTGCAGGGATGATGGTCCCCAAAATCCCTTGGCCAGTGCACCTGGCAAAGGCAGCCAGCCTGGGGAGAGCTGCGAGTTCCCCTGCACAGCTCTGGAGCACACAGGGCCTCTGGTAGAGGCCAGGCAAAGCACATGCTCCAGGGCCATGCAGGGGTGGTGTAGGGATTGGATAGGAATGGCCAGGACACGCTTTCGTGGGAGGGAAAACTAAAGCAGCAGCTGAGCCGAGTGGGACACCCCCACAGCGTCCCCACACCACAGCCTGGCTGTGTCCCCTTGGCCCCTGGCACCCATCTGCATGGAAAATCAGTTTAAAAAGAGAAAAAAAAAGGCACATTTTGAGCAAGTGACAGCCAGCCTCAGCTGCAAATTCACTTGTCAGGAATATTGGAATTACTCGGAGCTGGATGGCGTGAACATCTGTGCAAGGCTGGGGCAGGGAGGGGTAGCAGGAGCAGACGAGCCCCCCAGCCCCCTCCACTGCCTGCAGATGCTCCACGGGATGCCAGAAGAGGGTTGGTGCAACCCATGTACCCCCACCCACCTGCTGGTGCAAGGGGACCCCAGCAAGCACCCCAAATTACCCAGGAGAGGAGGCTGGGACTCAAGGGTCTCACTCTGGCAGCTTGCTGGCTGTAAATTCCCTCTGGGTGGATACTGGAGTAACTGGGCTCAAAGCACAGGACTGGCATGGAGGGACTCCTCATACCAGCCCCACATCTCCTGCCCCCCTGCACCTGCCTGTCATAGGCTCCCCTAATATTCTGGGGCATTCTGGAGCCTCTCCACCATTTTCGGAGCAGCCACAGAGCAGCACTTCCCAACCTCCTCCTGCAGCGGCCCCCAGCTACCAAAACCTGCTTGTTTATGCCCAAAATAAGCCTCAGGCAGGAGCTGATCATCCACTCAGGCATGAGCAGATTGGTGCTCAGGTGTTGACTGTTTGGCCACCCAAGCGTAGGGCAATGGGTGCTCAGCCATGCCAGACCTGGGTGCTCATGCATGAATTAACCATGTGCCCAGGCTAAGAAACCTCATTATTTTGCCAAATGTACCTTCTCCAAGGCTGGCACACCCAAATTGCAGCCCCACACGTGTTTTGGATGGGGATATTGACACTGGATCACGGTTGGATACAGGCTTGGGACACCCCTCTCCATCCCCGCTCTCCCACAGATAAAACATTCCCCACAACAAACAGCTTTCAAAGCCCATCTCCCATTGATGTCACATCAATGCCACAGGAGATAAAAGCTGAGAGATCCAGAACCAGTGCTGGCTTTTCCAGGGAATATTAATTAGAGGGAAAGCCTCATTAGTGCAGCAAGGGTGGCTGCCAGCACTGCCTCCCCACACTCAGTGTGTCCCAGACCCCCCAAAGGGGCACGGTGGGTGTCAGGCCTCCCCCTACCCTTGGTGGGCTGAGCAATGGGGTGCCCTGCACATGCCCCAGAGTAAGTGTTAAATGTTAAAGGTGTTTGTATTAAAAAGAAGCCAAGGGAAAACATGTTTGTCCCCTTCCATGGCTGCTGGGGCTCCCAGGTGAGCCCAGAGCCCCAGGCAGGAAGTGCCTGTGCCCTCTGGAGCAGCCTAATGGCAAACCCAAGTGTTTGTGGGGAAAAGCAGCACATCAGTTATTTGATGTGTTTTTGGAGAGCTTTTTTGAGAGCTCTGTAGCCAGAAAGGAGCAGAGGGAGTGCAGGAATTTGCCTCCAGCCACCCTAAGCCCCTGGTGGGAAAAGGGGGTCCCATACTGCCCAGGGATAATCCCTAGCAGCCCCCACATCTTCCACCCAAGGGAATGCAGGAGGGGATCAGGGAAACAGACACTGGGAAGTGGCAAGGGATCCCTGAGCCTGGAGATCCCACTCCAGCACCCTCAAGAGGCCCTGCTCCCTGGTAACTGCCCCAGAAAACAACCCTCACAGCAAAACAGCATTTGCCATGGAATCAGGAGGTGGAGACAGGAAAGGGAGGAGGGCAGGACAGGAAGCACCACGGGGAGGGTTTGACCACTGTGGCCACCAAGGAGGAGCAGCACCCCTGGGTGCCCCAGCACCCAGCCTGGCCAGGGGGTACCGAGCTGTCCAGCAGTAGAACTCGAGCAAAACCACCCCTTGCTAAGGCCATAAAGCCAAGGGCTGAAGCAGCTGGGTGGCTCCAGGGACAAGCACAGAACAGGGCCACGGGCACTCAGGGATGCCAGGAGGACAGAGGTGCCACAACAGCAGTTATTCATCACACAGAATTTCTCATTCTTTTTTTGTTTTGTTTTTTTACTGAGAGGTGAGCCCAATTCATCCTGACAGAGGTTCACAGCACAGCTCTGCCCAGGGGCTGCTCACAGAGACACACCAACAACAACACAGTGCGGGAGGAAGGCACCCTGTGTCTGTGCCACAGGGGGCTGGTGGGCACCGAAACAGGCCCAGCATGTCACCCCCAGCCCCGTGCCACCTCGGGGACAGATGGCATTGTGGCATGTGAGAGATGTGGGCTTCCCCACAGGCACTCAGCACCAGCCCTGTTCTCCGAGGATGCTCTCCCAGCAGGCACAAACCAACCCGCTCCAAGCACTCCTGAGGACGGGTGTCAAATCAATCCCTGCAGCAGAGATGCCAAGTTTAAAAAAAAAAAAAAAAAGAAAAAAAAGGCAAAAAAACCCAGAGGAAAGCAGGCAGCCATCTGCCATACCAGCAATTTTCAGCTGGATTTCCAGAAACACTTCAGCTCTTAAAACCATGAGAGGAGAGAAAACAAAACCCCTCCTTTTCCACAAGCATAGAAAGCATTCAGATGAAGTGCAAAATTCCAATTTTACTTCAAAGGCATTTCTCCTGGTTAGTTACCCCCAAATCCTGGCACAACCCACTGGAAAGCCAGTGGGCAGCACCATTTCGCTGCCAGATGACGGCACCCAGCCAGCCGGGGTGTGGGGTGCCATACTGGGGGAGCCCAGGGTGTCAGAGGGATGCCAAAAACCTGGTACTCACCCATTTGGAAGCAGGGAGGACAAGGAGGGAAGGAAAGGGAGAATAAAGTTTTCATCAGTTGTAATCAGCAGGTTTTTTTCATGCACTATATATTAACTTAATATATGTTACAATCTCCTCTGTAATGGAAAAATACCGCAGCTGTCATAGCCAGTAACACTCTCAAGAGCGCTTGACTCCCAAGTCATCCAGGTGCTTTTGACAGTGTTACCCTGGGTTGCTATAGGAACCCTAATAGTTTTCCCGTCTGACTTCTCCATTAACACTGGGATTTATATTTAATTTGTTTTCCTTTTCCTCGGCAAGAAGAGGCAAGGAGCAAGCGTGCCTGCAGGGGCAGGAGATGTTCCTCAGTGGGTGTCTCCTGGCCATGCCAAAAACAGCACCCAGGACCACAGGCAGCTGTGCTGAGAGGCTGCTGGAACAAGAACAGTGCAAGCAGACCCCGACCTGCTGCAGGTGCAGAAGGGCACAGCCCCACTGCACTGCCAGGAACCATCGGGGACGGTGCTCAGGGTGGCTCTATTATGGGGTTCTCCCATGGTCCCATGCCGATCTGTGCCCCTCTTGCCTTCCTGCGGGCAGCAGGACCAAGGGGCTCACGGGCTGAGCATCCCACGCAGCTCCTGGACAGAGGTGACAGGGAGGGAGCAGGTGAAGTTGCTGCAGATATAGGCAGTGGCTTTGCCATCCTTCCTCTCCAGGGATGCGAGGAAAGGCAACTGGCGGTAGAGAAACCCAGCGCTGTCTCCATCTGCAACCATCAGCACCTGCCCGGAGAAAGAGCTGTGAGAGCCAGAGAACGCAGCCAGTGGTAGCCAGCTGGTCCTTCCCACCCCCTGACATGCCAAGAGCTGGCAGTGTCCCCCCACATGCTCTCCCAAAACAGGGAGGGGACAGAGAGCTGAAGTGATCCGCTCCAGCCCTCTGCCAAGGCCCCCACGGTGGTCACATCCCTGTAATGCCTGTGCTGGAGGGAGTGTGATGGAGATGGGGCAGCTTTGCCTCCCTTGGCCACACCGGACACTTGGCAGCCAGGATGAAGCACTGGGATCAGCACATCCCAGCCCAGATGGGACTGCCTGAGCCAACCAGCTCCTTGGGGACACCTGCCCAGGCCAGAGATAGCGCCAGAGCCAGCTGCAGCATCACTCCATCCCATTTGCAGCCCAGCTCCACGTGCCCTCCCCACACTTCCCAAAAAAAACGCAGGCAGCATCAATGGGTCAGGGACCCTCCCAGCTGATGCGGCAGCACCAGCCGGGGTGATGACCGGGCTACCAGAATAATTAGCTTTTCTGAAAGGGAAAATGTTTGTTAAAGCCTCAGGGCTTGCAGGCTAATCAGGAGAAAGACCAGGAGCTGGCAGCGAGCCTCACGCCGACACAGATGCAAAAGGGTGAGCAGAAGGCTGGCCCTTCCCAAGGCACAAAGGGAACATCCTGCTACTGGATGCTGATCCTACAGCTCTCCCTTGCCTGCCCCAATCCCAGCCCTGCATGTGCCTGCTGAGCACAGACACACTTGTCACATGTCCCTGCTACTCACACTAATGCCACCAAGGGATGCTGACACCAAATGCTGCCTTTCACAGCACACACATCTCCCACCACGGAACAGCTCACCCAGCACCCAGTATCCTCTACACCAGGGCCAGCAGAAGACCCAGTGCTGACACCCAGGGACACCCACACAGCTTCACTCATGCCTGGCAGGGGCTGCCCACACCCTTCTGTCCCCAGGGGGCAACCACATCCCCAAGTCCCTGCCCTGGATAGCAGCTGCTGCAGTCCTGTCCTGTCCCCCATCACCCCACATCTGCTTGACCCAGCTCTGGCTCAGCCCGTCTCCCTGCCTACCTCCTGCTCCCCGCAACCTCCTCCCCCTTCGCCTTTGTCTGGAATTAATTCCAGGAGTGATTAATTACCAATTCATGTCCAATCTGAAATTCATTATTCATTTTTCTCACAAGCTCCCCAAGGTCCTCTCGTGGGGCCAGGATGAAGGCGAGCGGCAGGCGAGCGCTCTGCAGCCGAGGAGATAATGGGATCCTTCATAATTACCCTAAAGACCATTAACAGGGCAGCGATCTATACCAGGAGCTGGGATCCAGCCCCAGAGCAGGGACCCAACCCTCTCTGCTCCCAGCACCAGGACACCCATGGGAGCAGCTATCAGCATCACCCCCCAGAGCACTCCTATCCCCACTGAGCTGCCTGCAGCAAAGGGCTCCTCCAGGCCCACGGTCCATTTAAAATCATGACCTCAATGCCATTTTATCACCGGCATCTCGTTACAGCAAGCATTTCAGTGTGAGGTTTGTCAGGAATTAATTACTGGAACGACCCAATTAATTGTGCTCCTGCACACAAGCCTGGCCCCCAGTGCCTTGCTGGTGCAGAGGGAGTGGGGGCGCAGGGGACACGGCAATGTTCCCCCAACTCTGTGGCAAAGGCAATTCCCAAAGCTGCCATGTCCCTGGAGCGGGTGACCCAGGGCTGCTCTGCTTCAGGCAGCTTCCCAACGTGGGGAAGGAGATCTGGGGAGCAGCTGGAGGGGCTCAGAGGCAGGTGGGAAGAGGAGCATGCCCATGTCGGTGTGATTCGGCATGGAAAGAGGGAAGGCTGTCAGGAGGCAGTGGGCTGCTCCCAAAGGCATGCAACCCTCTGAGCAGGGGGATTCTCCCCCCTTCCTCCCATCACCTCTGCAAGGTGAGGAGCCGTTGCTACTGCCACAGACAATACTCAGCTCCTACCATTCCTGCACACTCATGCTTGGGGAAGGGGAGATATGTGCCCACAGGGGTGTGCTCCTCTGGGGGAAAGTTTTTCCCTCCTGCCACAATCCTTCTTCTAGGAAACAAAAACCCAAGGTGGAAGAGCTTTGGCTCCATCCCACCACTGCAACAAGACAGGGCTGGACTCCCTACCCTGCCTGGTGCCCATCTCCAGCTGCAGCCCCCCCTCACATGCCCCTCTGAACACAGCTCCCCTGCAAGCAGCCCTGCATCACCCAGACTCTACTCCCACATGGAAATATCTACCTGTAATACCCAGCCCTCATCTTCCTCCCTTTACCAAGAAATGCATAAGCTTGGGGGAGACTGACCCCTGGGGGAGGAGCATCCCCACCAGCTTAGGAGGAAGGAGCCAGATTGCAGGGAAGAGGAGGATATGGCCATGTTATTTGTTCTGCTCAAGACCCCAAAGCTGCTGGCTGCACCCCCTAGAGCCAACATGGCCTTGGGGGACCAAGGGCTGAACCAGGTGTGGGCAGAGGGAGTGGGTTATTAACAGTGGTGCTGGGCTCACCACGGTGCTTCCTGTCCCTGCAAACTGGGTCACCCAATGTAATCCTTCAAAGGGACAGTGGAAGAGTATGGGAGCAGAGAGGGACCAGTATGGGCTGCTGGACAAATGATGGCAGAGGAAGGATGGAGAGTTGTGTGCCCCACTCATGCTCCTGGGAATAAGTTGTGTCCCTTCTCCAACACTAGCATTAGACACCACTGGGCACACAGGAAGAGTGTCAGGGGTGACAGCCCCGTGGCCTGAGCTAATGTGAGGACAGACCAAAGGATCCCATGCTGATGGCTCAGCCACCCCTAGTCCATCCTAGCTGGGGTTACAGAGGGAAAGTGGTGCTTTGGCCTCAGAGCCAGCTCCCCACATACTGAGACAGAACACACCAGCCCCTGGCACCAGGACCCAACAGGCAGGGATGAATCCAGCCCAAACACTGAGCCACTCACTCGCAGCCCAGTCCTACATCCCTTGGCTCCAAAGATTTGCTGAGGTCAAAGCCATCATCCCCAGGGCAGGGACACTGCCCACCAAACCTGATGGGCATCAGCTGCCTTGCTGCCCTTTCCTGCCAGCTCCAGAGGCAGCCAACACCTCCAGCCCTTCTGTGGGACCCACAGAGTGACACATCTCAAAGCAGGGATGAGGACAAGCAGAGCCAGGCACAAACCCCAGTGCACAGCAACAGCTGCTGTCTGGGGGGCAAAGCTTTGGGAAAAGCCTCTCCTGGCTGGTGGTACCCACAGCTGGAGCGGGGTACTGCCTCACCCCTTCCAAGGATGTCTCCAGGCAGCAGGTGACCCAGACACTGGCTGGATCATGACACATCCACACCAGAACGAAAGGTTTTCCCTTGGGAAAGCACTGGGCTCGGGCTGAGAGCAGCGTAAACAGCCAGCAGCAATAACAACCACTGCAGCAGCCACTCCCGGGGCAGGCTGCCCATGCTCTGTGCAGGTAGAGGGGTGCAGGGGCTCAGCCATGGCCCTGCTGGCTGTGCTTAGATACAGAAAGGACAGGATGCTTCCGAAAAGAGGCAGGAGAGAGGAGGAGGATGGATGCCACAGCTACACTGGGAAAAAGGATGAAGCACCAGCAGTGCAGGCAGCAGAGGCCAGGGGAGGGCAGGCAGGCACAGGGGCACCTCTACCTTGTTTGGGCTGAAGACAGAGCGGACGCAGTGCAGCATCTCTTTGGTGTCTTCTCCTTGGGGGTCCCCACAGATGACGACCTGTCCAGGGGGAGTGTGGGTGTCAGGAGGGAGAAAACAGAGCTGTGACTGCACCCATGCCACTGCCAGCCCTGCTCCCTGCAGCAGGTCCAGCAGGGGACACTGAGCCCCAGCCCATACCTGTTTGAGGGTGTGATGGAAGACAGCAGTGGCCCGGGCCATCTCTGGCAGGGTTATCGGGATCTTCTGCAGCCTCTCTGAGAAGGCAGCCAAGATCTGCCCAGCTTTTTTCACCCAGTCCATGTGACCAGAGTAAAGAGCTGCCCGGAGCAGGTTTGTGACAGTGACAGAGTTGGGAGTGGGCTCAGCTCCATCTTGGTCTGAAAGGGACAAGAGCTGCCATCAGCCCAATGCCTCACCACCCCACAGCCCTGTCCTCCCCTCACCACAGCCCAAGGAAAGCAGGGCCAGCTCACCATCCTTCAGGCGCAGGAGCAGGGAGGGATCACCAGCCTCAGTGGAGAAATAAGCAAAGCCTTTGGGGTCCCAGAAGAGCTTGTCCTGCATGTGCTGGAGATGCAGGGCCCACTCCAGCCAGCCTTGCTCCAGCGAGGCTTCATACAGGTCAAAGAGTGCCTGGATGACAAAGACATAGTCCTCCAGGAAGCCCTGGATGGGCACAGCACTGCAGTGGCAGAGACAGGGAAGAACAATCAGAATCTCTACACTGAGCAGTCTGGAAATGTTCTCCAGCCCAGCAAAGCCCTGCTTACTGGTCTCTGCTACCCAAGGCGATGTCACCAAGCAAAGCAGTGGCTGTACCATCACACAACTCAGCCACTGGGTTCTGTACAGGAGGGGAAGGCAGGGGAAGACACTTGCCAGCATGAAAGATGAGGAACAGGAAAGGTTTTGACCTGAATTCCTCCTCACTGGCTGGGGGATACTAATCCTTCCTAAACTGCACCAGAGCTCTGTACAGAACAGCCTCCCTCCCTCGCAGTTCAGTGCTGCCTCGAAGGGAGGAGGACAGGGACTGCTGCTGGGGGTCTGGGCAGCACCTGCAGGTGGCCAACCAAGTCTGTGAACTCTCTGACCCTCACCTCTGCTCCACCGAGTTGTCTTTGCCCCGGTAGCAGCTCCGCAGCAGCCTCCCGCTTTTGGGGTCGAAAAGGTGTGTCCTCAGGAAGGCAGCTGCCTGTGCAGCCCTGCTCACATATTCCTGCTCAGCCAGGGCAGCCCCAGCCTGGGCAAAGCCTGAGATCATCAGCCCTGCAGAGTCAGAGACACAGGGACAGGTCAGGGGGGCACACAGAACCAGCGAGGCAGTTACTGTCAGTCCTTTGAAGGGTGCTCAATGTGAAGCTCATCTTCCCTGATGCCAGCAGGTCAGGGCTCAGCTCTTCTGCTCAGTTCAAATCACTAACGAAGTCACTTGCTGTCACCAAAGAAACAGGCAGAGCACTGCAAGGCCAGCAAGAGCTGAGCCCTCACTTGCAGGCAGATACAGGGCTCGAGAGTATTCCAGTTTGCAGGATAACTCCAGTCCCTGCCAGCTCCAGACCCAAATACCCAGGGATTTACTGGAGGGAACAATGCCTGAGGTCCTGCAGTTATTCCCCGCTGCAGGACCCCCAGACAGATGGACACAGAGCTGTGATTCCCCCACGCACAGCAGTAGGGATGGGCTCTGTGGGGTCCTGGCTCCCCACCTCAGTCCCCTTCCCCACAGCCCAGCCAGAGGAGCTGGACTAAGCCAAGAGAGGAGTTTTGCTGCTCTCTGCTGGCAGCTGGGGAGGGAAATAAAGCCAACCCTAATGCTCCCAAGGCTTGTAGGTATGGGGCTGCTTCCTCACAGCCCCTGATCCCAGCCCACCCACTGCCTCTGTGGGAGCACTCCAGTGCCAGCAGGACTCGTTGTTGCCAGGCCCTTGTGGGGGTCCAGCCAAGGGACGTGTCCCCAGAGCTGAGCTGCCTCTCACCATTCCACGCTGCCAGCATCTTGGTGTCCAGGTGTGGCCGTGGCCGCTGTGCCCGGGCTGTGGCCAGTCTCTGTCGGCATTCCTGCAGCAGGGCACTCAGCCGGCCCGGCTCCAGCCCAAACCGGGTGGCTGTCAGCTCTGGGGAGGAGCGAGCAATGAGCACATTCTTGCCCTTCAGCTCCTGATGGGGGTCCTGAAGGGAGAGGGAGACATGTTATACGAACGCCACTAGGCTAGGGAGGTGTCGGGCTTTGAGCGTTTTGGGGCTGCTCTGCCATCCCTCACCAATGCTCCTGGTACCAGGCAAGTCTTTGCTCTCCCTCACCTTCATGGGGTCCACGTTGCCGGTCTCCTCCACTCCATAGTGGTGCATGAAGACATCCCCCAAGGTTGTCCCCTCTGTGGCCCCCTCCACAGAGTCAGGGAGGAGAGCCCGGAGCTCCTCCGCTGCCCACACACAGAAAGCTCCTTCTCGCTTCTCTCCAGATGTGCTGGTCGGGTAGGAATCTGCATCTTCTGCACTATAGAAACCTCCTGCCTGGGCAAAGAGCAACAGAGAGACCCTCCAGCTACCAGGACAGCACTTTCAGCCATCTCACCATCGATGCTGTGCTGTCAGTCTGGCTAATGAGCCTCAGCTGGGAGGGAAGAGAAGGAAAAACAGCCCCAAGGCACATCCCAGGGCAGGGCAAGTGGCTCCCTTTGGCCCAGCTCAGGGAAAAACCTACCTGGTCACTCAGGTCCCGTGAGACATAGAGCAGAATGTCTCGGACAATATCAGCAAAGAATTCATCACCAGAAATCTGCACAAGGCACAGGGTGGATATCAGTGTTACAAGAGGCAGGGGTGAGGCAAGCGATACAACAATATATAGTCAGAGATTTCAATTTAAAAAGCTGGCAAAGGAGCATTTGAAAGTCCAGGGATTTTAAATGTGGGATGGATTCAGAGTAAGATCTCTTGACAGAAATCAACTATCAGTGAGGGGGCAGTGGAGAGCAATGCTGGAGTTACACCGAGGTCAGAGGCAGCAGCATTTGTTTGTTGAGCTGTGAAGACCAGCCCAAAGGCTGTCCCCTCCCCATTAGGCTCAAAACCCTGGGGCTACAGTCACAGGTTTGTGCAGCACTTCTGAATGAATGCCAGGAGATGAAGGGGAGCACTGGATTGCCCCATGCCCATGGGACAGGCCGTATCTTGGGGAACAGGCTTTGAAGTTGGTCCCCAAACCAGGCCAGTCCTCCCCAGCCTGCACAAGTGGGAGCCCCACAGAGGGATGCCAGAGCTGTACCTGGAAGGCTCTGCTGTACATGGCTGCCAGCTGCCCCTGGTCATACAGCATCTTCTCAAAGTGAGGGACGTGCCAGTGCTGGTCCGTGGAGTAGCGGTGAAACGCCACAATCCTTCATGTGGACACGTCTCCATTCCACATCTCCACCCCACACCTCTGGGACATGCCAGGGGCTTACCCCCAAGGATTTGCTCCTACCTGACCAATGTGGTCATGGATGCCCCCATGGGCCATCATCTTGAGGGTGTGCAGAGCCATCTGCAGTGCCCGGGCACCTTCTGGAGTGGTTCGGTGCAGGGCCCAGTATGTGAACAGGAAATTCAAATTCACTGAAACACAGGAGAAAGCAGGAGGCTGTGGGATGGGCTCTGCCCCCACAGTGCTGCCGGCCCCATGGCAGGTGTTAGCAACATAAAGCAGACTGACCTGGCGTGGGGAACTTAGGGGATTTGGAAAAGCCACCATAGTCCTCATCATAGGATCTGGAGAGCTGCTGGAAACAGGTGTCCATCACCTCTTTGGGTGGTGGCGATGACTCCTGGCCCTGCACACGGATCTCAGATGTGTGTCGCAATGCTTCCAGAATCCTCTGGCTGCTCTCCAACAGGGCATCCTTGTTCTCCTTCCACTAAGATGCAAAGGAAAAAAGAGAAGAACAGGGAAGAACTTTCTTCTTCTTGCACCAGTCCAAACCATGCCTCCAGTTCTCGATCGCCCTCCCCAGATCAGCTCAAATCCACCTCTAACCCAGCCAAAGCTCTGGCTTGTCCTCTGGGCTACTCCTCCTCACAGCTGTATCTCCTACCTCAGTCACCCTTCAAGCCCAGACCAATTTCCCTGCGCCCCTTTGAGTCAGCCCTGCCTGCTACACCACTCCTGCCCCGCACCTGCTCTGCGATCCGGAGCAGCACAGTCCGGAAGCCAACACGATGAACTCCATCCTCAGGAGGGAAATACGTCCCCCCTGCAAAGGGCTTGAGGTCTGGGGTCAGCCAGACACTCATGGGCCAGCCACCTCCACCGCTGGTAACCTGAAAGACAAATCATGAGTGCATCAAGGTCACGCAAAAGACACCTGCTGTGCCCTTCCAGCATATCCAAGTGCTTCACTCAAAGACAGACGTGCACTTCTCTCCACCCTTGTGACCCATCCAGACCACCCCACATACTAGTTCCTCTTGTCAGAGGAACATGACAATGAACCACACCCTGAGGGAACCAAAGCCTCCTGGGCCCTGTCTGTGCCTCCCTCACCTGCACGAAGGTCATGTACACTTTGTCCACATCTGGCCGCTCCTCACGATCCACTTTGATGCACACAAAGTGCTCATTCATGATCTCCCCGATCTCCTTGCTCTTGAAGGACTCCTCCTCCATGACATGGCACCAGTGGCAGGTGGAGTAGCCAACTATAAACAAGCTCAGGTGAGTGAGGAATGATACTTTGCAGAGCGCAGGAAGTATGTGATGGGGAGCCCTGCTATGGGCAACAGCTGCTGCCTTCCCAGGGAAGAGAGGGAGGAGAAAAATCTCCCGGGTTCTCCAGCTCTTGCTCCTAAAATCTGCCCAAGGACTCTGGTACTGGATAGTCCATTTTCAGAGACAGCTATTCCAGCACGTGGCCCTCTCTTGCTTGGTGGCCATCCATACCTACACAGTTATTCACACACACCACGGGATGCAGCCCAATTTATCTGATCATCTACTGAATAACATGGGGGACATGAAATATGTCTTGTTTCTGGTTACCTGACAGGAATATCAGCTTGTTTTCTCTCTTTGCTTTATCAAAGGCTTCCTGACCCCAAGGGTACCTGTGGGGAGGAAGACAACAGTCCTTCAGCCCCACAGGCAAAAGGAGAGGAGGAGGGGGAAGGGGAAAGGCTCTCGTTGCTCTTACCAATCCACAGGGTTGTGGGCATGCTGCAGGAGGTACGGGGACTTCTCATTAATCAGGCGGTTGGTGTGACGAGGGACACCAGGGGGTTCCGGTGTCCCCACCGTGGCCATGGCTGCGATCCCCGTTACAAACGCGCACCTGTGACACCAAATAGGCCCAGGGGTTCCCTGCTCACCACAGCAAAGCTCAGCTTCCAGACAGAGCCATGACAGCCCAGAGCAGCAGTACCACCATCACCACCCTAGGTCCTGCCATGCCCCAGGACAGGGTGCTGCTCCCCACTATTCACTCCCCATGCCAAGGGAACCACTCTCAGCCCCAGCCTCGGGTGGTTGTGCTGCAGCTTGGTCCATCTCATCCCCCCCAGGACCTTACATGTCCATCCCACTCACTGGAGGCTCAGAGGAGGTCGTTCTCCTCCAGTTTGGCACAGCCATGGTGGGGTGAAGGCCATCTCCCAGGACTGCCCCCCACTCCAGCACACTTTGGGGTCACACCCAACAGCTGTGGGTGCCAGGAGCAGCACCAGTGGGACTTGACCTGCGTGCCCTCAGGGAAAACATTCCCTCAGAGAGAGAAATCCCCTCCCGTGGGGTGGGTGTGGACAAGACGGGCACAGGCTCTTCACGGTGAGAGGAGCGACAGGCAGGAGGGGACCAGGGAGACTCCCGTGCTGCTGGGCAGGCACAGCGCTGGGGTGTGGGGATGCAGGAGGGATGCAGGGCTGGCGTGTAGGGATGCGGTCCGGGATGGAGGGATGCAGGTCTGGGGTGCAGGAGGTGGGAAAAGGGTGCAGAACGGGGTACAGAATATGTAAAGTCGTGCAGGGGGTGCCGGAGCGAGAGAAGGATTGAGGGAGGATACAGGGGGGTGCAGAGGGATGTGGGGAGGATGTTGGGGAACGCAGGAGAGATGTACGAGTGAGGAAAGGCTTTAGGAGGGATTCAGGAAGGTGCAAGGAGGATTCAAAAGAGACGCAGGAGGGGTACA
>VZTX01033071.1:0-19358 GCA_013400915.1 Pardalotus punctatus | reverse complement strand
CGGTGCGCGCCGTCGCGCGGCGCTTCCTGTCCGAGTACGGCGGCGGCACCGCCGGGCGCCTCAAGGCGCTGGACGCCTTCCTGCTCTACGTGCTGCTCACCGGCGCGCTGCAGTTCGGCTACTGCCTCGGCGTCGGCACCTTCCCCTTCAACTCCTTCCTCAGCGGCTTCATCTCCGCCGTCGGCAGCTTCATCCTGGGCGGTCAGTGCCGGCCCCGGCCCCGCGAGCCCCCTCACAGCCGTAGCACGGGTTGGGGTTGCCCTGAGCCTGCCCCCCGCAGCGCCCGATGGCTGCGGACACCATGGGGATCCGTAGGGATCGGCGGGAGTCCTGGAGCGGCGCTCGGACCTGCCCCGGCAGCCGGGGATCCCCTGGCACCCTCAGGACCCGCCGCACTTCCCCGAACTCCCCGTTCCGCCCCCGGCGGGGCAGGAGCTCCTCGGCAGCTCTGGATCTGCGGGCCCGACCCGGATCCTTGTCCCCGCAGGTGTCCTTGCAGCCAAGGGGCTCGGTGGAACCGCGAGTCCAGCAGTGACAGATGCAGGGTGCTGCTCCCCAGAATACCCCCAAACCCCCCGTGATTCTCTGCAGCCCTCTCCAACACAGGGGCTGGCAGGCTGGGAAAGCTGGGGGTGTGCAATCTGGACAGGAGAAAGCTGTGGTGAGACCTCATAGCCTGTTCCACTGCCTGAAGGGGCTCCAAGAGAGCTGTAGAGAGACTTTGGACAAGGGCCTGGAGTGACAGGGCAAGGGGGAATGGCTTTGTAGTGCCAGAGGGCAGGGTTAGATTGGATATTGGGAAGAAATTCCTCCATGTGAGGATGGGGAGGCCCTGGCACAGCTTGCCCAGAGAAGCTCCGACTGCCCCATCTCTGGAATTGTTCAAGACCTGGTTGGATGGGGCTTGGAGCAGCCTAGTCTTGTGGAAGGTGTCCCTAGGGTTGGAATGAGATGGTCTGTAAGGTCTCTTCCGACCCAAATCATTGTTTCTAACACACCCAGTGCAGGATATAGGAATATCCACACTTCTGTGTGAGTCTGATCCTGCTCTGAGCCTGTTCTCCTCAGGACTCGATTGGATGCCCTGTGGTGTGTGTGGTGCTGTGGGAGCACTGACTCCGTGACAGCCCTGTGCACATTCCCTGCCAGTGTCCTGTTTATTTGTAGTAACAGTGGAGTAACTTTTCCCTGGTGGAATGGTGACCCATACTGGCCTGGGCTAGGCTGTGCTTCCCACCACAACTTCCTCCTATGCTCACTGATGTCTCATTCTTTCTCTGCTGTGCAGTTTGCCTCCGGATCCAGATCAACCCCCAGAACAAGGGCGAGTTCCAGGGCATTTCACCAGAGCGGGCATTTGCAGATTTTCTCTTTGCCAACACCATTCTCCATCTCGTTGTCATCAATTTTGTTGGCTGAACTCTGGAAGTGGCTGCCAGGTACAGATCTGTGGGGTCACTAAAGGGGCAATCACAGGACTGCAGTGCTTTTGGGGGAGAAGAATGAATCCAGGCATCCCCTGAGCTTCCAGCTTCCTCTTGGCCAAGTATAGCTGAGCTGTTGTCCTCTGGGTTGGCACAGAATGAGGATTTACTGCTTTCTGGTTTTGGGCATATCTTTCTTGGATTTTATAATTTAAGAGTTTAACTAGGACTGCTACAGAAACCTACCCATATTCCTCTCTTATGAGAGAGATTCCCCATTCTTTGCAGGAGAAACTTTGGGAGCTCGAAGTCCTGGGCTCTGTGAGGGTTGTCCTTTTCAGAGGCTGTGGTATGGCTGGGGTCCAAGTCTGGAGTTGCTTTGCAGATGAGGCAGTTGGGGACGGGGATGGTTGGGTGTTGGGAAGCGGAGGATGTGCCGTGTTGCTGTGGCAAGGG
Source organism: Pardalotus punctatus (assembly GCA_013400915.1). Taxonomy (NCBI): domain Eukaryota; kingdom Metazoa; phylum Chordata; class Aves; order Passeriformes; family Pardalotidae; genus Pardalotus; species Pardalotus punctatus. The sequence goes on along the minus strand of VZTX01033071.1, from coordinate 17,478 downwards.
GCCACAGGATCACTGGGGCTTGGGGGAATTTCATCCCCTCAGCTTTGCAGTAACATTGCCCCTGTTGCCTGCTCTCTTTCCAGGTCTTGAGCTGCTCCTGAACTCAGATGGCAAAGTCTGGCAAAGGGAAGTGCAGTTCACCAGCACATTCTCACCTTCTTCCTTGGTGCAGGAAGGGGACACCGGGCTCAAGATTTTTTCCCCCCAGAGTGTCCTGTGGAGGAGTGTGCAGCCTCATTGTGTAACAGTGATCATTCCATCAATAAAACCCTTTATGATACTGCAGCCTTTTCCATGTTGGTGACAAATACAGAGCTTCTGCATCCAGGTTCGCTCTTAGGCATGACTCCCTGGTTTTACCTCTCTCCCTTCCTTTCTACCTAGCAGGCTTTTTTTCTGCGCCCTAGTTTTGGAGGGAAGCAGGAAACCTGTGATCATGGAAACTCACTTGTCATCCACCCTTTTCATCTCCCTCTTTCCTGCCCTTTGATCTTACAGAGCCTGTTGCCAATGTGCCCCTGGGCTTCAGAGGTGTGGAAAATTCAGATGAGGCTGTGGGTAGTGGTCATGAAGGGAAGGAACTGTCCTCCAGCACATCCCCAGGTGCACCCAACTTCCCACAGACCCCCCCGCATCGCTCAGAGATGCGTGGGCCACATCTGGATGTCCCAGCTGGACATACAGGCTCACTAAGGCCTGTGAGTGACACAGCCACCCCACCACGGTGTCAGTGTCCCTGCCCTCTGATGTGCTGATGAACACAAGGGTGTTGGGATGGGCTGTCAGGGCTTCAGAGTGGCACTTGAGCTGCTCTGGGGCTGTGGAGAAGCTCCCCCCTCAGAATCACAGAATCAAGGTTGGAAGAGACCTTCAAGATCATCCAGTCCAAGCATCCACCCAGCACTGCCACTGCAACTCAACCTTACATCACCCAGTGCAGCATCCGGGTGCCTCCTGAACACCTGAGGGGTGGTGACTCCACCAGCTCCCTGGGCAGCTCCTGCCAGTCCTGACACACTCATCTAATGTGAATCTCCCCTGTCTCAGCTCAAAGCCATTTCCCCTGCTCCTCTTGCTGCAGACATGGCACAAGAGCCCGGCCCCACCTCACTTTCAGAGGTGTGATGTGACCCCCTGTGAGCCACCTCTTCACACTAAAGAGCCCCAGCTCCCTCAGGCATTCTTCAGAAGAGAAATGCTTTCTAGTCCTTTCATGAGCCCTGTTGCTCTTCATGGAGCACACTCCAGCCTCTCAAAGTCCTTTTTAAAGTGAGGGGCCCAGAATTGAATGCAACATGCGAGCTGCAGCCTCACCAATGCTGTGAACAGGGGATGATCACTTCTGGCTGCACTATTCTTGCTACAAGCCAGGTTGCTATTGGCCTTTTTGGCCACCTGGGCACACTGTTGGCTCATGCTGCGCCAGCTGTCAGCCGGCACTGCCAAGTCCTTTTCTGCTGAACAGCTCGTGAGCCACTCCTCCCCCAGCCTGGAGCTGCTGGGGATTGCTGTGGCCCCAGTGCAGGACCAGCCCTTGGCCCTGAACCTCATGCCATTGTCCTTTACCGATTGATTGAGTCTGTTCAGGTCTCTGTAGAACCTTCATATACAAGGTTCTGTCCTCACAGTGATCCTGCTTTGTTCTTCTCTGGTTTTCTCTGCAGCTCAAACACTGGACAGGTAAAAATTTGAGAGCCTTGAGACTCCGGGGCATGGAAATGTTTGTGTGCTGCACTGAGGAGATGGAACTTTGGGTCTCTGATGGCATCAGCCTCTCAGAATTCTATTCTGGCTTCTGTGTATCACCTTTTTAACATCTCCAGCTGTGCTGCAGGCAATAAACCTGTAAAAGTCTGAAACCTGGGGCTCCCCAGTCTTTTGCCTAACGCGGGCTGTGAGGAGTGAGGGAGTGGGGTCTTCATTGTCCCAGAGGATGTGGTCTGTGTCTGTGTCAGGGACAAAGGACTCGTGCCAGCTCGGGCACCACCACTTCTGGACTTGTCTGCAATGGCAGCAGCATCGGGAGAGCAGGCAGGGCCTCGCAGGGTGCAGGGATGGTAAATGATCCTCCCAGCTCTTCTTTCCCATGGGAAGGGCGCCCTGAGCCCAGAGCAGCGCATCCATGGGGGAAGCTCAGCTCGGGCACTGCCGGGGCCCGGGCTGGGCCCTCCCCTGGCTGCTGCTCGGAACTGCACGGGGGCTGAGCTGTGGGGTGTCCTTTTCTCCCTTCTTTTTCCTGCTTCTTACCTGCTTACGAATCCTCCAGTCACCACTAACTCGATGGTAGAATTCTTGAGGGAAAGTAGAATTGCGGAGGGAGTTTTCACAAAGGATGCAGAGATGGGACAAAGTGGAATGGGTTCAAACTGCCAGAGGGCAGGCTTAGATGGGATATTGGGAAGAGATTGATCCCTATGACGGTGGGGAGGCCCTGGCACAGGGTGCCCAGGGAAGCTGTGGCTGCCCCTGGATCTCTGGAAGTGTCCAAGGCCAGGCTGGACAGGGCTTGGAGCAACCTGGGACAATGGGAGGTGTCCCTGCCCATCGGAGAGGGTGGCACTGGATGAGCTTTAAGGTCCATTCCAAACCAAACCATTCTGGGATTCTGTGAACCTGTGATGAATCCAAGTCCTATCAGAGTTCCTCCCACTTTGGAATAAACTTCAACAAATCTATTGACACCTTCAAACCCTGGTCCTTGTAAAGCCCACACTCAGGTCCCTGGTCACACAAGGAGGAGGAGGAGGATGAAAATAAGAGACAATGGTTTGTGCACAGGGCTGTGGTTGATGAGAGATGACAAATATTGCGCAGGATGTTTTCTCCAACAAAACCCTGAGAAAACAGGAAAATTCATCTCCTACCCATAGCAGGACAGGAGGTGACAAAGGAGAGAGGATGCTAAAGGTGGACCATGCAAAACCTCCATCCCTGATGGGGTAAGAGGACTCTGGCCTGGCCCTTCATCCTTCCTTCTCATCCAGCTCAGGAGAAGTGGAAGGATTTTTCTGCACAGATTCATTCTGTAAAAATGGTGCAGAGATCTATCAGCAAATTCAGAAATCTGACACAATTCTAAGATCTCTCTCCACCACACTTTATAATGCATTTCTCCCCTCCTTTCCCTGCCCACTCTATACATAGCTCAATCCTTCCTGCTCTACCCAAAACAACTCCCCAAGTTCAGGCTGTGGTGAGGGGTAGGAGGGGAGGGTGTTTGAACCTCATTCCACTTTGGCTTGTGGTCTAACGTCTGCTGTTCTTTTCCACGGCATCTCCCCCTCCCTGCCACGTGCCCCAGCCCTGCACCCCCAGCCCATTTGTGCCCCACTTTCCAGAGGAAGTGGTTTCTGTGGTCGGGTGTAGTCGAGCATCAGTGGTGACCCAGATCTCGCTTGTGGCGTCATGGAACTTGTGCTGTGGCCTCTCACTGCCCCACCTGGGCCGTGAGCCCCTTTCCACCTCCTCTCCTGCTGTGTTATTTCCTGGCTTTGCTTTGCTCTGTGGTTTTTATATCTCGAAATAAACAAGAAAGGGCAGGGAAGGGGGGGGGCACGTTATGGTGGTGGCAGATTGGCAGCCTGATATCTGAAAGTGTCTTTGAAGTAGACCTTGCAAATTCAGTGCTTTGCAGGTCACTGCCAAGAGCCACTTTAGTCAAAATATTTAACTCATCTCCCACTTGGCAAATCCTGCCACTGGGGTCAGTTTAACCTGGAAGAGGAAACACTGAGATGTGAAAAGAGAGGCAGCACAGTCTTTAAGTCTTGCCCTTTCATCTGGGAGTGGGTTTGAAGTACAACATAAAAAATTTATGATGGATATTAATTTTTAAAAGTGATGCTAAAGTTAAATTAATGCGGACTTTTTCTTCCCCATCCCTGAAAGTTTCTGGAATGAGGTTAATCAGCTGGAAATCTGTGAAATGCAATGACTTGCTTTATAGTTCAGATACGGTTTAGGCAGCTTCTTCAGGCTTTTTCCCAGTGACATGGCAGATTTCATTATGACTGAAATGTAGGCTCCAAGAGCTGCCTGGAATCCAGGACTTAAGGAGCCATGGGCTTCCTAGTGCTGGAGAGATATGAGAAGGATGGTTGTGTCAAGGGAGAGATGAGAACAAGTCCCTGAACATCTGTACTATGAAACAATCAGGGCAATCGACATGGAAATTTTAAAGCTGTTCCTTGGCAGGAGGGGTCAGTAACTGTCACCCTGTGACTGGTCACCTGCTCAATGGGCAGCTGCAGGACCAAGGCAGGGCCCAGGGAGGCTTTGTCACGTTGCTGCTCAGCAGTGTGGGGTCAGATCCTGGCTTGGTCCTCGCACTAATGCCTTAATAATTTCTGGTTTTTTACTCTTCTTGTATCTGTAACTTGGTGTAGTTCTGTGCTTTTTACAAAGTGCTAAAAACCTTTGTTCCCAGCACCTTTAGCCAAAACAAAGCTCTCTGAATACAGATTCAGGGACATATTCATTGCCCTAGGGCTCAAAAATATGTAAAAAATTGTGAGACGGGGGGAGCAGGTTGTTGATGGGGTTGTTGACATCACCTGAGGGTGTGATTGGAGAATTAGGGGCCAATATGCTAATGGGACAGAACTTATAAAAGGTGAAGGGCTCGTGACTCAGTGTCCATTTTGGGTGTAGTCCCCGAGGGGCACTTTTACTTGCCCGAATGTACCTTGAAGGCCTTGAATAAATTTGTTCACTTTTTATACTCCTAATTTGTCTTGGCCTCTGTTTCAGGTAGCCTGCTTTAGGCATCACTACATGAAGCCCCAGGGCTGTTGGCTAAAAGTGTTTGAATCCCGACCCTTTCTGAAAGCAGCTCCTTCTGCAGGCTGTGAATCCAGCTGGTGAGGGACAGCCACCCCCACTGCCCAGCGAGGCTTCTCCTGCCGCTGGTTTGGGCACTGGCCGGAGGTACAGGCAAGGCTCAAGCTTTGCAGGGAGCGAGTGTTTCTGTCAGAGCATCCTTCTCCTTTCTCCTCCACAGAGGAACCTCTGGGGCTTCAGAAGGCGTTGGAGAAATTGATGCCAGAAAAAGAGAACATTTTTCATCCAGACTTGCCAGGGCCAGACAGAATCTGGGGGCAAAGGGGGACGATTGATGCCATTACTGCAAAGCGGTGCCTTGTCCTGCAGTGCCACTCAGGAGTGGGGACATGGAGAGAGGACACCTGTGTCCCCCACAGCAGCAGGAACCAGGACCCAGGACTGTCCCCTCACTGCGGCCAAGCCGTGTTTTACCCTTTTCATCACCCAGCACAGTCTGCCCTCAGGGGAGAGGGGCTCCTCCCTTTCTCTCTGTCCCCGCTGTTCTCACACTCCACTGCCCTGGAGAAGGATTTTGTTCCCACCCTCCATGATGGATCAACCCCTTCCCTCCTTCACCCCAAAGGTCAGGTTCGTTCCCAAAGCTCAGCTGAAGGGTGAAGCAATGCCTCCAACAACAAATACAAAAGACAAACGAGTTTCTCATTTTTTGTAAGAATTGTTTGATAACAGCCAAAGGCCGAAAGAAATGCCAAGGCATCTTGTGGGTGCCAGTACAGTTCATGAATTAGCAGCATGCAGATGTCACTCTTCCAAGGTGGGCACACATGAACAGGTAAATATTTCAGTATATTTTTATGCAATTGTTATAAAAAGAGCTTGTGAAATATCAGGTTATTAGAAGTAAACAAAATGAACAAAAGTGGTGTGCATTTTTACTAAACACAAAGCCAAATCTTAAATTGGTTTAAATTAAGAAGATGTTATGGTCAGACAGAATACACTTTAAAAAATAATAAAAAATATTCCGTTTCTTTTTTTTTTCCTGTGATAATGAAGGGACAATTTCACTGGATTTGGGACTTCCTGGAGACCTGCAGCATATCCTTTAAGAAAAAAAAGTGATATATTGCTCTGATCTAGCAAAGGGTGGCAGGACAATGCATCCTGAGTAAGTCTCCCTTTACTTTTCAAGGTGTTTCATTTGCACCTGAAAAAGTGTCTGGGGGGTGCACCCTGAGATATGTGAATACCCTGAAGTTACCAAATTAGGAAAAATTCACATTCAGGTGATATTTAGCTGGCAGTTTTTAACAAACAGCACTGCTACAGGCAGAAGTCGTTATTTTAATGCAAACAATGGCAATGTTTGGCAATGTACAGTTATAGCAGAGTCTGCTTCATGCAGAAGAGCAGCTGTATGGGGAATGACCCAGGCACCAGGAGCGCAGAATGCTGGAAATGTTTCATTTTGAGTAGTTCTATAGCAATGCAAATAAAGCAGTTTAGAATATAATGGCTGGTGTGATACACAAGAACAGCAAGTGATGTCCCTTGCACAAGGAATATCCCTGTGTTCCCTGTTGCTCACAATCGCTCAAAGCTGATGTTTTTGGCACTTCAGGACCGCACCAGCTGGTTACTGTCAGTCCTGTAACAAAAACAAAGGTATGGTTAAATTATTATTTAACATTATTTAGGTTGCAGTCACGGCTGCACAATGATAGAGCTGAAGTGTCCAGGCAAGAGAAAAAAGAGGCACTGGGAAAAACTAATATATTAGGACTTCTATAAGAGTCAATAAGCATCAAACTTTCCCAGCTGGAGACAGGTGAGGGGATAAATCTGATGGATGAATACAGGCAAAGGAAGGAATGGAGGTAGACACAGGAGGAAGAAATGTCTTGAAAGGAAGAAAACATTGCATATGGACAAGGAAGAGTGCTTGAGGGGTGGGTGAAAATGGTATGGCCAGAGGAATGCAGGGATTTTACCACTGATAGACAAAAGAAGTATGGATAGACTGTGTAAACAGCTATTCCAGAGAGAAGGAGCATTTATAGCTGGTGAACCAATCCAGATGTTTTCTGACAGATGTTTTCAGACCCCCAAGCATACTCACTTTTTTTTCCACATAAGCATCGTCATCAGCACATTAAAAATTATTCCTTTCATTAAAACTATTTTGAGGCCGAGCTGTGATACAGACAGTGTGTTCAAGTGTTCATCTGGAAAAAACAGAAAATGAGAGTCACAAGAGCACTGAGACATCCTCGTGTTCCAGCCAGACTTAAAAGCCCTTCTTAATGAAGCTGCTCCGTTGTGTGATGGAGTCAGCTGGAAGGACAGGAAACGAGACAGGGAGCAGGACTGAGAGACTTTAATTTCATCAATAACCATTTAATTATCCAATATGCCAGCCTGCCAGCCATCCAACTGGTTTTAAATACTGTGCATTGTGAACCCAGGATGCTGGAGGCATCCCTCCTTCCTCTCTAAATTTTTTTAAAGATGGGCAGGGGGAAAACAATTTTGATTTTAATTATAGCACACAATTGTATTTGAATTTTATATTAATCTAAAGTTACAAAGCCATTTGTATTTGCAAATGCATTGGTGTATCCTGGAGAAGTAGGGAGCTGTCAGCAAAAACCCATTGTATGGTTTTCATTGAAAGTAGGCTGATCAAATCAGCCATGTTTACTGGTGAGTATTTTCCTGAAACGGTGTTTTGGAAAGATTTGCAAAAGCACAGCTGCTCTGTGAGCTGGGCAAGTGCTGGGCCAGGCTCTGCCCTTTGAAGTGGCAGGAACAGCAGATCCTTGGGCTGCTCCCACCCCTCCCCAGCCCTGAGCTGCCTTAGCTGTATTTCAGCTTTAGTGCAGCCCTGAGCACAGGCAGCAGGCACCTCCTGCTGAGCTATTGTTTCATTAGGTGTTTGTGCACCCAAAAATAACCCAGCTCTTCTGAAGTCTGAAATGCGGGCAGGGCTGGCTCACAGCAGTACCTGGAGTCACTCTGGGGTGAGTCAGGGCAAGAGCTTGTGGTTGTGCATTGGTTGCATGAAATTATCAGCTTGGAAGGCTGCATTAACACCATGACTTTCAGCCTTCATGTTTAAAGCCTTTGGGGCCCCTTTTGGAAATTTCTTCTCTGACTTTTTGCTTTGAAAAGAATTCTGCAAGCGGGGAAAATCAGCAAATGCTTAGGAAGACATTTCCTTTAATCAGGCCAATCTTTTCTCCTAACATGCTGTGTTACATACCTGTCCTGAAGTGTAGGGACAGCCCCGTGACACAGAGAGCACTGGCACCTGCAGAGAGTAACAATAAAGTTGATTAATAAAAAAAATGTACTTCTTCAGAAGTCTATAAAGATATCTCTGCTTAGAAGGACTAAATTAGAGTTTCTGGACAACAAACCCTCCCATAATTACTCTTTTCTTCTTTTTTTCAGAGCAAGCATAAAATACAATCTAATTAAACTTCAGTGTCCCACTGGACAAAGGAATTTCAAGCTTTCTATGCCCCCCACAGAATGTTTTTAAGGTCTCTCTGCTATGACTGATCCTTAATCTTGTTTCCACCAAGGAGGAAAGAGAAAGAAAACAGAGGCAGCAAGGCAACATTCCTCTGTCTTGTGGGACCGTAGTGGAGCACTGCTTGCAGGGTTGGGAGCTGCAGCCCCGTCCTGCTCACCTCAAAGCACGGAGCCCAGAGCCCTCCAACCCCGCCCACAGCCCCAGCAATGCCATTACCGCTCTCAGGGTCCTTGACCTCCAGTTCTCCAAAGTCTTCATGGCTGGCACCACAGTGCATCTCATCCTTCCTGGCCCAGTAGGTTGACAGGTAGCTGGATTCCTCGCCTTCCTCAGCGGTTGCCACCTCCACAATAGCGGATGTGTGCTGCTCAGCCGGGTCAAGATTGAGCTTTTCAGGGGAGTAATCTGTGATAAGGCACATTTCCAAATCCTTATCATCTTTAGACGTCAGCCTGTAGACCGAGGGAGATGGATAAACTTCTGAAAGTGGAGAAAAGAAGAGTCATTAGGTGAGACTACACATTCATAGTTCCTTCAGTCTTAACATACAGCCACTTAGAAATGCAGGTTTTTCCATTTTTCCACTGGGAAGTTCCCTATCATTGGGATCTTGTGCTAGGACACCTTTGCAGAACCAAAGCATCTACAGCAGGTGATGCAGAAACTACATCTATTGACTTGTGCTGTGTGGGACACACAGAGTGGCCAGGCAGAATTCCTGGAGTGTCTGAAAAAACTCGTGGACATCCCCACCCTGGATCTCCACATCTAACCCAGCCATTCCTCCCTGTGACAGCTCTTGGAACTCTGCTCTGCAGCCTGGCATCGTGGCCTGGGTGCCCCCAGGGCTGTGTGTGACAGGTGGGGAGAGCAGCCTGGTCTAGCAGAAGGTGCTCCTGCCCATGATTGGAACATGGCCTTTAATGTCCTTCCCAACCCAAACCATTCTGTGATTCTGTGATTTTTGAGAGGGCTGAGCAGCCCAGGCTGTTGTGTTTTTTCTGCAAATGTTTAGTCAAATCCGCCAAATGCAAAATCCCGCTTCCACCCCGTGTCCTGAGGGGCTGTGGATGAACCCCTGAATCTCAAGGGTGTCCACATCCACCACCAGTCTGCTCATGGTGCTCCTACAGCAGGGAGCTCAAGGAGCCCCTGCAAAGGAGGAGCACAGGGAAAGAAAGGGGAAACAAACAAATGTTTTATCATGTTCCACCGCTTGACAGTGCAGTACCAAATTGTTTTACAAAATTTTACCCTGCAGAGAGGGGTTTGAGGCACTAAAGGCTGCAGATATGAGACACCTGGGGCTCATTACTGTTTTCTTGCTTTAAACTCTGCTAGCAAGTCAGTCAGACTGGGATTTTCCACACATATCAAAACACAACCTGTGGTTAAACCCTTTTTCACCTATTTAGCTTTATAAACTTGTACTTTGAACATACATTTCATCTGATTCCCTGAGAAGGTGCATTCCCAAATCTTTGTTCACAGCTAACAGTAAAATGTTCCAGACACTGCAGTGCTCTCATGATGACTAGATGAAATACCATTACCGACAGACTGGAGCCCCAAAGCAGGTTTGGCATTCTCAGTGACCCTGTGGCTGTATTTTCCATTGGCCTTCACAGATTTCAATGAGAGCTCCAGTTCACATTTATAAACTGATGAAGTGTTTTTGTGTAGGATTGAGAGTTTAGATTAATCTTTGCTTTCTCCCTGTTCACATGCCTCACTGATAAATACTGTAGAAATACTGAGGACAGCTTAGCTCCCAGATGAAATAATTTTAATTTCTTCCCATGTGGAAAGTCTAGAAAGTGTCTCAAAATCTTCTTTATTACTGAAATAAATATTCTTCATCTGTTCTGTTCCCAGCTGTTGGCACCTTAGAGAAATAGCCATACTTCTCTATTGGTATGATCTCAGAAAAAAGCTAATCCACAAAGCCTAAAGGCTCGTTCTCTGGCCCATCCCCTGTATAGTAATTCATCCGTTCTAGCTTTGCCCTGGCTTTGAAGAACCTGATGAGGCTCTTTGCAAACTGTGCAGAAATTCAGCCTGATGTATGTTGGGACTGCCTTAACCCCACTCCCCACCCCCCGTACTCCCAGTTAGTGTTTTGGAAATAGTGATTGTTTCTTGGGGAGAAGAAGGCAGGAGCTGGTAAAAGGTTTGATGATAGATCCCTGTATAAAATACAGATGAGCCAAGGTACATCACTGCCACGGGGGACATGGAAGTTAAAGAGGAGAGGAGCAATTTATGGAACTGCTCTGCTTCTCTCTCATAACAAGTACTATGCTTTCTGAAGAGATAAACATTCACCTCTCTCCAAAATGGGGTGTTTTTCTCCCTTTCAATCTGTACAATGCTTTGATCTGAAACACATAAACCAATAAAGTCTGTTTTTCACAGGAAGCTTCAGCAGTTTTGCAAAATATTAATTTCCTGTTCTTACTCAGAGTGGTGGCTGCCTCTGCTCTGGTGCTGCAGTCTGGTTCCCGTTCCTTTGTGCATTTACATGCTGCTGTGAAAGTTTGCAGATAGTTTTGGTAAATAGCATCTCCTTTAACCACAGCACTGGGACCTGTTATTGTCTTAATGAGCTGTTGCATGTGCTGGAGATGCTGTATATTTATGACTTCAATTTACAGGCAAGAATGAGAAGGAAATAATGATACTCTGAGCTGTCCATGCTGCCTCATTTTATCTTCGCAGAATTTTCTGACATCAGACTGAGATCTGTGCCCTTTTTTTTTTTTTTTTTTCCCCTCCAAACAAGCTGCAGTAGAAATCCTGAACTGGTTTAATTCCCAGCTGGTATCATGCAGAACATTATCACATTGTCCTTTCCTTCCAAAGCAAACCGTCTGTGTCTCTGCTCAGACTGGAACTGGTGGGACAGAGTCTTTGGTGCTCTGACCATTGCTCAGCCTGAGACATGATATTCCAGAGCTGGAGTCACCCTGGAGCTATTGCCCCACTCCAGGGACACCTGTACCCCCTGCACACTCATGAAGGCTGATCCTGCCCCCACAGGAGCAACTCCAATGAATTAACAAACGCTTTAGTGATACTTCTTGTCTGTCCTCCAATGCATGTTCCAAAAGGTCTGCCAGAGGTCCTCTGAAATCTGTCGTGTTGTAGAAATACTGAAGACAGCTTAGGTCCCAGATGAAGAAGTTTTAATTTCTTCCCAAGTCTAGAAAGTGTCTCAAAATCACTGAAATAAATGTCCTTCATTCGTTCTATTCCCAGCTGGATGCTGGGATGGCTACAGCAAGACCAGATGGACACATTCAGGACTGGAACCCTTCCTAGACTTTCTAGACTCTGTCTGGAGACACTCAGGTACCAGAAGCAGGTCCCAGTCCAGCATTAGACAAGTCATCCAAAGTGCAGAGACTCTGAGGAGACATTCAGTGTTTGCAAATGTGAATACACAGCTTCACTGACAGTTCAGGCTTATTCTGGTCTCCTTCCAAAAAAGGTGTTTGTTATTGCCTCTACAATACTTGGGGAAGTCAAACTACCAAAACCATTCGAAGTCATTCTCACAAATCTTTTAAAAGAAAGATTTCCCACTGAACCAATAGTAATGCTGAATTCATTCAGAGGAAGATACCCAGCATGTGAGGAGAAATCAAGTGCTCAATGGAATAGATAGTTCTCTAGTGTCAAACCAGGACAAATCCTGGGCTTTAGCATGTGTTCACATTCAGAAAAAATTGAGATTAGTTTTTCATATATTTCATAATGGGAGGCAATACCCTATTTGTGTTCACGTATGGATCTACTCATGCGCCATCTAAACCACAGGAGAGTGTTGCTATGATCTCTGCTGTTCCTTTCCACAATGTTGAGAAAAGATTTTTGGGGGTCAGAAGGAGCAATTCTGATTATCTAATCCACTCTCTTGCAGGTGACTGAGATGGATTAACCCATCTGTGTGACAATTGCCTGGAAACAAAGACTTGAAGTGGCTGTTCATGAAAACCATTGTCATTTTCACAAAATGCTTTTCCGTGCTTTTTCTTCCAAGATAAGATTGGTTTTCAATTTCCAGATCAAGTTTTCTACTTTATATAGCAGAGATCTTGTTTCTAGCAAAAAAATTCTTCAAATCATACAACGGTTATGGATTTTAAAACAGAAAGATCATGGCATATTCTCCTAGGCTAAGACTCAGAAAATCCAGTCTCTAAGCCATGATTATTAAACCTGTGTGAACATCACCACCTCCTCTTGCTGTCCTGTCCTGCAGTGTGTCCCTGCCACACCACAGCCAAGCACTCCCTGCATTCCAAGGCAGCATCTCTATTCCAGCTGGCTTTTGTCAAGGGAAGCTGAAAAGAAGTTGGAATATGCCTCCATGAAATCCTTGGTCCATCTACCCAATAAATACATGATTTACCAATCCTGGTGTTCAAATGGAACAGAAAGCTCAGACTTACTTGGGGTAACAACAAGTTGGGTCCCAGTTCCAAATGTGGGTTTTATGTATCCCTGGTTGGCACACTGGTGCCAGCCTCTACAAAAATGTGGGCAGGTTTTGCAATGCAAACTGACAGTCCAGAGCAGGGGATAACTTAAGGGAGCAATGATGAAACATGCTGACTTAAGACACTATTGAAGTACCGAATAAACCTACTAGAAAATTATCAGGATCAGAAACACAGAGATCAAATTAAAATATTGGTCATTAACTCCCTGGTTACAGTTGTGTGGTGTTATAGCTTTTGGGGCAATACAAGGAACGATCTGTTTTTCCATCTGTAACATCACCTAAAATTCCAGTTCACTGAGCCACAGCCTTTCAGTCCAACTTTTCTCCTATTTACTATTCGCTTGCCTTGATCACCAACATGGTTCTTTTTCCTAAAGTCAGTTCTATCCCTCTCCGTCCCCATAACTCACATGACCCAGGAAACCTTTGCCAGGACCCCACTGGCCTTGGTTACAGCTATGTCCTTACAGGTTTCACTGCCACACTGTGCCCCTGCCCAGGTCTTGGAGCCTCCCAGGCAGTCCAATAACTCAATTTCTTGGGAATTCCCACTGTGTCTCTCAGCTGTGCAGAGCCTGGAGCATTACAAATGGTCCTGAAGCTGCGACAGCTCGGCAAACCTGCAAGTCCCAGTCGCAAAGAGAATCCCCTTGCAGTATTTGTGGATAATACAGTGTCCCTACATCAGATAGTCCAGCTAAAAGGCAGTCAATCCCTATTCCAACAGTGACATCAGAAATGTTACAGTGCAATGTTCCGTGGTGGTGTTCTGATACAAGCAAAGACAGCTAAAGTGTGATAATCACCCAAAGGGGATGTTTTCTAAGTCATAGAACCACAGAGTGGTTTGGATTGGAAGGGAACATCAAAGGTCATCTAGGTCAACTCTCCTGCAATGACCAGGGACAACTTCAATTTGGTAAAATTGCTCAGAGCCCATCCAGCCTGACCTTGAATATTTCCAGGAATGGGGTGTGTATCACCTCTCTGGGCAACCTGTGCTGGTGTTTCACTGCTCTTATAGTAAAAAAATTCCTTCTTTAACTCCACTTTGAATCTACCCTCTTTTAGTTTAAAACCATTACTCTCTGTCCTGTCACTACAGGTTGTTTTGAAAACTTAATCTCCATCTTTCTTCTAAGTCTGAAAGTACTTTTAATTTCTAAAAGGCTGAAATGAGGTCTCCCTGGGGCCTTGTCCAGGTTAAACAACCTCATCCCTCTCAGCCTGTTCTCACAGCAGAGCTGCTCCATCTGAACGTTTTTGCTGCCCTCTGCATCCACTCGAGCAGGTCCTTGTCCTTCCCGAGCTGAGACCCCAGAGGTGGACACAGCTCTGCAGGTGGGGTCTCACCAGGGCAGGGCAGAGGAGGAAAATCAATCCCTCAATCTCCTGGGGATGCAGCCCATGATGGATTTAGCTTTCTGAGCTTGAGTGCACATCTGCTGCTCTTGGCCAGCAATGTAAATATTACAAACATCCTTGTTTTTCAATGCATTTCCATCTGACTTACATAACCCCTGACTCTTCTTGAGGCCAGTGGAAGTGGTGTGGATAGATCCTTTAGGAGAGAACAAATCCACATGAGTGACTTTGCAGAAAAGCAGAACCAGGCTATGTCTTAGCTGCTCCCAGGAATGCACTTGGAGGAGGAGCACTGAGAGCATGTTCCTGCCAGCTTGGACAGCTGCCCTGAGCTAAATTCCACTGCTTGATGTGGGCTACAATGCCTGTGACAGCTGCCATTCCCCAGATCTTGGTGTGTATTAACAAACTGGCAAATCAGTAAAAATGTCAGGATAAATGTACCTGGCAAAACCAGAAGTCTCGTCCCAGATCCAAATACGAGTTTGTAATTACTTCCATAGTCACACATTAGCACAGGCCTCTACAATATCCAGAGCAGTACTGAATGGAGCCTTCAGCAGTTAAATACTCCACTGAAAGAAATTCCTTCTATCTCTATGAACAGACAGATCCATCTACCTAGCACTTTTCCTCCTACTGACTTTCTTTTCATGTGGCATTTTGCGTTTTGGACTCCCAAACACACTCTCCTTAATATTCCCCTCAATCACATTTGTCCCGTGGTTTCCAGAAAGCCACCTGCATCACAATGTCTACTCTTCATCTTATTCCTCCTTTATTTATTCTCCCAGTCAGATTCCCCTCTCAAAAATTAATTTATTTTCTGTTACTTCACAGCTCACCTAGGGATTGATGGTGCAGTGAAACCTCCATCATCCCTTGAATTTCTTGGATTTGCCATCTGAATTAGCCAAGAGTGATTCCAGAACAGAGTTGCCATTTGGTTTTTCAGTAGAAAGTTCTTTTTGCTGTGCAATTTCTTTGTGGCAGGGAGATCATGCTCATTCTGCCACTAAACCCTGAGGTTTTAGGATGCGTTAGGGAATGTCCTCCAGGGTGACCAGAGCAAGATCTGGAGCAGCTGCACACAGGTATGACCATAATGGTAAACCTGGAGACATGTGCATGAACTCAGGCAGAGCTTTGATTTATAGCTCCTTCAGCTTGCTGATGGCTCCATTTAAACTTGAGATTCTCATTTCTCTCAGATATTTTTGAAGAGGGTTGGGGAGGTCATTTAAAATAAGGGAATTTTCCTCAGAGGTTTTCAGAATGAATTCTTTCCTTATGTTGCTATGTTTTTAAACTTTCAGAATAAAATCGTGTTGAAATTATCTTGAGAATTGCTACTATTTTAAGAAATGGAAATATTACTTTTCAAGAGTAAATTTAATAATTTAGATATTAAACAATCTTAAACACATTTTAAAGAAATTCGGAAAATTTTAAAGAAATATTTATATCTTGGGATCTCTTACTTTCTTTCCCTTTTACAAAGAGTTTCAAACAAGAGAAGAGGTGTAGGGGTTTGAGGGGATTTTTTTTTTGCTACATTTGTGGCAGCAACAGTCAAAGCACTCTTTTTTTTCCATCTTTTTTTGTTCGGAAAAAAAGTATTTTGTGGTAAGGGTCATTTTCCATCCTTCCACCGAAGTAATTCAGTAATTACCTTTGTTTCTTGCTCCCTTTCCCCTCTGTCCAAATATCCATCCCAACCTCGGTTTTAAGGCTGGTCACACGGTCCTCCCCCAGTTTCAGATCCTCACTTCTAACGTGCTCCAAGGCGAATCCCCAGGACTCAACACAAGCTGGCTGTGATACGAACTTGGTGTCATTTTCAAGGCTAAGCTCCCTGAGATTCCTGACTGGTCTTTATAGAATGACAGAAACACACCCCCTAAGATTACAGCTCAAGGAACCCCAAAGCAGAGACCCAGTGAGTCTGGTTATCTCCAACTATTTCCATCCACATATCAGAAAAGTCCTTTTTACCTGCTACAGCTTTGTGAAACCGGTTCCACCCCTCTGCATTTTGCTGGTCTGTGCTGGCTTTCACTATTTCACTTTGCTTCTCCTCTGCTTGAGGAGCTCGATTTAGGAGCCCATTCCTGTTGGCTTTCCCAGAAAAATCCTCTTGCACATGTAAAACTTCTGCTGTGTTCATTCTCAGGAATAGCGAGGGGGGAATATACTTGCAGCCATGGGAACCACTTGCTCCCAATACCAGCTGAAAAATCATAGTGCTGTTGCTAATATATTGTGAGGTGGGAAAATAGGCAAAATAACTTGTAAACTGAAAGAAGCACTTCCATCTGGCAATTCAGACATACCTGGAGAAACCATGAGTTTGGTTCCAGCTCCAAATGTGAGCTTGCCGTAAGTCCCAGCATTACACTGTGACACAATGCTTTGCAAAATGGTGCACTGGGGTGGGAATTTGCTGGGTGAAGACTGAACATGGCAGTGCAAGGTTTTATTGGAAGCAGCTCACCAACACTACTGGCTGCCACCTCAGCATAAATAAACAAACAATTCTTCAGCCTCGTTCCTCTGCCTGGTTAATCCATCATCTGTGTGTTCTGTCCTCTGTCTCCACACAGCAGCATCTGCCCCTCACTGTGTGCACACACAATTCCCAGACTGTGTTTGGAGCTTCCTGGCTGCTGCTGTTGAGTCTCCCCAGCCTGTGCCACCTTTCTGCTTTCTTCTCTCTTCCCTTGCCACCCTTGTCCAACCTCCTTTGCAGGCTGTGCTTTGTGTTGGAAGGATTCATATTTAGAATCAGAGCAACACAGAATTTTTAGATTGGAAGAACCCTCTGAGACCATCAAATCCAACCTATAACCCAACAGCGCCACATTCACCCCTAAACCGTGTAATTTAGCCAAGAATAGCCGAACTCATCCTCCCAGTCGCAACAACATTGGGGAAGATCCACAGCTTGTTTCATTCCCATTTCTGCTCTCTGGATTGTAGCTCCAGTTCTGCAGTTCCCAGCAGATACAGCATGAACCCAGAGATTGCTGCTGTTGCTTGTTGCCAACACCTTGAACTGCATTTTGCGACTCCATTGCAAACATTAACCCTGGCTTGGAGTGGACTTAAGTTTTCCACTGGGTTCAGTGTCCCAAACCTCAGAAACCTTATTTCATCTTACAAATCCCTGCGCTCGCATTTCACCTACATGTTCTCACTTTTCCAATACTTTTTTTACCCAGCATGGACACATTTACTGCTCCTGGGGAGCACTAAAACCACCCCAAAGCCCCTGCACTGCTCTTGG
>VZTX01033020.1:0-23853 GCA_013400915.1 Pardalotus punctatus | reverse complement strand
CGCCTGCTGCCCACGGAGGGGTCTGAGTACCCGGGGGAAGTGGGCAGGGGCTGTGGAAGGGCCACCCCGCTGCCCCCAGCCCGGTCTGGGGCCGCTCTCGGCCGCGCAGGAAGGGCAGGGCCCCGCGGAACGGGAGCCGTCCCCTCCCCCAGCTCTCCCAGCTCCCACATTCGGGGCGTGTAGGTGTTATTTACCTAAATTGCTCGGTCTTGCCTCTTCCCCGCCCTGCTCGGAGAAGCTGGGGGATGCGGAGGGGCATGGAAAGGCCTGTTTGTGCTTGCTCCCACCCCCGGCTGCGCAGGGACTCCGTTCTGGGCCTTTCTGGGTGAAGGGGAAGGTCGTTCTCACGACTTTCCACACCAGTCTCTGGAAGCAGTGGTGGTCAGTCTTGCCCCCGCTGTAATTTAGTTAATTGGGTCTTGGGACCGAGAGCTGTGTGGCTCTTGGTTAAAATGTGGTTTGTAAGAGAGGGGTAAGATAAGATTATGGAGCCCCATGTGTATCAGATCACTTTATTCTTTCCTACTCAGGGCTTTGGGTAAAACCAATAAAGTTTGGATTGTGAATACTCAAGGGAAGCAGAGGAGCAGGCTCTATGATCTATGGTCTCTGGTGATCAGTTGCAGGATCTGGGAAATGGCATGGAGCTGTGTGCAGGGTGGTCCAGGTTGGATATTAGGAAAAGGTTTTTCACCGAGATGGTGGATGGAGACTCAGGCTCCCCAGGGCAGTGGTAATGGCCCCAAGCTTGACAGAGCTCAAGGAGCATTTGGACAATATTCTCAGGTGTGGGGTGGGATTACTGGGTGTTCTTTGCAGGGCCAGGAGCTGGACTTGATGATCCTTCTAACCCCTGAGAGGGGTCTGTAATGGTTTTGGAGTTTGTGTTGCTCAAACCTAACCCTGGGCTGGGGCTTTGGGGAGCTGCTCTTGCACTGACCCTTGGTGCCAGGCTTTGAAACTGGGCACATGTCTCTGGAGAGGGCTGTGCCATGTGCTCACCTGGCTCCTCATGGAAGCTCAGTCCTCAGTGTGCTCCGCAAATGGTTTGGGAAGAGTCCCTGCCAGAGGGGACTGGGCACAGTGGCAGCTGTTCAGAGGAAAGCAAGTGGACACCCGGCGTTTCTGCTTGGGGCTGGGAGTGATTTCTTTGTTCTTTGAACGCAGTCTCTTTTCTGAAACAGAATTGCTCAAATTATTCAGACTCGGAGCTGAGGCTTGCGCCATCCTGCCAGCAGACCTGGGTGTTGGATGTGAATCCAGTGTGGATTCCGGGTGCATCATTGGCTGGGGCAGAGGAATGGCTCATCCTGTGGTTGCTGGTTTTGGTGTGATGTAGAAAAGGGCAAAGCTTTGCTAGGAGAGGAGAAAGTGAGCTTGGGAAGGCTCAAGGCAGAATTTGGGGAAAGTGTGAAGCTTCATCAGTTCCTTAATTAGCCCTAAAACTAGGATTAGGGTAATGTTCCAGTTGCTGGAGCGCATCTTCTGTGGAGACACACGTTGTGTCTGTAACTGGAATTGGGATGTCCAGTCCCAGGTACAGGGCAGGCAGTGCTCTGCACTCAGGAGAAGATCTGCCTGTGCCTTGTGGCTGGAATCCCTGTTCTCTTTGGGTGACTCCAGGCAGGGAAGGGCTTGTTGTAAAGGTCCAGGCCTTTCCCTGAGCATTAAGGATGTCCATCTTTGGTGGTAGGTAGTGATAATTCTCTTTCATGTTGCTAGTGGGGAGAAATTTCCTTTATTTAATCTTTCTCTGGTGTTTTATGGCAATACCTGGTAATACAATTTCTGTTGTTAGTGAAACCTGCTGTCTTCTTGTTCTTAGTGTGTGTGTGGTGGTAGAGTTGGGTGTACATGTCCTGCACTCAGACCAGAGAGCTTGGCCAGTCAGCTGCTGCCCACAGGGAGTTGAAACAGGGTTGAGAAAGGGAACATCTGCTCTGGAGTGAGGAAAGGAACATAGTCTTGGCTTTGGCTGGAGCAAAGGAGCAAAAACACTCATGCAGCTGAAAATCTAGGTGAGGGAATGAGGCACAGAGCGTGGACAAATGTGGTGAGAAGTAGATGTTGGAGGAGAAAGCAGAGACATCCAAGAGGGAGGTTCAGAACAGGTTTTCTGGGTTTGGCAGGGCTCTTGGATTCGTAGATTGAGGGAGAGTGAGGCTTGTTGGATGTTGGGAATACAGCTCTTTGGAAAAGTGATAGTAAAATTGGCTGTAGGTTCTAGCAAATGTGGAGGAAATTGGACCATGGAACGTTGCGTGACATTAAGGTTGCTCAAGTTTGTGCAGGGGCAGTTAATGGTACTTGTTTGCTTGAAAAAGCTGGTGAGATGTGAGAATGAAGACACAAACCTGGGATTGGGGATTGCTGGGGAAAGACTTGGTAAAATACCATTTCCTGAAGGTGAAACATAGAAAGACTTTAGTGTTTGATGTTTGGGGCATTTTGGGCACAAGTAATGGAGATTAGGTTCATCAACATGGAATGGGTTGGAAGTAGGAATCTCGAGGTATATAGGATGTAGAAAGATGGCTATAGATTTGTGGAGCTGTAGAGAAAGAAACCTGCCCTGATAAAAGGGACATGTACCAAACTTTTCCCAATTATATTAAATGGTGGGTGTCCTTATACTTCCATTTCAGTTCTTCTCCATTTTCTTCTTACAGAACTAATTTTCTCTTTTTGTCTCTCCTCACCTCATGTCCTCTGAGGAATAAGGGAAAGGAAGACAGGAGAAGCAAATGGGTGACATTGTGGTGGTGTGATTAATTTCGTGTCACATTTCTGAAGAGGCAGGGATTTATTTCTGGGTTACCAGACCTGTCACCTCCACCATTCCGCCATCATGGAATTGCTTACATTACAATACCTGTTTTAGAAACTCCGTGGATGAGATTGTTGCCATCTTATATCTTATTGTCTCGTAAGGGTCTTGAGAGAAAAAAAACCCCAAGATTTTAAGATCAGGAAGGAATGCCTTGACTCAGTCTGGCTACAAACATTTGTTGCAAGACAGCTCTTGGATAATTTTTCTAAGCTTGGATATCTCCTTTCAGGGACTTCCAAGAGCTGACTTCCCTGGAATTTACAGAATGTAATTGGAGAAAGGGAGTTCTCCTTTGAACCTGAAAAAACTGCTTGGAGGAGGAGGCTGCAGCTTTTTGAGCTGGCGTTAGTGCTGTTGCTGAAAGTAGAGTGTTTTTCCAAGGTGGTTTTTAGCCGTTTTTGCCATCAAGGTGCCAAACTTGAATATTGGTAGGAGAGATTGATGAGAAGTGGGATTGTTCATGTGGTCATAGGATCAGTGGTTCACGGATCTTTTCTGTTCAGGAGTCAACAGTAGAGAAAAAGCAACGTGAGCCTGGCACAAGTCTCACCTGTTCTGTGTTCCCACTGTTCTGGACAAATTATTTTATTACCCATTTCATTTTGGTGTTTTGGGAGGCTGAAGAGCAGAAGGGAGGCTTAGAGTTCTTTGTGGACTTGGTACCACCAAATACTCACATTTGGAAGGTTACAACTTCAATAATTTTGATTTTCCACAGGGTTTATTTCTGAGATTTAGGTTACGTCCTCCTTACTGAATTCTGTTTTTTAGTGAATATTACCATTTACAGGGAGGTGGTTTCTAAAGCAGGCTGTCCAGCTCCTGTCCATGTAATGGCTGCATCATATTATGGCAGTTTATTTCATGTGAATGGTGAATAAAATACGTGCTAGATGGAAAACAATTTTGAGTCAAGGCAAGAGTTTGGCTGCAGGTTTCCTATTGGATCGTCTTGAGTGTTAACAGCAGACCTAGAAAATTGATGTTACTCACTCTCTTTTTGCAGAGAAGTAGGCTCTGCCCTTGCACCTTCTGGAACAACCAAAGGCTAAATTAGTCCTCTTTTAATTAAGCCAAGTGCAGGGAGAATCCAGTGTGCTAACACAGAATTACGTGCCAGAACTTGCTTTCCCTGAGTGGGAAAGGTCTTGCCCTGGTGGGAAGAAGCAGCCCCAAATCTTCCTGTGTCCAGGGAGCCAAAAAGGTGCCTCTCCCTGTTGTTACCAAAGCCTTTGGAGAAGGCATTTTCTCAGAGCATATTTGCACATGTGCGTGTGAGTTGTCAGAAAGTATTTTTAGTGTTCGCAAAATGGATGAGCGTGGACGCGCACAACAAATTAATTTCCAGTCTAGAAAAGCAAGAGCTCCTGCAGTGTTCTTTCTCTTACAGTCTTTGTCACAGGTTTCTCTATCTGTTAGCAGTGTGCTGTTGAATTCCAGCCTTTCTTCTACACTTGGTTGTACTCCAGAAGGGAAAAGAGGGCTTTTTACTCACTCTGCAGCATCTAGATTAATTTCATCAGAGTTTACAAAATAAATTACAGGTTTTGGCACAGTGGCTTTACTGGGGGCTTGCAAGGTGTGAAGGAGAGTGCTGATTGCTGGAGTTTAATAGCTTTTTTTTTTCCATTTGATTCTTGGAATGGTGGTAGCTAGTTTCATCTTGTGTTAATAATGATGAATTTTTTGAGAATTATGTCAGAACTTCACTTGCTGGCAGGGTTTGCATCGGGTATCTCGTGCTGAGCCTGCGGGATTCTGGCTGAGTGATGGAGATGGCTTGTGGTGCATTGCCTGTTCCATGGAACAGCTGATCACAGGGATTTCCTGAAGAAATAGTTACATGCAGTGTCCTCTGGTTTATCCTTTAGCTCTGATAACTGTTCCTGCCTCTAGGAATTGCATGATCAGATCAGTTAAAACTCTATAACTTCTACAGATCATTGGTACCAGTCAGTTTTCTGATTTCTGCCTAAATCCCTCTCTGAACGTGAACCATAGGAGTCAAATCAGCTGAACGACTGGCCTGGCAGTACTCTGTGCCTGCTAATTAATGAGGAAAACAACTGTGTCACTTAGCAGCAATTAGGGAGGTAGAACTTTCCAGAGGATACTGCCAGTGGAACCTGATGTCAGCTGTGAAGAGCCTGTAGTGGTGCTGAAACATTCCCCTTTGTGAGCCTCCAGGAAGAGCTCCCTGGGAAGAGTTGCTGGGTTCTCAAAAACTGTAGTTTTGGTAACTGGAGTACTGTCCAAAGCTCCAGCAGTAGGAGATTTAGTTTTGTTAGTGCTCTTGGAAGAAAAAGAACTGCTTCCTGTTAAAGCCTTGCTTTGGCTTTAGGGCAGACCTAAAGGGATAATACTCCAAAGAAAATCCCCCCCCGCCTTTCTGCATTCCTTGCTCATCCTGAACTGTCGGTTTGGGGAAGAGGTGCAAGCAGAAGAGTTTTGCCATTGGTTTCTGTTTGACGTGTGTGTACGGCCAGGTTAATTTGGCAGTTCCTGGTTATGTTGCAGCCATTTTTATCAGATTGTGTCAGGAGTCCTCAGCACTGGCAGTGAGGATATCCGCTGGGTTTATGGGAGGCTGGGAGTGCTGGCAGGAGAAGCCGCAGGCGTGGAAAAGCAGAGCCTGTGCTTGGGTGCTGGGGCTTGGGTGCCTTGCTGGTGTTGCTGTGTAGCCTCATCCAAGGTCAGCTTTGGGGTCTTTGTGTTTTGGGGTCTTTCCCTTTGCTCCATGTGCTGTTGACTAACTTAGCTCTGAAAATACGAGTTTTGATGATTTTGGGAAGTTGTCTGTTCTTACACAATCTCTTAGGAGATGGAATGAGCAGCATTCCCATCACTGCTGCTGGGGGTAATCCCAGTGGTCTGCCACAGGTCCATGTGCTGTTGCCAACACTGATGTTTGGCAAAGGACAGGTGTCCAGCCTGACTGACATGCTGGAGACCCATAAAGGGGTCGTGTGAGCTCTGCTAAAATTCAGCTGTTACAGATCTGAACAAAAAGGAAGACAAAGCGTGACAGACCTTCTGCCAGGAGAGTGTGTGGCACCAGAGCCACTGCCAGGGCATCCTGGAGGGTGACAGACGTGTTAGACACTGCTTTCTGAGTTGGGAAAGTGGGACAATGAAGTTTTCCCCAAGACTGCAGAGTATGGTAAAACATGGAGTTACAGTAAAACCATTCCATGGTCGGTCTTGTGGCTTCCATATAGATTGTGCTCCTTGTTACAGGGGATGACTTCTTCCTTGGCAGGAACCGTGAGGAATTCAGGGAGGAATCAGTGGAGCTGATGAAGGAAGAGCCCATCTAAATTTAGGATGTTTCTAGTGCAGAATTACTCCAAGATGTTTCTTCTAGTATAACTAAACCTGTCAACTGCTTTCCCTACAGACTGGCCATATCTTGTTTTGAATTAATCACAACAGTTCATGTTTCTTTTTTAAGGGAATGTTGAGGTCATTACATATCATGATTGGTTGTTTCTCCACAGTTGGATGCAACCAGCTATTTAAAAGAAATCTGGAAAACAGTTTTGGTGAAAAATGCAGTTAAAGCAGACTGTGCTGTTCAAAAGAATACCCAGAAAAAAGTTTGATTTCAAACCTAAGCTTTTTTTTTTTTTTGTAACTCCAATTTTAAAATCTGCTTTTCTATTGATGTTGACCCTTTAGTAGGTAAATGATCTTCAGGAAAGGATGTAAAGTGTCAGTTTTGTTAATCCAGGCTTGTTTCTATTTTAGCTATAAAATCATAGGAAAATATAGGTTGCAAGGGAC
Source organism: Pardalotus punctatus (assembly GCA_013400915.1). NCBI lineage: Eukaryota > Metazoa > Chordata > Aves > Passeriformes > Pardalotidae > Pardalotus > Pardalotus punctatus. The sequence goes on along the minus strand of VZTX01033020.1, from coordinate 17,240 downwards.
TTCTGGAGGTCATTTGTCCCTACTTGTATTGCTGCAGTTTCAGTATCATGAGAACACACAAATCAGGTTTCTTTTGTGAGATAGAGCGTATTTTTTTACAAAATTGATGACCATTATTGCATTTAAAGGTAAGCTGGGTGTTGATTGATACTGACTTCCAGCAGGCTGTACTGTCATATTTAGGCATGTCTTGATTTTTTAATTTCAGTGGTGTCTCTCCAGTATTAGGTACTCTCCAAAACTCTGAAGGAGCAAGCACTCTTCCCTGGGAGGATTACAGGACTATGTGGGCTATGTGCAGGAAATCATCATCAATTTTATCTAATAATTGTAATTCTTGCTCACCCTAACAAATCACATTTTACACTCATGATTTTAGAGGCTGGGTTTAAGCCTTCTGCTATGAAAGGTAACATCTCGCTTGCAGTTGTAGATAAAAGAAAGGGAATAACCTTTCAATTCCAGGCTCCACACTGTAATTCTGCTCTTCTCCACTGACAGAGCTTTTCTTCTCTCACAACAAACCCGCTGCTGTCTCAGCCTGTTTACAGTCTTAGGCTGGCACAATCGCCACTGTAATGAGCTTACGTGGGGAAAGTAGAAGTGAGAGGAAAGTCTCTAGACCTGTTTGGCCGATCTGTCCACCTCGCTTTCTCCTTGAGAGGAAGGTGAGCTTGTCTGGGACAAGCTGTCTGTAATTCATAAAGTGACTGAAATGTTTTCTTGGCTCTTCGAGTTTGGCTTGCTGCAGTTCAGGGCCTGTCTTACTCCTTTGGGACTGCTATGGGCTCACTGAAGCCAAGCTGAGGTGGGTCAGTGGGAAAACCCGGGTTTATGTGGTGTTGAACAAGGTTTGCTGGGATCAGTCCACTCTCTGGATGAACTTGGATCTTCCTGGTGATATACTGCTCACAGAGGGCAAGGCACACTGCTAGCAGCTTCCACAGGGAAGCCAGTGTCAAGCGGTGCTTGTGTTCTTGGGTACATTATTTATACTCCAAACCTTATCCACAAAGGTCATCACTTGGAAAGCACTTGTGAGTTCCTTGGTACACCAGTCTTTTGGGAAGCTCTTGGCTTTCAGCTCACTGGGAGCCTGTAGAAGTGCTGCATCATACTGATGCAACTTTGTAGGTTTAAAGTTCTGAGTGAGTAACTGCTTGAGAAAGGTTCCATGCCAAAAAAATTTCCATTTAAAAGGAGAAAAAAGACATTCCAGTATCTCAGTTATTCTTGACTAAAAAAAAAGGCTCATTTTACTAGAGGCGAAGTAGGTGTGTTTCTCAAACTAATCTGCATGGATTTCTTAGCTGTGTTTCGTTGCTACTTGCTGTAAGTGCATGCATCTGGAAGGACAGAAGGTGTAGGAAATTCCTGTGCTAATTTGAGTAGGTACTGGAAGTATGGATACTTCACAAAATATTAAATTCTCCATGGGGGCATGGTTGCCTTTAGAATTAGAATGCATTGTAAGGATGATAATATCCCTTTTTAAAAATGAGGGAGTTTGTAACTGGTTTAAATTAAAATGTGTTAAAAATCAGATTCAGAGTGAACATTGAGAGGCTTTTTACCCCTTTATTGAACTTTAGGCACAAAATGTCTAAGCTTGCCAAGCTGTTCAGACAACAGGCTACTGTTAGAAGAATTCAAATGTTTAAGAACTGATCTTTTTTTAATTAGTAGGCCTTCCAATTAGAAAATTCCTATATGGTGGCAGCACAATTGTTCTTGTCTCTGGGCTGGGGCTTTGGGCACTCCTGTAGAGTCTCTGTCAGCAGGACGGGCTGTGTTTGGCTCTATTCTTGTGTGGGATGAGCAGGGTCCTGTGGGTTCCTCTTGATAAGGCTGCTGTGTAAGAAATCAGCTACTTATCAGTTTGTTAATACTCCAGCGGCATTTTTGAGGACTGGCCTATGTGGGAAAAGCCAGCAGTGAAACTTTGGCATGGTGCTCCTTTGCTGTAGCTGCCATGTGAACCCTGTTGGGTGGTATCTGTCCAAGGGGTGTAACCACAAGTGCTGAATGAGAAACCCTGTTCTGTGTCCTTGCACAGGCAAGCCTTGGCAGTGAACAGCCTGTCAGGCTGTAGTTGGGAGCTTTGTCTTCCTCTCTCTGTGACCTCTGGTGTGTTGCCTGAAAGCTCATGGTTGCTTCCCAGTTAAACACTTCTCTACCAGAGAAATGAAAATTTTAATGTTGTCTTTGGAGATGCTCAAGGCTACGTTGGGCCATTCTCTCACCACATTTCCTTTGATTACATTATATTTAGCAGACTCTCCCAATATAAATTATTCTATGATTCTGTCATTAATGCTGGAATTAATAAATGACAACGTTCTGTTTGGATTCTGCAGAAATAGAACTCATCTTTTATAACAAGTTCAGAGCACTTCTTTAGGTGCAATTGCTGCTCATACTGTAGATTTTCCTGCCTTAAAAGTGCAAGCTCAACTAACGTTTGCATGTCAACACCTGTCCCCATTATCTGTCCTTATTTGTATCATTCCCTTCTGCCAAAGAACTTGGATCCACTGCAAAATAATCCTCCTCCGGGGGCAGTGAAAGCAAAATCTATACAAATTCCTTGGCAGTTTTGAGCAGAGTGAGTGAGCAGCTTTCAGGCAGGGTAAGTTTGTGTATGTCTGTAACTTTGTTTGCTTTAAAATTAAGTTCTGTGCAGACTTTCTCCCCTTCCTGTGTAAGGAACAGTAGACAATAATACCTAGCCTCATAAATAGACATTGTGTGCCATTCTTAGAAGCTACAGTTGATGATTTTCTGAAAAAGCCCTTCTCTGAGCAGCCTTTTACAATGTGCTGCTTGAGCTAGGCTAGAGCTACGTGACAAAAAATAGCCACTGTGAAATTTGATCTATCTTTAGATAATGTGATTGATTTTTCTTTTTCTTTTTTTTTGTGCTGAGACTGATCTTGCTAAGCTGGGTGCGGGGAGCAGTCACGTGTGCTTTATTGATACTGGGTTGTACTTAAAAATTAAAATTGCTAAGTCATCTGAGGCATGTATAGGTTCAATTAATTCCTTCACAAGGAGCATTGGGCAGAGGAAATGGGCCAGTGCATGTCCTGCCAGAAGCACATGGAATGAGGAGAAACAAAAACACAATGATTGAACTTCAAAATCTAATAAATTTCACTGTACTAAACTGTTCTAGTAAACTTGCATGCTCTGGTAATGCCTGGGGACATCTAATTTCTAAGTGTCTGAGTCATGCCACATAAATGCTTTGAGGTCTTAGATGATTGCTGCCTCATCTTCTGAAATTGTATTTTGTGAGAGGACTAGCATTTTGTCCAGGAATAGACTTACTGTATTTTCAGGAATACTCCATATTCTTCCATTAGCTGGATACATGGCTGTAGTGCCCCATCCTTCTTTTAGTCTAAGGCCTTAGTCACCCTTCCATTGTGGACTTTGGAATAGTGCTGTTTCCCTGTTCAACCTTGGGACTGGATTACTGCAGTGCTATCTGCCTAAAGGTGCCACCAACACCACTTGTGTGTCAGTAGGTCAAAAAGTAACCTGGTGCTGAGCTCTGTCCCATCTAAGGAGCCTTTGTCCATGGCAGAGAGTCCTTGCATGCACTTCTGCCTCTGGGTGCAGGACCGACTGCTGGTCAGGTTGTGTGACACAGTGAAGGACATCAGACCTGTGTCCCCCAGGTCCACCACCATCTTCACAGCCAGTGGTTCTTGCTGGGTCCTCACAGCAGCTGAAGTGCTACAGAACTCAAACAAACAGCAGGACTCTGCCCATAGAAGAGGATTTTGCTTCTAGAGTTTTCTTCTGATGTGATGTGTCATAATAGCTTAAGCTAACTGCTCCCAGCAGATTTCTAGGTCTTTCTCATTAATTTGTGATTAATGGGACTATTACTTCCTCCTGTAGTCTGGCAGTTGCGCATTTTCTGTAAAGGGGTAACATTGGCATAGCAAATAAATATATTAATTTAGGTAATGGTGTTGCCCAGTGTTTGAGCACATACACAGGGCTATATGGCCCTGCCATGTGCTACACACCAAACAATACTTTTTGATGGTCTGGTACAGCTGGCTTCCTTTTAATTTATTTAGAAAGCTGACAAGGGAATTCTTGTATTTAAACACCTGAAAAGGTGTTAACTTTGCCATGTGAAAAATCTGAGAGGTGCAAATGCACCACATTTATTTTAGGTAGGATAATACTGATATAGAACTGTAGTCAGTTACTGCTGTCTTAAATGTTCAGATATAGATGATCAAATATTCAGATACATATGATAAAAGTACAGGAGTATTTTTCTCAGACATACAGTAACTTTGTTTTGAGTGATTTTGACTACTTTCCATACTGATAAAACATAGCAGGCGCTTTGCAAAAGTCTCGTAAGGGGGAAGGATTGGAGGTTCTTACCAAATGCTTTGGGCAAGCAGAATGGAAAGGAACATCTTTGGACTCTTGCAGCAGTGCATTTCTTTCATGTTTGAATAAAGCATCATAATCCAACACAGATGCTGCTGTCTTTTGGACAGTCAGATTTAATGTCTTGACTGTAGAAAGTTGTGACTAAAGCTGGTTCCCATCCGAGCAGAATTGATTTAGTTACATGCGATGGCACAAGACTTGTGACGGGGGTTAGATTGCAGCCTGTGGCAGTTGTTTTCACTCTGGAGTCAAAAGGAGGGAATCTGTCTGCAGATACAGAGCACATGGCGTTTCTTTTGGAAAGTTTCCTCTGCAGCCAGCAGTTGAAAACAAGGTGCTCAAAGTTGCAAGGTCAGGGGGTTGGTTTGCTAGGGGCCAGTCCTGTGTGAGGGAGAGCAGACAAACGGCTTTCAAGCTCTGACAAGTGATCCCAGGCCTGTGGCTGGGCAGGCTCCAGCCTCTCCTTTGCACCAGCTTTTAATGATTAACTTAAATACTTTTGAAGTACCTTGAGAATTTAACCTCTGGTTTATATTCTGTCTGCAGGTGGAGGAATCTGAGGCCTTTCTCCTCTGTCAGCATTGCAGACCAGGTCGCCTCTGATTTCACATCTCATTTCCGCCTGCCAAGCTGTCTGATATGTCGGGACCCGTGCCGAGCAGGGCCAGAGTTTACACGGATGTGAACACACACAGACCCCGGGAGTACTGGGACTATGAGTCGCATGTTGTTGAGTGGGGGTAAGTCTCTGGGCTGCTTCTGGATGTCCCTGCACTGGGATCACTCCCTGTGGATCCTCTGTAGTGGTACTTGGGGAGTTCAAGAATCGGTGCTGCATGAAGCTTTTTCATGCTTCTTGGCAGATGTCAAGTGAAAGGATCACAACTTTTCTTCGGAAAAGTGTTTCTATCAAACTTTTAAATCCCCAGTTGTGGAGGAAGGTTTATAGCAGCTTCCCTAAAAGTTTGAAGGATCTTTGCCAGGTAGTCAGGAAACGACCCCTTTCATAGGGAAGAAAATCTTTTTCTGAAACAATCCAAACTGTCCTGAGTGCAGGGCTGAAAGGAAGTGAAAAGAATTTCAAACTAGTTGCTGCTGACTTGGATGAGTGAAGAGAGTCCAGACTTAAATAGGTGCATACTATTTTGTGACTTGTTGCTCAGCTCTCTGTGAGTGCCTGGAAAAGACAAGACTGCTTCTCTTTGAAGGAAGGAGGTCTAAATTGAGCTCATGACTAAAGTGTCCCAGAATCAGACAGCAGTGGTGGCAGCTTCATAGCTCTGCGTTCCTGCTGGGCTATAGAGGGCCCAGACAGAGTTCTGCCCTCAGCTGTGCAGTTCCCAGTTTCTGGAATGTACACAGTCGTCTGAGCATAAGTACTTTGTGCCTAGACTGTTTTTAAACAGGCTTGCACTTAGATTTTTGCTCTTACCGGCTTTGTTGAATTTTACTGGCATTATACAAGGAATAATGGAGCTTCCAAATACAGAGAGAAGGAATGGTTTGAGTTTGCTAATGCTGAAATACATAGTCAGGCTTTCAATCCGTAGTTCTGGATTAAATCTGTTTTGGGCAAATAGAAGCTCCCGGTTTCTCCCCTAATTCTTAAATCATCCCATTCAGGAGAGGTAAGGCACTAGTTGATCCCCTTTGTCTGGGAAGTGAGGCAGTGATTGAGTGTTAAGGAGCACTTTGTAAATAGTGATGGAAATGACTGAGCCCTTTGGAACTCTAACCTTTTCTCTCCACAGAAATCAAGATGACTACCAGCTAGTTCGAAAATTAGGCCGAGGCAAATACAGTGAAGTATTTGAAGCCATCAACATTACAAATAATGAAAAAGTAGTTGTTAAAATTCTCAAGGTGAGCTGGGGATTGGGCAAAAGATAAAATCTGTCTTGAGGTGATCAGGAGTCCAGAAAGGGCTGTTTGATGTTTTAAAACTGAAATCCTTAAAGCCTGGCTTTGGAGTGTCACTCAGTGAAACAGGCCATCATTTTGAGCCTCCTGATATAAGCCCTGCACTTGGTTATTAAGTCAGATCTCTGCCTGTAAGGAATTAGGCTCTGTCTTACAGAAGCCCTGATGTGCAACACCTTTTTAGTTGGAGCTAAGCAACACTGCAACAGCTGACTACAAAATTCTCAGCTTCTCTAAGTGCCAGTATCCTGGCAGGCTGTCATGGGCATGGCCTTCATTTAATGACCCTCATATAGCCCATGGACTTCTCATAGTTAAACATTTGCCACATGCCAGTTAAGAAGTCTTGGAGTACCACAGAATCACAGCACTGTTCAGCTTGGAAAAGCACTCTTAAGATCACCAAGTGCAGCCAACACCCCAAGTGCCACATCTACATCTTTTAAATCCGTTCAAGGATGGTGTCTTCACCACTGGAGCAGCCTGTTCAGGGCTTGACAACCCTTTCCATGAATAAATTTTTTCCTGATACCCAACTTATACCTCCCCTGGCGTGACTTGAGGACATTTCCTTTTGTCCTCTCAGATTATGTTCAGAGAGCTTTTTAAAAGCCGTCTGTCTTCCTGCCTCTCCTTCACATGGAATTATTGTCTGATAGTGTCAGGGTTGTATGGTTGAAAGGAGATAGCAGATATTTGAGCCCTTACTGATGTGATGCATACTCAGGTTAAATTGCAATGACTCTGATATATTTTGCTGATCTGCAGTCACCTGGGTGTTGTTATCTGGGTGTTGAGCTATTAGCCTCACTTTACTGCAGTACTTTATCTTACACTTCGGGTTTTTATTCTTCAGCCTGTTAAAAAGAAGAAAATCAAGCGTGAAATCAAGATCTTAGAGAACTTGCGAGGCGGTCCCAATATAATCACCCTTGCAGATATAGTAAAAGATCCTGTGGTAAGTGTGGGAGGAACTCAAAGGGTACACTGGGGTTATGGGTGAAGTTGCTCTGTTTGATTTCAGCTCTGACCTGGCTTTTTGTTTTCCCCTGCTCTTGAATCCTGCTTTTGAATTGACTAATCAGATCAGCTCTTAATCTGATAAACTTCTTTTAGAGGGCCCTTCCCCCACAAGTCCCTGCAGCCCCTCATTCCATGAAGAGGAGATACCAGTGAGCTGAGACAAGTTAATTCGCTCTGCAAACAGTGCTGCTGGGGGCTGTGGGCTTTGGCTGTGCTCTCTCTGTCTGAGTGGAATCATAAGTACATCCAAGGCAGAAGGGTTTTGTGCAGTTTCAGGAGAAAAAATTACTTAATTCGTTATCCTAAGTGGAAATGTATCTCAACATGGCTGAATACTTTTCTTTCTGTTTCAGTCTCGAACACCTGCTTTGGTTTTTGAACATGTAAACAACACAGACTTTAAGGTACAGTGTGGGCTGTGACTTTTTTTTTTTTTTTTTTTTCTTTTTGAAAGCCACTTGTACTGTTTTTTCTGGGGAAAGGCAAGTACATAGGGCAGGCAGATTATTGAATCATTTCCTTCCAGCATAGGAAATGCCTTTAAAGGTATATACAGTTAGGACAGAAGTTTGTAATTAGTCTGTCGGTACCATTTTGTCACGAAAGTTACAAGATGAGAATCCAGATTCCAAGTGGTAGCAAATGAATCTGTTGTCTTGTGGCCCATCAGTGCCTGTCTTTTTGAGGCATTCTGCTTTTATGTGTATAACTATTTATTAGAACCACTTGAAATGTGGACAGCTGTTTCTATGACCTTTCATACTTCTGGGAATAGGGATTTAAATGTTTCTTTGTTCCCTTCCTACTGACTTGCCTCATTTTTCTTAAGGGTATGCAATGCCATCCATCGTGCTGGTGGTGGGTGGGTACAGCCAGACAGGGATAGTGACAGGAACCAGGATGTGCTGCCTGAGCAGAGCTGGAAGTAAACTGTGTATGGCATTTGTAAAGGGAGAGAAACAGACTGATCAGTTGGGTGTGGGATCAGAGTAACTTGGGAAACTTGGACTGTTCCTTCAGATGGGTTTGGAGAATGATAGCAGCCCAGAACAGGGCTGGGTGTTTTGGAATGGTGTGGATGTGATGGGTTTTTTGGATGTTGAACACTGACATGATGTGTTTGTGTCCCACAGCAATTATACCAGACATTAACAGATTATGATATTCGATTCTACATGTATGAGATTTTGAAGGTAAGTTGGTGTTTTGCTGTTTTGTCTGTTTATTTCTAGTATTTGCTCTCAGCTAATCCTGTAGAGGTGGTTCTCATGTCACTGATGATAGTGCCATCATATCACTTAAGGGAAGGAAAGAGCCTATGGAAGAATTGGGCAGAAAAAGGTCAAGTCAGTATTGATTTTTCAGCCTTGCTTCTGCAACAAATTCTAGTCCTTTATTTGTTTTCTTTTGTGGCTAACAGAGCCTTTAGGTGCATTGAGATAGCTTAAAATCCTAAATCAGGAGTACATGTAGCCTCTAAAAACAGAAAATTGTGAGCTGTTTCTGGCTGGATTTGTGTTCTAAAGTAATGTGAGTCAAATGTCTTTGTCCATTCTTCTGAAGCAAGAAATTTCTCCTTAGGAGTGTGGAGAAGGGGGGCATGTGTGATCATTAGCACCTAGTAACTATGCTCCTCGGGACTCTGAAATTCCAATTTTTATGAGAAAGCACATGAAATGAAGTGCTGGGACCTCCCTTTGAGATAATGCTCTAGAAGCATTTTCTGTGATCAGTGAGTCTAGTCCAAAATCTGACACTGGACAGTCTTGTCATCCAGTTAGACTTGATATATGTGGGAATACTGCTGAATATGGTTGAATTGAGAGGTTCTTGTGACTCCAGCGTCTCTTTTCCTTCACCTACAGGCTCTAGATTACTGCCATAGCATGGGAATCATGCACAGAGATGTCAAACCTCACAACGTCATGATTGACCATGAGCACAGAAAGGTAATGTGGGGTGGCCAGGGGGCAGGGAGGGGTCCTGCTTTTCTGTTGGCAAACTGGGATGCCTTTAGGGTATTCCTGTGTAGTGGTACTAGTAGACCTCTTTGAGGGGGTTTCTGCTTTTGTGGTGTGGACAAATGTAAAATGAGATTGTTATGTGCTGCTTTTTGAGGCATTAATGGGTCACATGTAACCCACGGGCAGGGTTGTAAGGAGAGGTGTAACATTTAGACTGATTGGTCATAGGGGTTTGGGGAGCATATGTAACTAGATACTCTGATCAAATTGATTGAAAATGGAAAACTTGTAAATTAACTTCAAACTAAGCTCACCAGTGTCATTCAGCCAGTGGAAAGCTGGAGCATCCCTTGAGCCTTTCTTCTTTGTTTTCTACCGTTTCTAGCTTAGACTAATAGACTGGGGTTTGGCTGAATTCTATCACCCTGGCCAAGAGTACAATGTCCGAGTGGCTTCCAGATATTTCAAAGGACCTGAACTTCTTGTAGATTATCAGGTAAGAATTACCAGGACCTCTTACTGACTTTTATATGGAAAGTCAGTGCCATTTCAAGGTAATAAACACAAAATTCGGATGTCTAGAGAGTTGAAGCTGAAGACAGTTTGTTCCAAAATGTATGGCAGAAAGCAATGGCTGTAAAGCCACTGAATGAAAGAAACTAGTGAGTAGTCTCAGGACCTGAGGAAGAGCTGCAGAACTATCATCATGGATCTTGGAACACAAATGTTGAATATTTTTTTAGCAAGGCTGTGTTTGCAGCAAGGTACAGGAATGAAATAAGGCCCCTGTAGGAACAGCGAGTACTTAATGAACTTCTAAATTAAGCTGTAAAAGCATCCCCATATCTGATGGCAGTTTGTATTATGGAAGTCACGGTGGCTTTCAGACCATGCTGGTTCTGGAAAAAGGCACATCTTTACCTGCCCACAGCCCCTGGGGTGTCCACACCTTTTTGTTGCTTGTTGCAGTGCTTCCTTTCCCAGCACATATTTCTCAGTGGTTTATATCATTGGGAGTCTGCAGTGAAAACAGAAGAAAGCTCTGATCTTTAATATCCTGGCAGACAGGGATAGAACTAGGATACCTGCTGTCCTGCTAATTGCTGTATCCCAGTTTGAGTAAGTGGAACACTGAGCTGAACAGTGATTTAGGGATGAAGATATGTGAAGATAGTTCAGTTTGTTTCCAGCATAACATGGCTGTGTTCATGTCACTGGAGGGAGGGGGGGGACCCTGTTAGTTTTGGAAGTCTGTTCTGCTTAATTCATTAGAAATTGAATTGTCCTTCTGGTTTTGTACAGATGTATGATTACAGTCTGGATATGTGGAGCTTGGGTTGCATGTTGGCTAGTATGATATTCCGAAAGGAGCCATTTTTCCATGGCCATGACAACTATGATCAGGTGAGAGCTGGTCATGTACAATGTCTGTTCTCTTAGCACCATGGTTTCCTGCTTGGGCTTCTGTCAAGTCATCCAGAGAATTTTTAAGCCTTTCTCTAATGGCTTCTTTGCTCAGTTTGAAGCCACATTTATTTTCTCAAGTGTGCAAGATTATGTAACCAATTAAATAGAAATGGATTTATAGAGCTTTGTACTTAGGAGCTCCTCAGTAGGTGTCTGGGAAAAGCTGTAGCAATAGTTATATTAAGGCTGGTGTGTTCTGGTACATAGTTTTAGGGTTCCTGAGGTTATGTTATGTTATGTGGAAAGCCCCTGCCACTGTTCACTCTCCCCCCCATTCTGTATAGAAACTGTGAATCTGGTACAGGTTTATATAGACTCTGAAATTTTTGATGTGTTGCCTTTAGGCCAAAATTTTTATATTTAAACCTTTATCACATGCTCAGCATGTGACTGCCATGCAAATATTCTGGAACAGGGACCTTCTGTTCTCAAACCTTCATTCTGGAGCTCTCTGGGGTGGTGCTTCACCTTTCACATGCAAGATCCAGAGTTTCTGCTTTTTTGACCAGTTATTCTTGCCTTCACCTCTGCTGGTTTTGAGTATTTTCTTTCTACTGAGGGAGTTAATGTTGCAAGGGTTTAGAGATTTTCGGGTCTGTGGGTCCCTCCTGGCTGCTTTGGGTTACTGAACTCTGGTAGGGAGTGGAGGCATGTTCCTGATGCCTGGGACTGTGTGTGGCTGGGGAAGCCAGAGCCACAGGATGACCCTGTGGCTTCCGATTCACACTGCTGAGACCACGTTCAAGCTCCCAAGGGAATGTGCTGCTATATCTTCATGCAGGCTCTGGTATTATCATACCTTCACAGCAGTGACTTGTTTTTCTGTTTGTTCCCAGCTGGTGAGGATAGCCAAGGTGCTGGGGACAGAAGATCTGTATGACTACATTGACAAATACAACATTGAGCTGGATCCACGTTTCAATGACATCTTGGGCAGGTGAGCCAAGGTCTGGAGTCTCTGTGGTAGACCCAGACAGCTACAGCTTTGTCAACAGACCTTGAAATGAACAAAAACTTGTGGGAGAAATCAGAGCCAGGATTCTGGAGAACTGTCACTTTGTGCCTTTGGTCCCTTTTGCCAGTGCTTCCCATAGTCCTTTATATGGAAATGGACCTGAGGAAAGGTTTTTAAATGTCATCCAGGCAATAAAGGAACTACTGGAGCAGAAAGCATGAAGGGCAAATGCTTTCTTCAGTCGGGGGGGCGGGGGGGTGGAAAAACCAAAATGGTGTTTCTCAGCATTACAATGCAGAAAGTCTGGTGCTGCTTAAGATGACATTTATGGTTTTTTCCCCTCATAGTTATTTTGTGTGATCCTAAAACTAAAGGAACTAATGTTGGGGCCATAAGAGCAGAACCTGGAATTTTAGGTCTGTAATCCATTCTGAACATTAGTCCTGCTGCTAAGGAGGTCATGCCAGGGCCCTGCAGTGACTGTGGTGGCCAAGGTGGCCGGCCATGCTGGGGTTGTGACGGCTGTGCCACCACGTGGAGACATGGTGACACTGCTTCATGTTCTGGAATGTCTCAGGCCTGCAGCTGCTGCACAGAACAGCGGCCTCCCTCAGGGCTGGACATCTGTCACAGTTCTTGCTCCTTAAAAAAGTGAGTTTTGGCATTAGTATCCCCTGCCTGGCCTGATTTGGGTCTCTTTTCCTGCAGACACTCCCGTAAGCGATGGGAGCGCTTTGTCCACAGTGAGAACCAGCATCTGGTGAGTCCAGAAGCTCTGGATTTCTTAGACAAGCTGTTGCGATATGATCACCAGTCACGACTCACAGCGAGAGAAGCCATGGAACACCCCTACTTCTGTAAGTGTCAGCTGCTGTCCTCAGAATTCTGTCTCTGGGAAATCTCTGTTCCCATGAGTTGTGTAGATGGGAACTGAGAATGGCAACATCGATAAGCCTGGTCTCTGCAAATAATTGCACTGAATCAGCAGATGATATCAAGGAAGGTCACCTAAATAATGTGATTTGGGGTTGCTTTCAGCAGGTGTGCATGGATTTCTGTGTTTGGATGAACACAGAGAATTCTGGTTTGTTGATAAACAGGCCTTTTACCTCCTCTTGTTGCTAAATTTCTTAGCTGCTGGTATATCCAGATCTTGGTTTTGCAAGCAAAAATGTAACTCTCACTAGAAAATGTTTTTAAATGGTTGCTGGTTTTCACAGATACTGATATTTAGGGGTTTGAAGCAGCTGCAAAATACATAATGTCAATATTTGCTTGGGTGGTTTGTTTGGTTTTGTTTGCTGCTGCTGCTGAAGGGACTCCTTTAATTAACTGCTGATCTGTGCTACACCTGTTGGAATATCCCAGGGAAGTGCTTTGCTATTATGAGCATTAGTGAAGTCAAAAGCTTGGAATGTGAGAATTGGACAAACAGTTAATTGTGTCCACAAAAAGATACAGGTTGTGCTGAGCTCAGCTTGAGGAAAGGCAAAGTTTGGGATTCCTTTGTCTGGCACAGAAGGCCTGGGAGGCAGGAAAGGGTTGTCCCTGTTCAGGTGACAGAGTTATTTACATACAGCTGAAAATAAAGAGTTAGTGTGTAAACTGGGATAATGGAAGACAAGTTCCAGTGACACTTCTGACAGCTCACAGGTTGCTGTGAGATGTGTGTAGAGACGTGACACATAATTGTAATTAGTGACAATCTTTCCGCTTGCTACACCCATATTCCAGGTTCGGCTTTCTGCAATTACACAGTTGCTTAGCACAGAAAGATCAACTTTGCTATAGTAGCCTTCACCTTTTCCTGTCAGTCAGTCATGCTGAACCCCAAATCACATCATTTAGCTGGCTTTCTCCAATATCACATGACCTTGGTACCTTCTTGAGTGCTTTCCACTGGAGTTGGTGGAAATGTCCGTGTTTCAATAGATGGTGGCTGTTATTTGACACCAGCAGAGTGCCAGGACTGGCTGAGCGCAGTCTGTGAGACACAGGCAGTCTGTGCACCTCAGCATCTCTCTGGCAGCACAGCACTTACAGGTAGTGTGCTCTTCCTAGATCCCATTGTGAAAGACCAGGCTCGGATGGGCTCGTCCAACATGCCGGGTGGCAGCACTCCTGTCAGCAGTGCGAGCATGATGTCAGGTCAGTTCTTCCAACTCTTCTTGCTGCTTGGTGTGCTAAAGCATTTGTACATGTGGGGTGGGTGGGAGGATCCACGAGGGAGAGGTTGAGCAGGTGGGACGTGGGGTCATCTCCCAGGACTGCAGACAAGGGCAAGGAGAGCTATGAAGTGGGTGGGAGAGCCTGATAAATAAGGCCTTGAGCAGCCTGACCTGTTTTTCTAGTCTCATTTTAAAAAGTGCTTCGCAGTTGATTTTCTGGCAGCAGTTTGAAGGACTGTCCACTGGCATAGGTTGCCCAGAGAAGTTGTGGCTGCCCAATCCCTGGAATTGTTAAAGGCCCAGGCTCGACAGAGCTTGGGGCAACCTGGTCTAGTGGAAGGTATCCCTGCCCATGGCAGGGTGGTTGGAACAAGAGGAGCTTTAAGGTGCCGTCCAACCCAAACCATTCTGTGATCCTGCCACACCTCTACCTATCTGTGACACTCAGGTGTGTGCAAATCTGTGTCCCTCCCAGAGCTGCAGAGAACAGTGACAAATCTTTAATCTCAGCTTATTTTGGCAGCTCTGAAAATGTAACTGACCTGCAAAGCTACCACTTGACTTCAGAAGCTAAACTGTCCTGGATACCAGCGCTCTGTTTTCACTCTAATTCCTGTTTACCTGTCTCTCTTCCAGGGATTTCTTCAGTGCCAACACCTTCACCCCTTGGACCTCTAGCAGGCTCACCCGTCATCTCTGCCACCACCACCCTGGGGATGCCGGTTCCAGCTGCTGCAGGCGCCCAGCAGTAGTGATGGGCTCTGTCTCCTGCTGCCTGAGCTGAGTCAGGTGGGGAAGAGGTTTCCCCCTCCACCTCTCCTCAGGACGCAGCTCGTGCCTGGCAGGGGAAGGGAGGGGATGAACGCTTTGGAGACACCGTGTCTGAACTGTTGCTTGTGGATTTATAGTAGTTCAGTCATTATATACAAAATTATTATAGGCTGATTTTTCTTTTTTTACTTGAACTTTTCGTAACTCAGGGGATTCCCTGAAAATACCTACAGATGGAATACTTCTTGGACAGTTTTTCTTTCACCCCCCCCTTCCCCCCCCCCCCCAAAAAAAACACCAAACAAAAAACCCCAACTCTTCATGTAATAACAAAGATTAATCAACAGCATTTCCAAGCTCTTGCATCCTGCTGGAAATCTCTTCTCTTCATGTTCCCATTATTCCTCCATGAGCCTACACCTTGGGGGATTGTGCTGTTCTCCAGAGA
This sequence comes from Pardalotus punctatus, assembly GCA_013400915.1. Lineage (NCBI taxonomy): Eukaryota > Metazoa > Chordata > Aves > Passeriformes > Pardalotidae > Pardalotus > Pardalotus punctatus. Next base: position 2,099 of record VZTX01033020.1, on the reverse strand, counting down.
CTCCCAAACCAAGTCTTCATGAGGCAGGGGAGGGGATTCTTAAAGTACCACAACTGAACCCCATGTCCTATATATGTCCCAGCCAGGGTACACTGAGGAGACAATTCCAGTAGGGAGAGGTGGGATAAGCTTAAAAGGAGTAAGTGCAGATAGTGTCCAAAACCCTAATTGGATTGGATAATGTCTCCTTAGGAGTCAACCAGAATGCCAACTCACCCCTTGCATGTAATTTTAGTCTTAAAAATGAAGTTACTGATCCAATTGGAGTCCTTGCCACCTTGTGAGACAGGTGCTCCTGTAGAGTAAGCCCTGCTCTGATCAGCCCCTTTCTCACGGAGGGTTCTTCCAGCCGTTGCTTGGCTTGGATCTCTGGAATTAGTTTGTTATTGGGTATATTGTTTTTAAATTGTTTCTATAGGTTTTGAGCTGGTGGCTACTTAAAGCTGGAAAAATCAGACTGCGCCAAGTCCGATCCCACATCTTCACCCACCATCCCCTCCCTCACGTGCCATGTGGTGAGAATACCAGTTACCTCACAGTCTTGTAAATATGCACTGAGAGGAAGGAGTGAGGAGACGTTAACTTAAACTGAAATGGTAGATCAGTAATTGTGGACAAATATTATCATTGACAACGGAAAAGCACCCTTGTTACAGCCCTGCTATCCCTTGCTGTGTATATATACTTTGTCCTTCATATGTGAAAGATCCAGTGTTGGAATTCTTTGGTGTAAATAAACATTTGGTTTTATTTATCGAGGTTAGATTTAAGTTCCCTGTGTAGAGGCCTCCCTGGGGTGGTCATACACTGACACAGGAGTGGTGACAGCCACATGTGCCATGGGCAGGCCATGTCCCTGTCACACCCATGGGGAGCAGTGCAAAGAAGCCTTACACAGATGTCACAAGCCAAAGTATCTCCTGGGAGAAGGATCTTTTGCCATAACAAAAAGCCCTCCTGTCTCAGCTGTGATGGTGGGGTATTGAGATGATGAACCAGTTCTTAGGTGTTTGTGTGTGTTGCCATTCACTGGATTTCTGTGACTTGTTTTCAGCCACCTAATGCTAGGGGGGGTCAGCTGGTGTGGCTGCAGGCACAATGGCACCTGTCCCTCTCAGTGACCTCCCATCCCAAAGCCATTGCAGCAGTTGTTCCCCTGGTCACTGAGTGATCTTCATATCCCTCAGTGGGTGCTGACGCCTTGGCCTGCGGCTCCTGCTTGTCCCAGGCACCCATCCCTCATCTGTCCTTTGGTGGAGATCAACGTGTGCTTCCACATTGCTTATTTAACATGGAGCATGTGGACTGGATTGAGCTGATTTGTGGGACATGGAACACTGCCCCTTTCTGTGAGGATTGCTGGCAGGGAGATGAGGTTTTTCACATACACCAGGGTAGCTTTCTCCTCCATGCCTTCATCCAGTGGAAATCCATTGTACTTAATCTTTTATATCCTAAAGTGATGTGAAAGTTGGACTGTGTTGACTGTTACCTCAATGTGCTGTAACGTAAAAGCACCCAATATGACAAAATACAGCTTGTTTGCACTGGTTCTGAGCCATGCAGGAAATTTAACCCAGTTCTTTCGTTATTCTCAGTGAGGGAGGTTTGCACCAGGATAAGATGTGTGGAAGAGAAGACCGGGAGTGGCGGATGGCCCCAGTGCCCATCAGCCCTTGCACAGGGAACCACGGAACCTTGTGCGTGGAAGGAGCTTCGTGGATTTGACAAGCCTTTACACGCAGGGCCGGGCGCTCGTTCTCCCACTGCTGGTGTCTCACAGCATGGATGGGGGAGTTTGGAGGGTTTACAGCTATTTTTTATGGGGTGGCAGCAGCCCCTGTGTGCAGCACCATTGTGCGTGTGTTACCCGCCCGCGACAGCGCTGGGAATAATCTGTGCCCTGGACAGCGCGGGGGGGTTGGGGTTTGGTTTTTTTGTTTTATTTTAAATAACCCCTGACACGCGCTCGGACCGGACACACGCAGGTCGCGCCCTCATCTTTGCGCATGCGCGGCTGCCTCCACCCGCGTGTCCCTCCCCGAGGCGCCGCGCCTGCGCATTGCACCGCCGTGACGTCCCGCCCGCGCGCCGGCGGG
>VZTX01032943.1:0-10542 GCA_013400915.1 Pardalotus punctatus | reverse complement strand
CTTTCCTCAGTTTTACCAGCTTACAAGGCTTGTAGGGAGGCATCATTTTGCAGTTTCTTGCCCCTCTGCCAAATCTGCCTGAATTTGGCCCCTGGGTCCAACACAGTAGGGACTGTTGGACAGCTGGACAGACAGACACCAGGTCTCTTGAAAGGACATGTCTTAGCTCAAAGCAGAGTGGGGATGCCCCAGTGAACCCAGCATGTCCTTCCCTCCCTGCACGTGCCCCAGAGCGGGAGCCAGGCCAGGGATACAGGCGAGTTCACCGCTTTCCTCTCTGCTGTGCCTCTTGCCGGCCTCAGCGCTGCCTCCTGCTCAGGGGCAAACCCTTCTTTCCTGGCTCCCTGGCAGGAGAAGGACCTGCACTCGGGCCTCATTGGGCCACTGATCATCTGCAACCATGGGGTGCTGAGCTACGTTTTCAGGAGGCAGCTGGCTGTGCAGGAGTTCTCCCTGCTCTTCACCATCTTTGACGAGACCAAAAGCTGGTATTTCCCGGAGAACGTGGAGAGGAACTGCCGCCCTCCCTGTCGGATCCAGCAGGACAGCCCTGACTTTAAGAGAAACCATTCCTTCCATGGTAAGGACCCTTGCCCTTTCCATCCCACAGCCTATGTTGGGATGGAAATACTCTGGAGCCTTCAATCACTCCTGACCACTGCCTTTCCCAGCCATCAACGGCTATGTGAGTGACACACTGCCCGGGCTGGTGATGGCCCAGCAGCAACGGGTCCGATGGCACCTCCTGAACATGGGCAGCACTGAGGACATCCACTCTGTCCACTTCCATGGGCAGCTGTTCAACGTCAGGACTAGCCAGGAGTATCGCATGGGAGTCTACAACCTTTATCCTGGTGAGATGCAGTGCAGGCACTGTGCACCCCCCTCTGCCAGGGCTTCTTGTTTGTGCCCTTAGGAAGTGCCAAGCCTGTGGGGGGATACCAAGGATGGGGAGTGGATCTGGAATATTCTGTCCCTGTGGTTGCACAGCACTTGGCACTGTGACATCCCATTACAGGCAGTAACTCCCCTCTGCTCTGCTCTCCACTCCTGGCCAGGTGTATTTGGGACAGTGGAGATGTGGCCCTCACACGCCGGGATCTGGAGGGTGGAATGCAAAGTGGGAGAGCACCAGCAGGCTGGAATGAGTGCCCTCTTCCTCGTATACAACCTGAGTGAGTGATCTCTTTGTGCCCTGACCCATCTGGGCCATGGCTACAACCAGCATATATTTGAGCTTCCTCCCCCAGATCTCTCAGCATTCCTCTTGCAGTGACCCAAGTGGGATCTTCTGGGTTTTCACTCTGAAAATCACTACTTCAGCCCTTGCCACCCTGCACAGCCCAGCAGACAGCATAGTCAGGGACACAGCTGGGGTGAAGGCTTGGAGACCAGTTTCATTGGTCTGCAAATATTTTCTCCAAGAGCTCTTGTTTTCCAAATCTGAGGGTCCCTGGGCCTTTCATAAAATGCACTTACCCAAAGAAGTGCACGCATGGGCTGGTCCCTGCCTAGGCTGTCAGTAAGGGACAGTGCACAGCTGCCTAGCCATATGTCAGGAGGTAAACTGAGGCACGGAGTGATGACAGGAGACAGTGAGTGATGCTGCCTGACTTCAGGTTGGTCTGATAGAAATAGCTCCAAGAGCAACTGCAAAATCCACAGTAAACTTCTGATTCCACCCCAGAACAGCACATTTCTAACTCGCCATAAGTAAGCACTGGGGGAAGTGGTGTGGGAGAGTAGTATTTTATCACACAGTGACAGTCTCTCTCCTGTTTCTAGAAGAGTACTAAATGTCAGCCAGAAAATGTTGCCGTAAGTTAAAAATCCACTTAAGATTTCAAATTTACATTTTCCCCAGGAGCATTTGACACACAGTGGAGATGCCAAGGTGTGACAAGTCGCTAATAATAATGGTTATTATAAGAGACAAACATCCCTGTACTCAGCAGACAAGAAGAGAGACAGGGAGAGACAGGGGTGTCAGGTAGACTTTCCTTTAGCAATGTGATATTTGTTTTCAAAAGATGCTGCCTAGCAACAAAAAGGCCCAGGAGCAAGACATGGGTATAAGGAAGGGACAACTTGTCAGCTCTGCTGGGATGTTAGGACATGGAATAAGAGGTCATGGACTCAGGCAAAGGAGTTTGGGAAGAGGCTGCTGGGTCTCATGCTGGAAACTCTCTGCTCTTGACATGGTGGGTGGGAGCAAGAACTTCCAGCACCCCTAAAATTCAGAGGTGGATGTGGAAGCCTCTGAAACCTATCCCTTGCTGTGAGAGAAACAAGTCTGGGAGCTCCTGGAGGCTTGAAAACCTCCCTGAGCCTGAAGGCTGCTACTCAGCCTAGACTTTTGTTATCTAACCAACTCTCCCTGGTTTTTGCCCTCCCCTGTTCCCTGCAGACTGCCGGAATGCCCTGGGTATGGCCTCAGGCAGCATTGCAGACTCTCAGATCACAGCCTCGGGGCAGTATGGTGAGTAGCTGGAGGGCAGGTGGGGTCAGGGCAGCTTCAGCCAACAGAACTCGTGTGCTTGCCTGCCCCAAGTTCTGCTGCACTGGGTCCCTGGTGGAGTCCTTCCTCCATCCATGCCCATGTCAGCATCCCAGTCAGGACCTGGAGCCTTCCCACACAGCTGGCCCTTTGTGCCAGTGCTCTGCCACCCTGTGTGTGGCTACTAAACCCAGGGTGATCCTCAGCCCCAGGCTTGTGGATGGACCTCTCACCACCTCAGGCAGCACCAAGGGCCAGCAGCACCCTCGTGTCTGTGCTCTCTCCTTGCAGGGCAGTGGGCTCCTTACCTGGCCAGGCTGGACAACACCGGCTCTATCAATGCTTGGAGCACCGACCGCGGCAACGCCTGGATCCAGGTAAGAGGGGTCCTGTGTCTGGAGGCACCACGGGGGGCATTGCAAGGTCGTGCTTGTGCAGAAGGGCTCATGGATGGGCAGTACCTCCCCAGCTACATCCTGCTGTTTCCTCTTCCCTCTGAGAGGGGAGCACTAAGATCCTAATGGCAGCTGCTCTGGTCAGGTTGCTGCTGGCCTGACCCCCATATTCATCCTCAGTGCAGCAGAAGAATCACTCAATGGCCCAGCCGTAGCACTGGATTGTGCAAAAATCCCCTAAAGACGGAGTAAGAAGAGCTGACCTCTCCAAACAGCTCTCCCCTGCCCTCTCCCCACTGTTGGCTGACTTGCATCCGTATGAATGACTGTTCTAATTACTTTCATAGCCAGTGCTCAGTTATGTCAGGAGGAAGCGAGTTCATGGGTTTACAGGGCATTGCCTGAACATGGCTTGGGTTTTCCATCAGAAGTGAATCCCTGACTTTCATTCTCAGGTGGATCTTTTGCATCCTATGATTATTCATGGCATAAAAACCCAAGGGGCCCGACAAAAGTTCTCCAGCTTCTACATCTCCCAGTTTGTTGTGTTCTACAGCCTTGATGGGCAAAGGTGGAAGATATACAAGGGAAATGCTACAAGCACTCAGATGGTAAGGTGAAGGGTCTTGAGGAGAGTGCCTTCCCAGAACAGTGTCTCTTGGGAGTGATGAGGGCTGGGGAGCTCTGTACACAAGGCAGAGATCTCCTGAGCCCCTGAGATTAGGGCAGGAACAAAGACCATTCAGTGTCAGGTGACTGAATCACAGATCTGCAAGGGACTTGCTGTCTGTGTCCATCTGTGTAATTTTAAATTGTCTGAGCTATCTCTTTCCACAATCCCAGGTGGCTGTGAGATTCATGTCTTAATGTTATGCTGCATTGAACTTCGAGCTAGGCATAATATTCTACCTGAGTATCTTTTTTGACCCCAAAGGCAAATTTGCCTTTCTAAAAATATTGTGCAGACACAGATGATTTGGAGAATCTATAGTCACTAGAAAAAACCCACAACCTAAATATGCATAAGCTGATCAACCCACTGGGAGAAAAGTATCCAGAAAAGCATCCATTGTGTGCACCAGCTGTGGCTAAAACTTTTCCCAGGATCAAATGTTTGAGGACTGAATTTTTTTCCTTATTTTTCTCACCCTTGTTTGGTGAAAATATAAAACCAAGTTAATTTGCACAGACCTGAAGTTTCTTCTTCTTCTCTTTCTCAATGGCCCACTCATACTTCTTTGGCCTGAATCACATCTCAGATCCTTTCCCTGAGCTGCTGTTTTTGTAAGGATGATTATAAGATACATAAGTGCCAGACAAGAATGTTCTTCTCCCCAGTAATCCTTGTCCTGTCTATCCCTCTTTCTGCTGGTACAACAATCCTTTTCTTCCCTTTCCCTGCAGCTGTTCTTTGGAAATGTGGATGCAACTGGAGTGAAAGAAAACCTGTTCAACCCTCCAATCGTGGCCCGGTACATCCGCATCCACCCCACGCACTACAACGTCCGGCCCACGCTGCGCATGGAACTCCTCGGCTGCGACCTCAACAGTGCGTCCCACCCCACATACCAACCCCAAACCTGGGCTCTGATCTGCTGGGGTGCTGAGCCAGCTCCATGTGTGCCAGGACCTGCAGGCAGTTATGGAGGGGGACGGAGGGGGTTGAAGATGGCACTGAAGTGTTGAGGGAACAAAGCTGGAAAGTCTCATTGCAGTCTTAGACATGACAATACCAGAGGGAGAGCTTGGGGCCAGTTCTCACCATCACTTTTTTACTGAAGCACAGGAAACTTCCAGCAGCAGCTAAGCTGATTGATGGGGAACTGCTGCCTCAGTCTGGGGGAGCAGGGAACAGAGACAGATGCTGCTGGCTTTTACTCTGGTTTTGCCAGTTGAAGGTGAGATGGCTCTTATAAACAGTGCAGCCTGAGAAAATGGTGCCCTAGGATCCTTTCTTTGGCTTTGCACATCTGCTCGGCAGCAGCTAAAAGCAGCAGTGGCTGTGCTGTCAGCCCATGCCCCAAACCTGCCAGCTGGCTCTCAAGCAGCTGTGCACAGGCACACCTGATCACACATATGCAGGGTGTCTCCCTGACAGGTATTCTTGTCCTTTCCCTTTATTCTTATGTCTTCTTACATCATAAATCCTTCACATTCCTCTTAGATTAAATCTCCATGGAGAAAAGAAGGTGGGAGTAGTTTGGCCGTAGCCATGCTGCACACAGAGGCTCTAAGCAGTGCAGGGACCGTGACAATGCAGCAAGGAACAGGAGAACTTGTAACCAGGCTGCATGGAGGGCAGCTGGAGTGGTGAGCAGGCAGAAGGCATCTTCATGATGGGTCTGTTCTACCTCCTGATAATCATTGCTCATGTCTTCCAGGCTGCTCCATGCCCCTAGGAATGGAGAACAGAGGGATTCCTGACCAGCACATCTCTGCATCCTCCTACAGCACCAACATCTTCTCCAGCTGGACACCTGCCCTGGCCCGCCTGAACCTTCAGGGCAGGACCAATGCCTGGAGGCCAAAGGTAGCCAGTGCAAGGAGATACCAGGCAGGCAGCTGGGATCCCAGCAGGGATCTCCTAGTCAGGGCTGTGTGGGAAGTGTGTGCAGCCACATGCACCATGCAAGCTGCCCACTCACTGCTACACTGATTTAGCACCCAGCACCTCCAACCAGATGCCTGGTAGGGCAGGTGAAGCACAGGGAAGTGTAGGGCCAGCTTAACTTCAGCTGCAATGAGTGTCTTTCTCACTGCTGCTGGAGGGTTGAAGTCAGTCTGTCTTTCCCCAGAGCAACAGCCCCAGAGAGTGGCTGCAGGTGGACTTTGAAGTAACCAAGAAGGTGACTGCAATCATAACCCAAGGTACCAAAGTTCTCTTCACCCAGATGTTTGTGAAGGAGTTTGCTGTCTCCATCAGCCAGGACAGCGTGCACTGGAGCCCAGTTCTGCAAAATGGCAAGGAGAAGGTAGGCAGAGCTACTCCACGGCCAGAGCCCATGGCCACCCCCAGGGCAGCAAGCACAGTCCTTGGCAGCAAACATGCTCACAAGATTTCTTTCCAAAAGCAGGGAGCCAGGCTGTGCTTTTTCCTTCCTTAAAGTATTCCAAGGGGTGTTTTTGTCTGGGTTGATCCTGTCCCCACTATGATAGCAGAGAAAATGCATCCCTGGATTCTCTCTTCTCTCCAGATTTTCAAGGCAAACCAAGACCATCAGAGCACAGTGATGAATACCCTGGAGTCCCCTCTCTTTGCCCGCTATGTGAGGATACCCCCCCGCCAGTGGCACAACCACATTGCTCTGCGAATAGAGTTCCTTGGCTGTGACACTCAGCAGGAGTACTGATGGGTGAAGGGCCAGGAAGAGGCAGTGCCAGCCCAAGAACACACATCCCACCAGGCACTGAACCCTCCCCAAGGCTGGAGCCATCTCTCTAGGGGCCTGGCTGCCCCTGCTGCTCAGGAAGAGAAGGGCTGCAGAGCTTTGCAGGGGCTGGGTTGTTACCTACCTTTTCCTGTCTCTCATCTACCAGATACCATATACTCAGATGTAATGATGAAGAATTAAACAGTAATTTTCCAGTATCTTTCTGCACTTTCTCCTCTGCTCTAGCCTTGGAGTCCCCAGAGGCCCAGTCAGCATTACCAGCAGCTATTAATTAGCCCCAGAGCTTCTCAGCCTCGTTTAGCACAAGCTCCTGCTGCCCTGGGCACAGTCCTGGAGAAGGAAGAGCAAAGATAAGGATGGGGGATGGAGGCCCTGCTCCACGCCCCAGCATCCATTTCACAATCGGAGGCTCGAGGGAGGCAGCTCTTGCTTGCCCTGACTCAGCACTGGGCTTTTGCCCTGCACTTCCCTTCCTCTCCTCTCCATAGTGCTCCTGCTGCTGTGGCTGGTGTCGTCATCCCGCCCTCTGTTGCTGCCTTGAGCAAGCCCTCCTGGTTCACTACAGGAGGAGTTCTGTGGGTGCCGGTGGCTCCAAGGGACTCTGGTGGGACATTGACTGGTGGATGAGCTGCCACCATAACATAATCCCCAGTCACGGGCCAGAGCCATCCTGCCACCTGTGGCTTTCCCCCTCCCTGGCACCCGCCCCACACAATGGCAGGTGTTTCCCCTCCAGGAATGACAATGAGCAGGGTGACACTGGCTCCTGCTTCATTCCTCTCGTGGGGTGGGAACTTTCCAGAACAACAGCCACCTCACAAGGGTGGGGAGCACCTGGAGGGCTGTGGGGAAGGTGTGGGGTCATTCCTGTTGGACAGCACTTCTCCTCCAGCAGCTCACCAGAGCCGTGTGGTGTACACAAATGCTCTCCTCCACAGCCTATGTCTGCAGGAAGGGACATTTGCTGCAGACCACCCCAGTGGTGCGACCTGTCCGGGAACTCACAGCCAGAGGAGATCAGAAACCTGTGTTTCAAATAACACAGCTTGAAGAAGCCTCGTGCATCTGCCACTTTCCACACTGCTGTACAGGGAGCCTTTGCTGTGGCCCTGGCAGTGATTACATTACAGCCCAAGCAGGAGATGCAATCACCCTTTAGCGTAATTGCATTCTGACAATAACCAGGCACAGAGGTGAGGAGAGGCTGCATGGCAAGCACTGGCCCGAAGAGAGGGATAGGAGCTGTGAGCTTCTCAAAGGAAACACCCCTGCCTGAGGCAGAGTACCCTCAGCCTGGGAGGACAAAATCTGCCACCTCAGGTCCTTCTCAAGGCAACCTTCCTCAGCTCCAAGGCAACTTCATCTCTCCTGAGCTTAAATACCCTTCAGGGTCTGTGCCAGTGGATGCTCAGGCTCAGCCTCCCTCCAGAAAGAGGCTGCTATGTTGTGGCACATTTGTTCAGTGACATGGGGTTAGATCAGAGGAAAAGCTGTGTGCACCAGAGCCCACTCTGGATTATTTTCAAAGAGGAAGCACAGCTGAAATCTCTGCAGGTGACCCAGCAGTCTTCACCCACCAGCCCTGAGAAGTTCCAGGATGTTCTCCAGCCAGCCAGGAAGCAAGGAAGGGACTGTGCTGAGCAAGAGCACTAGTGGGCAGGCAGGCAGATGTGTCTGAGCCTGCCAAGTTCTGGCATCCATTACTGGAAGCATGTCTTGACATTTATCTTGTGAGGAACGGAGACCAGACGCTGTTTCCTCACAGCACGATGCAGATCTGAAATACATGGCATCCTCCCCCAGTCACAGACATTTCTGTGCAGGGGAAGGGCTTGACCAGCATGGAGCCTGCTGCTTTTCAGCCAGGAGATGCCTGCCTAGTCACCACCCTGCAAAGAGCCCTGCTGCAGCGTGGGCTGCCTGGCTGAATCTTCCTGGACCCCAGGGATCTTATTGTCTCTCATGGCTCAGCTGCCAGGGTTGCCTGGGCTGGGTGATTTGGGTGATCTGGTGTCTCCAGAAAGACAAAACACATCCTGGCTGTCTCTTTCTGTTATAGCCCAAGCAGAAATTAATTTGCAAGTCAAAGTGTGTAAGTTTCAATGCTGAAACTCAGATAAGACACGGGCCAGGACTGCTTCTGAATCTCCCTTCTCTCATGCTGGATAGAGAGTTCTTGGTGTGCTCCCCCACCTGAGCCAGCTGTGGGGAGTGTTTGCAGGTATTGCAGCTGTGCAAGTGGGCACCATTCTCTGAAAAAGCTTCCAGCACATAACAGAAACAGGCAGTAGCAGGCTGAAGAGGGCACCTGAGAAGGGACTGTGGCCAATAGGGAGCAAAGCAGACCTGGGCAATCACAGTTTAAATCCCCACTCAGCCATGGAGCTGCAGCCAAGCTGCTCACCACCTCCTCCACCTCAGTTTCCCCATATGTAACCAAGAGGGAACGAACAGACTTAGATAATCCTTTTTCTGTCTGTCAGGTGTCTCTTGTCACATTTCTCCCTCCTACTACACATTCCATGATTAACTTCAGGGCTTGTCTCTGCTCTCTGTATCTCTTGCCTCCTACTTCACATTGCTACCAGCCTGTTTCTGGCCCGTGAGTTTGAGATAAGCCTGGCACCACGGGGTACTGCCTCCAGGGTGGGCTCAGGGCAGCACATCTTAAAGCCATGCCCCACCACTCCCGGGGTGTGTCCATACGTCCCCCTTCCTCCTTCCAGGCTGCTTTAGCTGCTGGGTAAGAACACTACAGAGTGCTCTGCAGACCCTTCTTGGTCAGCTGGGCAGGGCTGGGGGAGATGAGGCTCAGAGCAGCATTCTCCAGCCTGGTGGGCACATCTGCTGGGGCTGAATGTAGTCAGGCACTCTGTGACTTTTCTAGCCCCCTGATATTGTCCATTACTTATTCATTCCAATCTGAATTTACAGGCTGTCCAGGGAACCCTGCAGGCAAAGTCAGAGCCACAGGTTCCACCAGGCACAGCTGCAAAACATGGCCCTCTTAGCTGTCTTTCTCCTGCTCCTGGTATTGACTCCCCTGATCTCCTATCACCACCGCAAGCCTGTTGTGTGCTTGGTACACAGAACTTGCTTAACATCAGGAGCTAAATTTGATGAAGACCTACACCACAAGCTGTGAATTTCCACCCAGATAGTCTGAACTTTTACCGAGTTGAGTAAAAGAGGGCCCCAGAGCTGGTTTGAGCTGGAAGATAAGGAAGTAAGGAAGGCTGCTACCATCATTAGGTCAGCTGACACAGCAGTCTTAGAGAAGGGAAGAAACAGCCCACCTAGAGACAGTGAGGGGAACCAATAAAGGACAGGAATACCACAGACCCAAATATTACTAGTGGGCAAAACTGTCATGTGAGGGGTGGAGAACGTGTGAGGATATAATTGGCCAAGGATTTATTTAATTGGGGTTCCTCTTTGGAAGTACCCAGCTCAAGCTGCTCTACATGTCAGATAAATAAACAACCTATTTACTCAGTGGATTGGCAATTTGTCTTCTTCAAATAGGCTCAAGCCCTTTTGATGGTGGCATAAATGCTGGCAGGTGGGGTAATTCCTTCAACAAAGCCCAAGGCCCCAGATGAGCAGTGTGAGGCTGAGGATAGGGCAAGTGGAGCTACGTCTGGAGGATGCAGGACTCTAGCCAGGTGATCCCATATAAGTGTACAGCAGCTGTCACAGGAACAGGACTGATGGAAAGAGCACTCCCAGTCCAGGCTGTGCTTCTGGGACCCTTTGTTCCTGGTAGTGTTAGAGTGGCTTGCTGGACAAGGTCAGATCAGTCACTGCAGCTTCCACACCTCTTTTCCCCTGCATCTCACAGTACTCTGGGCTTTTTTAATAAGAAGGGACAGACACAGATGTTCTCTCTGTGGTGACCAGTGACAAGACCCGAGGGAATGGCCTAAAGTTGTGTCAGAGGAGATTTAGTTGGATGTTAGGGACAGGTTCTTCACCCAGAGGGGGGCTGGGCATTCGAACAGGCTGCCCAGGGCCAGTGATCACAGCACCAAGGCTGTGACAGTTCAAGGAGTGTTTAAACAATGCTCTCAAGCACAGGGTGTGACTCTTGGGGCTGTCCTGTGCAGGGCTCGGAGCTGGACTCGATGACCCTTGCGGGTCCGTTCCAACTCAGCATATTCTGTGATCTGGGTGCTTGGGCACGACCAGGGCAGGCACGGGCGAGGGGCAGGCACGGGCGAGGGGCTGGCACAGCACGGCCGCGATGGGGACACTCCCC
>VZTX01032937.1:0-45666 GCA_013400915.1 Pardalotus punctatus | reverse complement strand
TGGCATTTGACCAGGGTCAAACTTCAACAGTGATGATGAAGTTTAGCTACTTAAATAAGCAGTACACTCTATTATTTCACACTATCATATTAAATAGGTAGTCCACTACTTTTAAAATATGAAGAAATACATCTTACAGAGTTTTCTGTCCTGACAATTTCTTGTAATTTTGTCTCTTAATCTTCCTGTCATGCCTGAAGTTGTCTTTTAACATGCTCTAACAGTCAACCACATGCATTGAATGATGGTTTTAAATCTGATGATTTTAAATCTGATGATTTTGTGTATAGCAAATCTGTTAGTGGTGTTTGGACCAGCCTGATCAGGCACTCTGTGTCATCAGAGGAAACTCAGTGAAGTCAATTTTTGCTATAACTGTATCAAGTATTGACAGAAGGTGTTAAGATGGTCACATTTTAGGATCGCTGCAGGCTTTATTTTCTCTTTTCATGATGTTTCAAAATAATACAACTCCCAGAACTATAGTGGCTCACAGTTACTGGAATTTGAGTGGTTTGAAAGGTGCAGCAGGATTTGATGACTGCACATCACCTTCTCATCCAGCAGTCCTTTGTGTTCCATACCCACCTCTGAAGAGGTGCAGTTCCAAGCTGAAAATTTGCAATGACAGCAGGGTATAAGGTGCAAACAGAGAGGACATGTTCTGCTTCCATGAGGGTTGATTCAAGCAGTTACTCTTTATAGTGCAGAAGCCACAAGCTAAAACTGTTCATTGGCGTGCGAGAAGGGTGGAAGGTTACTGCAGATTGATACAGGAAGGAAAATATTGGTTTGGGTTTTGGCTCAACTTTCTGCTTTAAGTGATTGTGATAGTAAGATGTGGAAGTCATAGAAGAATTGATGGGTCTTTTGGTATGGTCACTGCTTCCAGAACTGTGTGGCACCTTTGTAGCCAACTCATTATTGCTAAGGGATTTTCTGAAATGCCAGATATTAACTATTTTGTATTACCCAATCTGTTAGTGGTTTTGAGAATGAGAATAGTCCAGCAGAGAAACAGTGTGTAAGTTTCTTGTCTCTCATAGGTACCCAGCAACTGGATTTGATGAGACTTTTTTGAGAACATAGACCTCAAAATTCACAAATTGTGTGTGGTACTGCTGGTCATGCACAGCACTGAAGTCTCAGGTTTTTATCCTGGATGTCAGGTGCTACACGTGCAATGAATAAGAGTGCTGCTTAGAAATTTTTCTGCTATGACACCAAAATCTCAGAGGCCCAGAGTTAGACTGCCTGCATTTTTTCCATTTTAATTAAACAGAGAATTAATATGCATAGTGTGCCCAGTATAGGATGAGTATTTTCTACAGGGATGCTCTTTTAATATAACTCACAGGGAGTTTTGGTCTTTGTCTACAACAGTAATGGATAAGAAAACAGAGAAAAATAAAATGCAGATGACAAAATGGAATGTTATATATGGTAAAATAAAGAAACAGACCAACCTCATGACATCCAAGAAACACATATAACCAAGCTCCAGGATTCCAGAGTGATAATCTCATTAGTTTCATAATATTATGCAACTGTCAGCTCCTGGACCCTATGGAATCACAGATATTTGTGTCAGAAACTGAATCAGGTTAGAAATTTAAATTAATTCTTGAAATTAGCTCTTATTTTTTATTTGAACTCAGTTGTGATTTACAGTACTGGGCTTGCCAAATTCTCTTTTAAACAGTTGCCTGTCATTATGCCGCTGAAGAAGTCCAGGTTTTTCCATCAAACCTGAAGATGTATTTATTTTCAGCGAGGATTACCATTCCTGCCAGTGGAATCCCCATAGATTTGGCTAATTGTAATATGGCTGTAAATATGTGTTTTCCATAGGAATTAGTTTAGTTGCAGGAATTTTTTGTCCTTTTTAAAAAATACTGATAGCTTTGCTTAATGTGGTTGCCAAACACATGTATGGTTTAAAGAAAGACTCAATTAATGTATTTACACTGAACTGCTCACTATGTGTACATATCACTTTTCTGGATGAAGCATGAACTGCTTGACTGTCTCTCATGGATTTGTGCTGTTAGCAAATAAGAAAAGCCTCCATTAGCTCAATCAGAATGTGTGGTGTTGAGACCATGCCCTCTTGGCAAATGTCTTTGAGCTTGAATCCAGTCTTTACGTAGTTTTTGTCAAGATATATTTTCATTGCTTTGTGGGTTTTTTTGCTTTTGTTTAAGAAAGTACTTGAAAATGCTGTATGTGACTGGTATGCAAAGAATCCAGAGACAGTACTACTAAAAATGCATCTGAGGACTGCGTGATATTTACAAGAGCATGGTAGTGACAGGACAAGGGGGGATGGCTTCAGACTGAAAGTAGGATTAGGTTAGATACTGGGAAGAAATTCTTTACTCTGAGGGTGGTGAGGCACTGGAACAGGTTGCCCAGAGAAGCTGTGGATGCCCTGTCTCTGAAACCTTCATCCAAGGCAAGGTTGGATGAAGCTCTGAGCAACCTGGTCTAGTGAAAGGTGTCCCTGCCCATGGTAGGGGGATTGGAACAAGATGATTGTTAAGGTCCCTTCCAGTCAAAACCATTCTATGAAATATAGTGCTAATATTAATTTAATTTAACTTCTTACTAACCTTAATTTTAGGAGTAACCTTACTGGCAAAGAAGGGCAGTTGTTCACTTGTTAGTTATTGGCATACACATCTAGTGCCAGGAGTCTGGAGTTTCTATATTTAAAAAATAAAAAATAAAAAAAAATCATAGAATTATAGAGTGGTTTGTGTTGGGAGGGAGCTTTTTTTGTTCACTACGTAATTGCTCAATGAAGACTTCTGTTGAGATGTCTGCAGAGGGATAAAGGCCTTTTCCACTGATCTTCTATTAATAACTTAGAACTGAGTAAATACTATTAGTATAATTATGCCTTATAAATAATTTGTATGAATGTAAAGGTACAGAATATAACAGAAGCATATTAAGAGTTATATGATTCATATTATACTTGTATTCAAAATCTGACCACAAATGTTACCAGATTTTTAATGTACAATCTTGAAACTTTTTTAAACATGATGCATGCTTTCTTGTTTTTCTAGATATGGAATGAACTGCCTCATTCAGTTTGAGGATTTTGCCAATGCCAATGCATTCCGCCTCCTGCATAAATACCGTAACAAGTATTGCACTTTCAATGATGACATTCAAGGTAAAAAACTTTTTCTCTTCTCTTCACTAGTGTTCCCACAAGCCGGAAAAATAAGTCTTAATTTCCAGAGGGAAAAAAATCTGTCAGTTTTATTGTGATATTTGTAGATGTACAGGTCACATTTTGCCTTGGGTTTCCTCAGCATGGATTTCTGGTGAGCTGTGTTTGCTCTTAACCTCTCATTTACACCTCATGCTTTATTTAGATGTTCACTCTTTGGTTTTAGTTATTTTTTTGTTTTTTTTTAATAGTTTAATATGTGAATGGCTTTCCCCATATAAATTACTGACTTCAGATCTTTGAGCAAATGTCAAAGCTCAAACCTGGACTGTACTTCCTTTTTTTTTTTTTCTTGTCACTTTAGTGACAACTGCGTCACTGTTCCTCCATGCAACTGGATTGATAAATGTGAAACTGTATTTCAGTTCTTAAACTGACAACTCAGTTAAATATTCATGTAATTTTCCTCACAGTCTCATTCAGTTTTAGAGGGAAATGATTCTCTTGACTCTGTTTTCCCATCTGAATCATTTGTGGCAACTGGCAAAAGGAAAATATCTAGGATGGGAAATGTCAGCAAGGGGAATTCCCCAGTGCTCAATCTAAACTGGCATCTTGTCCCTCCCCTCCTGAGAAGACAGACAAGCAGGGATGTAATGGTGTCTGCTACTGCTTGGGTTGCCTTATATCCAGTCGGGAAAAGAGCACTGGAAAATAACTTTCTCTGGGGCAGTGGGTGTATAACTCCCTCTCAGGCACTGGCTCCCATCCTTGAGAGGAGGCTGAAGTCAGATGAGCTGCTGGAGAGAGGTACCCAGAGAGGGCCCTGGGTATCCAGCTGCCTCTTACCCCTTTATATTTCCTTGGATACATGAAAGTCCTCAGCAGTGACAGATCAAAAATGGGAGTTAACCTGTCTTCATTTCTCACAGTTTTCAGTAACACTTTAAGCCAACTACTAGGAGCTGGAGTTTTCCAGAAGTCATTATTGAGTCATGCTTGGGACCTAGGTCCTGTTTCAGTGACTCAGTGCATGGCAGTGGATTAAAATGGCCCTTGTCTTTTGGTTGTTGGGGATTTGGCTGTCCACATGAGCTGTAACAAGCCTGGCTGAGTTCTACTTCCTCATCTGAAACAGATTATGGAGGACAACCTCCCAGATGGGAAATAAACTAATTATAAAATGTCATTTCCCTTTGTAAGAAGCACGGTGCTTCCTACCATGGAGGGTCTGAGTGTAGCCATGGCTACAGCAGTTCAATACAGCATGCCAAACAGCATCTGGAAGTTTCCCTGGTTGTTTAGCACCCCGGCTCCCACAGGGAATTCTCTTTCCTTGCAGGATGAATGTCCTTAGCTCAAACCAGAAACAGGCTCAATTAGAATGTGTTTTTACAGAAGTGGAAAGGAAGCTTTTCAGCAAATGTGTACCAGCTATGGGTAAACTTATATGACAAGGGCTTTTGTGTCTTTATTTGCATTTTCAAACCACTTCATTCTCTCTCATGCACCTTGGAAGAAGGTGTCTTGATGTTCAGAAGTGTTGGAAGGTATCCCTTTGGCTTTTGTCTGAGCTGCTGTAGCTGCTATCGGCCTTCCTTAGAAGTGCAGCTATGTGCAGACTTTTAATTTATTCATTTTCTGCAATCTAATTTGTGCTTGTGGGGCCTTTGATATTTTCACAAACAGTGTCTGTGACTTTTGGGCGATCTCCATCCTCAATATTTGTGTAGCTTCCAAGAGGTGAAAGTGGATGCATTTGTTCTTCTCTGGTCTCTACCATTTGTCATCATATCCCTGTAATTACCTTCAGTAACTTTTTTTTTCATAGCATGTCATCTTCTCCTATAACATGGAAGTAGAATAACAGCCCATTGATCTTTTATTCCTCTTCCTATTCCAACTTTATAAGCCCTAAGGACCTTTCACCTAGCAACTATAATGAGAATGGATGGTGCTATCTTCTTTATCAATCCTTAGAGATTTTCAGATTACAAATGGCATGATTTTTTCCAAGCTACTTGGAAGAGTGGCTTCCTCTGTATACTAGTTGTATTTTCTACATCAGTAAAGCTGACAAGTAGTGCCAGACCAATAAAAGCAAAGAAACACAACACTGCATCTAATTTACCATCATCTTCGTAAGATAGTGCTTATATGATACTTTAAACACAGTTTCTTCTAGTACCAATATTTTTCAAGAGGAGGCTCCTTTAAGATGAAAAGAAATGTTTAATATGTTTCATGTAAAGGCTTGAGGATTTTTTCATTGCATAGGATATTCAGAGAAAGGATTCCTATATATCTTAATGATGCAATGAGGACCTTTCAGTATCTCAAGTCTAGAAAAACCCCTAATATATGATCCTGATTTCTGACAGACACTATAAAAGATAAAATATGGGAAGCTGCATGTACAATCTGTAAGTACTGACTTGGACAAATGCAGTTGCCTTCTTGTAGCTCACAGCTATTTCCAGGGGGTCATTCTGCTCCTAACTGACAATGGCAGAACATTTGGAAAAAATCTGCCAAAACACTGATCACAGAAAACCACTAAAGATTGACCATTCAGGGTCACTTATAGACATATTTAAGCATTTCTGGAAACAGTCTCCGTCCCGGCTACAGTACAGTCACATCCTTTACTTTGGAGAAAGCTTTGTAACTTTCTACATTATCTCTCTGTACTGAAGGAATTGAGAACAAGGGTGAACAGGATTCTGACCAACTGGTATAAAACTGTATTGGAATAATAAAATTCTTCATACTTTAGCATTATAGATAGCAACTTTGTTTTTGGATAGGTGGTGAATTTCTTCCCTCTGCAATTATGATAATTTCTTCATATTTATATTTTCAAAATATATTTTTACAAACACAATAGCAATGTTTCCTTAGGGAGAAAATACTCACTTCTTCCCTTGGATTCCTGTCTGGTTTTATTCTGACCACAAATCAGTTTGATGCTTTTTTTTTTTTCTTCGCTGAAATACACAGACTGATTTTTGGAAATGAAAATCAGTGAAAGCCCTGGGTTTAAAACAAATAGTTTTATCTGGTTCTCTCTAACTATCAGAGAACCTTTTCCAAAATTATGGGGGGGTGTTGATCATACTCTCCCATATGGGAGAAATATTAATTCATTTTATAATGTCGAACTTCACAACATTTAGAAATTTCTGAGTTAGATCAAGTTGCTAGCTTTGCTCATCTCCAATATATTTAGGAAGCAGGTGTCATAAGGAAAGGGTGTAATTTTCTAGAAGATATGATATGTGATGGTTTTTTTTCTAACCCCTGCCTGGAAATGGACCAGTGGTGCCTGTGTTGCCAAATAAAGCTGTTTCTCAGGGTGAGAGATATTCTCTGCTTGACTGCCCTCAAAGGAGACAGGGTTGGGATTCACAGTTTGAAAATTCCCTTAAAAAAACTAACCAGTTCCCTTCTCTGCCGCAGGGAGGTTGAACAAGTCTCTCAAGATCTGCTAAAAAGGAAGTCCTAGGTACAAGGCAGTGCTGGAATCTTGCTTGTGGGTGGGATTGTCTCAGGTCACAGCTTCCTGTCCCTGCCAAGCCCAGCTGTGGCAGTGCAGGGTGTCGCAGTGCTCCCTTTCCACACCCGTTTTGACTCAGGTGTGCCTGTTGAAAGAGTTTTTGCTGCTTGTGCACGGTCAATGGCGTAAGGCATGTTTTCATGTTTTCTGTGGGTCTCTCGGTGCTTATCATGTAGTAGCTGGTTGCAGTCATTGCTGACATTGATACTTTTCAAATAGTGGAATAAATTTCTCTAGCCCTGCTGCCTCTATGTAGGTCAGTTATTTTAATTACTTGAATTGTTTTGATCTTTTTCTCCCCTCCTGTACTTAAAAATGGTCTCAATTGAGAATGACAAACTTCTGTAATACAAGCCAGTCTACATAAAATAAGTGTTTCTCTGTGCACTATTGTACAGGAGTTACAGCTCTCTTCTGCCGTGGCCACAATTTCAATGCTTTCCCCCATTATGGACTCAGGGCTTGTATTTTATGCCAACAAAAATATTTACATGGAGAGATCACACTGGATTGGAATTAACTTTGGTATCTGTCATGACCTTAGATGTCATTAGCTTTTAACAGCTGTGCTGTTTAATTGCATCAACATTTTATGAAAAGAAAGAGACCTAAAATAAAAAAATGTAGAGCTCAAATAACTCCATATAATTATTTCATTTTAAATTTTGGTTTGTTTTAAAATACATGTTAAATGTTCAGCAGACTGCCATTTGAATAACCAGGAAAATTATACTTGGAACTTATGTTATGACCAATTTGATATTAAGTCAGTGCCGTTCTCAGAAATCTGAATTTCTGTGTCAACAGCATTGTAATTTTTAAGATTAGTTCTTTTTAACATTAATATGAAAAATTATGCATTTGGTACCTTGAGATTCCAGTTCATGAAATCAAATTGTAGAGGTGATTTAGGGTTTATTGTTATGGTTGTGGTGGGCATGGCGCTTCCAGTTCTTTCTCTGACCAAGAGAATGCAGAGAGAATGCAAAAATGCAGAGTTGAATGATATATAAGAGCTCATATATTGATATCATATATCTCAAATTCTGATACGTTGTGCAAACTCTAGAAAACTTCTTTCATAGCCATTTTCTTTACTTTCAGAGACATTGGCTTCCAAGTGAAACATGCTGAGATTTTTAAAATGAAATAATTTAAAAAATAAAATCATTTTTAAAAATCCTATTAAGATATATGCTGCAGGGTTATGTGAAGTGTATTTTTCTTCAGGATATTCAGGATATCACCTCTTTGTTACTCAGTGGTAAATTTACATTGAAATCAGTATGCTTTCAAGTAAGTCCCCTGCAGTACCTTTTGTGTAATTTTCCATTTGTATACACAAGCATGTGTCTGTACAAGTATTCTTCTGTTTCATTTTTTGCTCACTGTGGGTTTAAAAAAAGAAATCAATTCTCCCTATGCTCCTGAGCAGCCACCTCCAGGTGGCCCTGCTTGAGCAAGGAGTTGCACCAAATGACCTCCCAGCCTCAGCCATCCTGTGCTACTGGGAATCTGTATCCTTTCCAAGTATGCCAAATGGTTGCTGTTTTTAAAAGGCTACATTTCTCCTTCCCTAGAGCCTTTCCCCTCTTTTCACTGACACTGCATCTGCAGAGCAGGGCAGTTGCACACACAGCTTTGAGAAGTCCGTTCATGGCAAGAAGGATCTCCCATCTCTTAAAAAAGGGTCCTTTTGAGCTACCCACAGCTGTAGTATTTGCCTCACTAACAACTGAGATTACGCCTTTTCCATAGGATCTTTACTCCCCTTTTTCCCTGTAAGTGTAGGAGATGAGAATGGATTTTTTTCCCGGGTACTCTGTGAAGTGCCATTTGGATGACTGGCCATATTAACATGTGATTTCTATTATGCTGTGTATTGAAAAATATGAATTCTACTTTTACCACTTCCTAATCTTTTAGTCCAGAATGAATACCTCAGGTTTTAGGATGTGTTGAAGAAAGTTCTCCCCTCTTCTTGTTTGCTAGCTTTTTAAGATGAGATAGGTAAAATTACATCAAGGACCTACTAATACTTAATGATAAGTTTTATTTTTTGAAACTTTAAATAATGGACAAATGCTTCAGTGCAATAACCTATTTCTCACTAATTTAAATTAAATTACATCCAATATAAATTAAATTCTTATTCCTCATATTTTGGGGTTTTTTTCCCTTTTTTTTTTTTGTTCAATTTTGTCAGCTGAAAAAGTACTCTGTGCTCCAAAGCATTTATAGAGTGTCTGCCCCAAATGGCTGTGGATTTCCTTTAACAGATTCATACTCAGTTGTGCAGTTTACAGTAACAAGGCTAAAGAATCTTGCACAGAAACAAAAGACTTAATATAGAATAGTGTACCTTGAAATTTCAAATCTATTGTATTTATACGAGACATACCTTACCTTCCTAGAGCACTATAATGAAATCTTTGCTGTCGCAACAGTTGACACTGCTGTAGAAAAATACCCTTTGTTAAATTTGCTTTGATTAATCTTCTACAAATCTGTGGACAATAGAATGGGTTTTCAAAATCATATCCTTGAACAATGTCTATTTTATCCTGCATACAAGGGATTTAACCTGTGCTCTGGCCAAGCCAATTCGCTCTTCCCTACAGCGATGACAGTCAGAAAAGTGACAAAATTCTGTTTCTGCCTCGTGATGTCTGCAAGAAGTGGTTCACATCTGCCTCGGCAGATGGATGTGAATTGCATTTTGCTTCGCTTAAAAAACTCAAGCCAGTATCCAGGGTGAAATTTAAGGTCACAGCGTTAGTCAGAGCAGTTCCGGTTAAACAGATCTGCTATTCAGGCTGACGGTGCCCCCCCTTTTCAGTGGGAAGGAATAAGGGAAGCTGCTGACGAGGAGTGATGACAGCCACTGCCAGCAGCAGTGATAGTGGGTTCAATAATCTAATAAACTGGGCTATTATTCCTTTCAGAGTCAAAAGACTGGATAAAATTGGTGTGGAGTACTTTTAAATACCATTTTTAGAGCAAATCTGTGCAAATCATGATTTGAGAGAAATGTCATATTGAAGCTTTTATCGAGTGCTATTATAACCATTGTTCTGAATCACCCTCATAATGAGCACACAGGTAACACTAGCCCATATCTCATGCAAATATTCAATGCAAAATGTTATTGACATTCAGTGCAGTATTTCATTCATGTTCCGTATATCTTCTTTTTTTTTCCTTAATACAGAAGATATTGTAGTGACAGAGTTTGTAAAGTATCCCAACTGGTAATACTTAATGACAGTCCGTTTTTCTGGCTAACAAGCTTAGCAACAGTACATCGGCCATGAAGATAAGTGGTATCCCAGAATTCCCATTCCTTATAAATCCATGGTGTTTCATTTTGACTCTGTCACCACAAAGCAGCTTGAAGAGCAGCTTTCATGGCTCTCTGAGACATCCTCTGATGGGGGCAGGGTGCTGTGATGGCCACAGCTTCAAGAGCTGGGAAACAGGGACCTCAGAGTGCTCCAGTTCAGCTTTCTCTTTCAGGAGACCAGATTGATGGGCCTGGGAGTGAGCTGTGTTGTGTAGGCTTCCTCCTCCTCCTCCTCCCCTGCAAGCACAGCTGTGTAATATAAAATAGGAGAAAGAATTTGGCATCCAACGAAAGCATGGGATTTTTTCTTGCTGGTTATGAGGATTGTTTGGTAGGGTACCAAGGGAAACTGAGAGCCCACTCTGACTTCTCTTTTTTTGCCATTTTTGGTCTTTGCCAGCTTGGCACTTGCCAGAGGAAGGCTTAATTTCATCTGGGAAAGAAACAAGCTAGTTCTTGGAGACTGTGGGGTGGAAGTATCTCAGCCTGATGGTTTTCGTTCCCAAAGCCATGCCTCAGAGGAACCATTTTTAAGATTTTTTTTATTTAGGAATGAGGGACAGAACAAGTCATAAAAATTACTAAAGAAGTAAAAAATGCCATATTTGTATGGTCTAAACATTAAGTGGGCTGAGAACAAGGTGTCCTGTATTTATGATGATTGAAGGGAAAAGTCATAATCAAAAGCACGTAACAAACTTAATTCTGAAGACACGTTTTTTAACTGTTCAAGTGGATTTACTTAAAAAAGTGACTTTCTAACTTCAGAATGCATGCTTAAATTTTATTGAGCATTATCTTTTATTTTTTGAAAAGCCACCATTCTTGAAACCCAGATGATCCTACAAACCACAGATTCAAACCCAGCCTTCAATACCCAAATTATGTCATTTAAGAAGAGGCTTACCCAGTGCCAGGCTTCTTACTACTTCTGTTCTTTTAGTTCCTGTAGTTTTAGCTACATATGTTTGAAAATCAATGGTCTGTGTGCCTGCAGTATGAATGCCTGTTTTGAGCATCTCCTAGAGTTTAATGGGGAGATTACAGATATCTCAGCTTTAAAATTCACCCTGTTTATGAGAAAATAGACTTGTAAATAGCAAATTTAGGGGAGCTGCATGGTGGGGGCAACTGTCCAATACGCAGATTCTGGGCCAAGTGCTTCTGGAGGGCTGGCCATACCTATTTCACACTTTTTATGAAGGAAAAATCAGTAGCAATGTAAATTCTCCCCTCAAAAGCAACTGGGTGGCTTGTGGGCAATTGCAGTTAGGGCGGTGGTTCCTGTTGGGAACAGACTTGTAGGAGCCAGCAGATTTCCTCCTTTCAAGTTCGTGCAGGCTTCTCAAAATAATTCATGGCCTCATCTTTGATTTCCTTGAGTCAGTCATTGGCAGCTGCTGCCCAGAGAGGGAAGAACTCAGTTCATGTTCCCAGAACTGAAGGCTGCAGGCCCTGTGTTCGTCTCCATCTGAATCAGATAGGCATTATAAATCTTCAAAGACTGTTGAAACACATTTTTTGACTTTCAATACCTAATTGTTAGTGTCTGGGCAGCTTTTTCAGTCCTAGAGAAATCAATTCTGTCTGCTATTGGTTCTTCAGAGTCTCTTCTAGAAACACAGCTTTGCTGGTGGTATTATCTACTTCACTACCACATCCCTGTCCATGGGATGTCTTTATGGGATCCAAGTTCCTTGCAGGAATAGAGTCTGTTTTTTTTTTTTGTTTTTTTCCTGGGCTCACTTTATGCTTTAGTGATGATAATAATTTATGAAAAATTGCTTGTTGCTTGAAGTCAGTAAGTAACACATGGAAGAAAGTCTTCCCCCTCCAGTAGGCTTTGTTGGGGAGAAGGAGTCACCTTCCCTTTGTTGGGAAGAAGAAGTCTTTGGATCAGAAGATCCAGATATGAGGTCCTGGTGACTGAATACAACTTTCTTGAGCATGACAAAGGCTGACGGCTTGACTCAGCAGTGCTGGCAATTCATCTGCGGTGTAGTGTATTGATTTGGGTGCAGCAATTGAAGTTCAGAAAACTTAACTTTCTGAAAGAGTGGGAGAATGAGGACTGTTCCAGATAAGAAAAGCATGTTGGAACACCATTAGTTTTCAGATATAATAAATGACTTTTTGCAAAATAACAGGCTTTCCAGTAGTGGAGAAGAGACCAAAATAGAAGAAGAAAAGAAACATTTAGATTTATAATTTTCAACCTAAATTATAGTTAAGCACTGGAATAGCTTGCTGAGGAGATATAAGAGTATTCTAAAGACCTTAGGGACAAGTTAGACAAAGATATATCGACAATCACAGAGGTTAGATTTACCTGCCACTGTGAACAAATTTGAGTTAGATGCCTGCTTGAATGTTTTATTGCTCTACTTTTTATTAATAGCTATTTCTCACAATGAGGACCAAAATTTCTCCATTCAAAGACAGACAGGTATCTTGTTCTCTGAGGTTATGATTTGAAGAAGAAAGACCTCCACAGGCTAAATCATAAAACTAAATGTTAGCCTTTTTCCCTGTGTGGCATAACTCAAAGATAGATTTAAAAGGTACCTCCAATGTTTTAGAAGATAATAAACTGAAACTGCTGTCACAGTGGACTGAAGTCTTAAATAAGCTGGCCTTATTCTTTCAGCTAGCTTAGCTTCTTTGTAAATGTTCAGTTTGATATTCTACTCTGACAACTTCCGCTTGAGAAGTGAAGTTTTATTTTAGTCTTGTATTTCACTGTACTTGAAGTATATCTGCTTGAAGAATGAAACCAGTAGCTTAATTTTCTGTATCTGGATTCCTTCAAAATACTTCTCTCTGGACTCTCACACCCTTTGCTTCTAAAAAAGGTCATAACTAGATTATTTTTAAAGAGTTTTAATGGCTCAGCTATTATGCCCATCTAGTAAAATCAATCAATCAATCATATTTTATTAAATGTTACTCTGAGGATATTCCCATTTCTATTTAACTTTTGTAAGAAGAAAGTAGAACAAACTCTAATTCCACTCAACTATTTGTTATTACCCTCAGTATTTGTATCTTTTAGCCAAAAGATGCTGTGGTATTGTAATTATTTCCAGAATAACCAGACATTCTTTTTTTTTTTAAATTTCAGGAACTGCATCTGTTGCTGTTGCAGGTCTTCTTGCAGCTCTGCGCATCACCAAGAACAAGTTATCAGATCACACAGTGTTGTTTCAGGGAGCTGGAGAGGTATTTTTATACATGAGGAAAATTGTACTATGATAATTTTTCTTAATATTTAATCAAGTTACATGTGTCCAATTAACAAGATGATTAAATAGGTAGAATGATTACTAACACCTGCTGAAAGCTGTTTTTTAGTTCAAATGTAAATTTACAGAAAATTCTGATCATCTGGTAAAGCCTCGTATTTTTCATAAGACGTTTTTTGGAGATCTGTTCTCTTTTTAGAACTTCAAGTTTTAGCTCTTCAGCTGTAAATTATTGAACTGCTCCCAATATAACCAAATAAAACATTCTTTGAAAGATGAAGAAATACAGTGGAGAAAGCAAATGTGGCATATTTACCTGAGTGAGCATTATTTAGTATAAAGCAGTGCCCCTTTGATTTTTTTTTTGTCATTGAATATAGCTTTTCAGTATTGTGCATATTGAGGTCATCCATTTTTGAAGATCTTTGTGCACACTATTTTTTTATACTAAATTTTCAGTATTAATTTCTAGGCTGCTGACACAAAAGTACAGGTTGTACTTATCTACAGTGTGGCTTGTCATCCCTTGTATGATGTCTACAACCCCATGCTGGCTTCTTTAATTTCATTAAATATTTGGTGCTATGTCTGCAGTTTTCAAAATGACTTGTATCTGTATCTGGCATGTCAACACCTTACTGCATCAAGACTATCCATCTCTCTGGAGTTCCTTCCTCTGGTTTTGCTCCATGTTCAACAAGCAGATGAATTCATAGTCTAATGTTTATTTCTTTGTCAATGTTTTCAATGTGGCTGTTCCTGCAAAGAGGTAATTGTAGATGTCATCCCTGCCACAGGAGCTGGTTTTTAATAGAACTACTTATTTCTTAACAAAATAAGGGAAATCTCACTTGCTTCTCAGTGAAACTCAGTGATAAAGACCAAGAAACAGGACCAATCCCATAAATACGTATATGAGTCTGTAATCAGAAATATTGAGCAGTCTGCCAGCTTGTTTTGTTGCCTGGTTTTCAATCTGTACCTGTATTATATTTAAGCTGTTGGATGAAATATTATAAAATCCAGTCAGAATGAAACACGTTTCAGCAAAAGATTGATAAGTGAATTTTTCTTGTCCCTGCTTTGACTGGGAGCACAGCCAAGTCTAGAGTTACAAACACATGACTAGTGGGTAAAAGGAGGCTTACCTTTCTGATGGACATCTTAGAAAAAGATAAGAGCAAAAACTCTTTAAAGAGTGTGTTTTATTTTCTGACACACAGACTGTTATTTCCTTTAGTTTAAATTACAAAAATTTCAAAGAAGTAAAAAAATTTCATGTATTCTGAGATGAATATCATGGGATGATAGGATGGTTTGGGTTGGAAAGGACCTTAAAGGTCATCTAGTTTGATGTCTGCTGTCATGGGCAGGGAACCTTCCACTACACTGGGTTGCTCAGAGCCCCATCCAACCTGGCCTTGAACACTTCCAGGACTGGAAATGTCACTATGTGGAATAAATGTTAGTTCTAGCATTTTCTAGTTTCCAGTCTCAACATTTATTGTGCTCTCCACACTCTAAGAGCCATCTGAAGATTTATGTATACTGTGGTTTATCTATATTATTTATCTATGCCACTTTTCTACATTATGGTTTCTAACTACCAAATGGCAGCAACAGTTCGTTCAGTTTATTTTATGAAAAAATAATGATTCAGTTTTATTGTTGAATAAAATTAGGAAATTTATCTAAAATACTGGGTAAATGAAACAGGTGAGTAGGGGATTTCTTTCATTTCTTCTTTTGTACTCAACTTTTTTTCTTTTTCCTTCAGGCTGCATTGGGGATAGCAAACCTCATTATTATGGCTATGGAAAAAGAAGGGATATCCAAAGATGCAGCTACCAAAAGAATATGGTTGGTTGACTCAAAGGGATTAGTAGTAAAGGTAATAGAATTTTATCATTCCTTTTAAGTATCATGATATTATTTGCATTCTGTAGATAAAGACAAGAATATATTTTTTGTGAAAGCAACTGCAACAATATATCTCTCTTGGCATGGTGAGTTGTTTTTCTTTTCTAATGTTTATTAAATTAATGACAGACTGCAATGTTAGTTTGCGGCAGGGGATGATTATGCTTGGAGCTCCTGCTCTATTTCTGTTAGGGATAAGCACATAATGAAGAAAATTTTTCAGCAGTTCATTAAAAAACGTGTAAGAAAAGAAATGTTCAACTTTGAGGTTTAGTATTTCCCATCTAAATGCTACTATTATTTGTTAGCACAGTCTTGCACAAAGATGTATAGATACATTACTAGGATGGCAGGCGAGTCATCCTTCTGCAAGAACCAAGATACATTGCGACAAAAAGCTTCTCTGCACAGTGATATAGCTCATGTTGCAGATGTTGTGGTCTGCTGTGCTATCAACACTGGTCAGAATTTGAAGCTGCTGAGAGACTTCATCAGTCACCCTTACCTCATTCCTTCCACGTGCCAAAATAAAGAAACATATGAATTCCACGTGCCAGAATAAAGAAACTGGTATGTTTTAAAAGGTGGTTATGTATTTAATAGTTTGTGAGCTACTTAAAGGAAATGGATGAGAGGCCAGTTTCCTTTGCTTTTTAACCTTCCTGGTCAGTTTGCAGTATTTGTAGTCATCTTTGTTGGTATCACTCTTTCTGGCTGTCTGACATTAAAGGTTTTTTGTGATTCACACACCTTTGCATCAGGAGGGTGCATTCTGCAGGCAGCATCTGCAGGCTTATTAAACAGCATCACAGCACCTTTCACTCATACCGTTAAAGGGAAAATAGTAGGATCATAGACACTAAGATGGGCAAATATTACCGAGGTCATCTTGGTCATCCCTTGCCAGAAGGCACAAAAGTAGCCTGATCAGGTACAGAAGAATGTAGGTATTTGCCACTATCTAGAACACAGATTTTTTTTTTCCCTGGTACTTTTTTTTGTTCGTTTAATGAGTATTTTTAATCCTTTTGGTTTTCATCTAATAATTTTGAAATTATTTTGCATCCAAACATAAATGACTGAAGGTGGGTGTCTTGTCTGTGGCTGTTGAAACCTTGAGGTTGCCTAAGAGGAATCATGTTGCACCATTTCTTTCACCATAAAAACTGGGCTTATCAAATAAGACAATTGAACTAAAATCACCTCCTGGTAATTAAGGAAACAAACTGAAAGGGACAGAAGTGTAGGAACTTCACAGCCCTGAAGCAGTAAAAGAGGTCTCGGCTGCATGTCCATCCAGCCAAGGTGGTTAACCAGCCTTTCTTTTCTCTCCCTCGTTTCTTGTGTCTGCCTCTTCGCACCTCTCACTGTTAATTTGCCAGTCAGCCAGAAGCTGGGTTGTTGCTCTTGGTACACAGAGACTCATTCCTTTCAAAGGTTCTAAATTTTTAGTGACTGGGTGACTGCATTCTTTCCTCACCACCTTCGAGCTTCTGCACTCTCAAGCAGTGCCAAAACTAATCAATGTCTCACACAGCATCGACGTTCCTTTCCTCCGCTTATTCTTCTTGGTGGAGCTTTAATTTGGGTTTTGTCCAAAAAGCAGTCCTCTGAATTTCATGTCCTGCCTGGAGTGTATTTGTGAACTGTTTGTGATTGCCAGACATAACAGCTGTCTGAGGTAGATTAGGGCTGAATTTGTGGCCAGATGTTGATGCAAGCAGCAGGAACCGACGGTGCATATTTCAGGTCGTTGCTTGTGTTCCTGGAAGACTCGGCAGCACCAGTTTTCACATCTGGCTGTGCTGGGGGGCTTGAGAACGGGTAGGTGCTTACTGCCTTGTTGTGTTTGAGGGGCATCTGTCAGTGCAGGGCCTGGGCTGGGCACAAAGAAACATGTGCTTGGTCTACAGATCTGCAAGTCTTCTCTTGGCTTTCTTCTGCAGCAAAATGTTCCCCCCATGAAAAGTTAAAAAAGAAGAAAGCCATATACCCTCCCCCCAAAGAAAGAAAATATAATGTAAGCTTCTTGAGGCTTGAGATTTAGCTGCTGCAAAGTTATATATACTGTGAGTAAATAATTAAACTATTCCTCACTCCTTTTTCTGGCCTGAGAGAGAATGCTGTGATTTAGGTTCACTTAGGAAATT
This sequence comes from Pardalotus punctatus, assembly GCA_013400915.1. Classification (NCBI taxonomy): domain Eukaryota; kingdom Metazoa; phylum Chordata; class Aves; order Passeriformes; family Pardalotidae; genus Pardalotus; species Pardalotus punctatus. Next base: position 28,271 of record VZTX01032937.1, on the reverse strand, counting down.
ATTTTGGCTTTAGCTGATTGCAGAAAAATGCTGCAAGGCTTGAAGGACTTTCCAAACTCAGAAATGAGATAAGAGAAGCAAAATGAGGAAGATTTATGAGAACAATGTAAAATCAGAAGAACTCTATTATTACAAACCTTTTCATTATTGCAAAGGTAAGAACTGCCAAGATCAGAGCATAGATTACCAGTTAATCAAATTTTGCATAAACTAAACTGACACTTACTACTAAGGACAGGTATCAATGGAAATCTGTTCAATAAGAGTCCCTTAAAATTTGCCTCACCAAAACCTGCTTGATTAAAAGAGTTTTACATGAAGCAGGGAGAGCTTTTCAGTACTAGAAATATTTTAATCTATTGCTTTCACAGTATGAGAAATAACAGAATCACTGAAGACTCAGCAATTACTTTGCCCAACTAAATTAATTTTTACATCATTTATATTCTGTTCTGGCCTTTGATCATTAATTTTGCAATGCCTGATTATAGATTTAAGCACTGTTTCTCCTTTCATCTACTTTCTGAAGAATTTCAACTAGTTCTAACCAAAGAAAAATAACCTGGGAACTGTTGTTGACCTGGCTGCGGTTTCCACCTTTTTCTTCTTCCCCCTCCCTCAAGAGCTGCCATGAAGTCACTTATCAGGCTTTTGTTACTGAATTTTTCCTTTGTGGCTTTATAATTTTAGTTCAAGTGCAGCTGTGTTTTCATTTTCTTGTTAATTTTATTTCCCCCCCGTGGGAACCATCTGTTTTCATTAAACCAAGCCTGATGACCAACTTTTCTGCTATGTTGTGGTAAAAAAGCTGGTGATGGAGGCTGTGTTTGTTATACTGTCCATAGTTGTGTCCTATGCTTCATCCTAGAGAACTTCCAGTGCTGTAGATATCAGTTTGGGGTTGTTGTTTTGTCTTTTAAAGTTTGTTTGGAATGCTTTCACCTTTTGAAACAAATTGTTTTCCAAAGGTGGATGAGGAATGTTTACAGGTCATAATATCATTAGAATTTTACCACTAAAATTTTGTGAATTTTTGAAACTTACTGTCCTAAGTATCCCAGTGCATTCAAATGGAAATTTTAATGTTTAATTAAAAGACAATTTAAAGTTGTTTTTACATTCTTGCATAGTTGAAGATTATTCATAATCAGCTGGGACTCATCTTTAGTTCTGAATTTCTGAATTATCACACAATCACATTCTATCTGATGAATAAATATTTACCTATATAAACACCTGGTGGATAATGTTTCCTACATTCCATTCCCATATTCTCAGTGTTCCCATTTTTTTTTTCTGTTAATCACACAGATTACGTATATGTATGATGTGTGGTGAACACATTTTGTGTCTTCTTTAAAGCAGCCATAGTGTCATGTTTAGCTATATTAGTAGCTAAATCTTAGTCCATGAACTTTAACGACAATAAATTCTTTTGTGTCAAGTAGTTGACAAGAGGCAGAATGTGATAATGTTGGAATGTTCATGAGGTTCACCACTGTCTGAGCCTTTCAGTTGTGTGCTGCAAAGGCTTTTATTTTCTTGCTTTTTTGTTTGTTGGGGTCTTTTTGTTTTGTTTCCTAAGACAATACCAAGAACAGGATAGGGTGATAGGCAAGAGCATTCTTGGAACTTCCTAGGACTAAGATACAGATAATAAGGCATTTTTAATATTTAAATAGACTTAGTAGAAACTCCCCCCTGCCCTCTGCCAAGGATGGCTGCTCCTGTGCTGAGGGTAGACAGGCTGATGGGAATGTTCCTGGGCTGCCAAACATGCTTCTCTTGCAGTGAATTTTGTCTGTAATTTTCAAGGCAGCATTAGATTTTTGTACACCACATAATCTCTAGTGCACAAAGTTGTTCCTTCCCATGAGGATGAATGTCATCCTTAATTTTAAAGAGTATGTCACCATGGAGAAATGTTTCTTTTGACAGTTTTGCACTCTATTCTTTCTAGTTCAGCACAGTAATACTTTTGTCTACTTGAGTGATTTGTATTTTAAGTGTCCATTAGGTGTGTGATCTTATCCCCTGTATGACAAACACAAGAATATTCACTGAGGTCTGATGGCTGAAGACCTCAGAATATTGATCTTTCAAAGAGGAGGACTGAAATAGATCCCAAAAATGCGGTCCTAGTTAATTATAATGGAGGTAACCAGGTAAACCTTAGACAATCCCATAATAGGGTTCCATTTTTCACCCTCCTTCCCCCATGTCATTATCCCTGGCAATCTTATTTGGAAAAGATTCTCACAACCAATTAACTGGCATTGGATATGACCCTGATTAAAGTTCGTGGTTTGGTCAAAACTGGGTACATACATAGTTCAGTCTTTGTTTAGAGAATGATGGAAGAGAAAGGCGGACATTTGGGAATGATACCAGAATTTCAGTGCCATAGAGGTGTAGTCGCTCCTATTGGATTCAGCAGACTCATATAACAAGTGAAAGAATCTTCAGAGCTCACAATGAAATATCATAATATTGAACTGAATTCCATCCAGACTGTCTGTTACTGATTTTTAATTTTTTTAATTACTAATCACTCTTTTTAAAAATTGGAATTTCATACTAGATATGAATTTGATAATGGTTTTAATTTTAACTTTCATATACCACTGTCTGCCTGTTCTTCTAGCTTTTAATTATTTCTAGCTTTCTTTTTGTCAACAGTCAATTATTCTGAAACTTCTGTTCTTGATCAGTTCTTTTATGGCTGACTGCAACTGGCTGGGACTTTTCAAGCCAAAAAAATGATTTACATTTTAGCAAAAATGCAATGCCTTGGGTATCTCCAAGGCGCCACAATCACTCAAAGCAGTTTCTGCCTTATTTTACTCGTATAACATCCCAGCAAAGCAATCCTTGTTTGCTTCGTCAGTTTTTCTGATGTCTGGGGAATTAATCTGTGCGCTTTCATCTTGCATTTATCATGTTCTGTATCAAGTATCAGTTTTTCAAAAAGGAAACATTAATTTGTCTCTGAATGCTCATGGCATTACTCATGCTCAGTGAGTAATGTATGAAAAGAAGTGAGGATGAGGCAAAAGGGTGACTGGTGGGGTGTTTCTCTAAAAGAGACACCACCAAAACCCATTACCTTTGTTGGCATGTAACTCTGACACTGTGTGCATTAGATGTGTTGATGAGATGGGGACATAATTTGGGTGGTTTATGATTTCTTTTGCTCATGCTCTGTTACTGAAATTAATGATTGATTTGCTCAGTTGTCTGGTGTTCTGTGGATTTGTGATTTGCTCTGCTTCTCAGATTTATCTTCAAATAATTGTCTTTATAAATTTTGTCCTGCCTGTTAACCTTGTTAACCTATTAACCATGTGTGCTTATTTACATGGAAGGGGTACTTTATAAATTTTACAGCACTTAAACAGCCCTACTCTTCTACTGCCCGGTGAGTCCATGTCCATACCTCCACCTTTTTTATTTTGCATTCTGTGACTTTTTGTACCTGATGCTGTCCTGGAGTTCTGGCTAGGGGAGAGCCTGGCCTGTCCCCTCCCAGCTCACTCTCTGTGCCCTTCCTGTGCCATCCCTTTCATGATTCTGGAGGACTCCCCAGGGAGGTCTCTCTGTAGTCCCTGCCTAGAGCTCTCAACAACCTTTAGACCATGGATTTACTTGTGATGAAACAGACAAAAAGCTGTGTAGAGACCATCTTCCAAAAGGGAGGTTCTTCACCACCTTCTCCCATGACTCTTAACCAATTTTTTTTTTCACAACTGCTTTCTTGTTTGTTTTGGTCTAAACTCTGCAGCAGGGAACTCACAGAAAAAAATGCAAGTAAAACCAAAACATTTGCAGTTGAAAATATTCAACTTACTAATGGACTGCTTTGCTCCCTGATCTGCAGTTCTCATGTCTTTTGTGGTTCTCATGTCTTAAGTATTTAAGAACCTCAAATTATATTATTAATTTATCTGTATACAGATCTCTTGTTTAAATAAGCTGCAGTTGACACAGTGAAATGGAGGCAAGTGTTTATATAAATAGATTTGTGCCTCCCTGGTTGTGAGATGGGACGAGTGCCAGCACTGCCTCGAATGTGGGGCAGTGCAGTCATCAGGGTGCTCTGCCTTATCCGCAGCTGCCTCCCAGCTGACGGAGAGAGCAATTCTTGGGGAGCTTCCAGCCCTGCCTCTCTGGCCTCGCTGGCACAGAGCTGCTCTGCTCCTCAGCCCTGGTTCGTGAGGCAGCCCCAGCAGAACCAGCTCAAACGGGCCATGGCAGTAGGCTTCATGTTGGTGGGATTTGTAAGATTTTTTCTAGTTTCCCATATAGATGTCTGCTGTGCAGTCTAGTCTCCTGTTTTTACAGCTGTTTTCTATGAAATTTCTCAGGGTTTTATTGATGGGTCATTTTTGTTTGTTATCTGAGCCTCAATTTGGCTATAATATGACGATATGAGGAACTTTCTGTGAAAACTGTGATGGATGTACATTTGGCTGAAACCTGATCCCTGTTGATCAGACACTATGACCAAAAACTTCAGGACCCTCCCTAAAACTATGAACTGTTTTCATTTCAAATCCAACATACAAGTAATTTTTTCATAAAACTGTTAACTACTGAGTCCTGTAACTTCCTTTTGCTCCCTGAATTGAAAGATCCTGGTGTTAAAGTGACTGTATTTTGTAATAACAACATATAATACCAGTGACTCTGATCCATTAAGGAGCAGAGAAATTTTAGGATTGCAAACATCTTTCATACATAATGTCACTATCAGAGAATGTTGCTATTGTTTCTTTATCTCTGTATTTCATCTGCTGATTTAACACAGTTCACCTCTGTAATTCATTTGCTAGTAAAGAACTTAGTTCATATTACTTTTCATCTCAGATACCACAGTGACTTCTGATATATCTGTTTTCAGGTTGCTTTGTTCTCTTTTGTTCGAACCCAAAATAACCCAAACGTTTCCTGGTACAGAATTATACTGTGATAGAGGCAATACTTTTCCACTACAAAGTAATTTCTGGCATTTTCATTGAGTCTTTGGACTTAAGTTTTATTAATCCTTTTGAGTGTTGTTAATATTCTCAACCTTCAGTATTCTAGTGAAAATGTATTGTATAGTTTATTCAGGCAGCCTGATTATCCATTAAAGATACTATGATTTTCTTTGTGGTATGTTAGTTTTTAGTAGTTTTCTGGTTGACTGTTTTTATTTCCTGGTTTTTGGGCTTATTTTTTTTTTTTCAATTCAAGCAAACTTATTATAATGCCCCTAGCAAATTACTTATTGTGTAAAAGATAAGAAAAACACATAAGATTATATAGCATTGCAAATCATAAGGAAATAATCTTGGTGCTTTTTCTGTTTCTTTCTTGGGATACTGAATATATTGGGGAAGTAAAAGCAAGAAGAATATATAGCCTCTTTTTCTCACTTTGCCTTCCTCTTTCTATTGAAAGAGTTTGTGTCCTCCCCTCTGAATAGCTCCACAGGTATCACATTGAAACTCTTAGTTCATCTGTGGATTTCAGTGTGAAAGACCTTCTATTTGGATTTGAGTAGTGTCACTTGATGCAGGAGAGATATGTATATCTTTATGTATGTACATCTACATATCTTATACAGAATAGAAGACATAACACACCTTAGAACAGCTGATGTCTGGCCTAGAGGAGTCGTCATACAGCTATTTGCAATAACATCCTTTGATAGGAGCTCCTGGAAAAAATCTTTCTTAAAAGTCTCTCCCCTGTGTGGTGAGCACTGAAGTCCTTCAGTGAAACAATGAGAGTGTACAGAGATATGTACTGCGAAAGTCTTTAAACTGCTGGTTTTTCTGAGCCCATTCAGTGACTGAATGAATTTGTAAGAATGCTGGGAGAGCAAGACAGTGGACTTAGAAGACATGTCTGAATGTGACTGAAGATGAGGTTTTTATTTAAAAGACTCAGAGCTTCATACACAGAACCCCAGAGCTCATTCAAACTCTTCAAAGTATGGGGTATTTTACGTTTTGGGTTTTTTTTTTTTCCTATTAGAAGAAGAAAGGAAATATCAGTAAGATCTGTGCATGTGAGTGTCTTAGGATTATGGAGATGCAGGCAGACCAGAGCAATTTCTGATTTAGGCTGCCTTGTGTCGATCCTTTACAGCTCATTTCCCAGCAGCCACAGTACAAAAGCTGGCTAAGCCAGGGCTGAAAATGGAAATGTCAGAAGATGGGCTCTGTGTTTCTGGAAGATGTTTTAGTCAGAGCAGCTCAACAGTGACAGGTCCAGCCGCTTTGCATCTCTCCAGTGTCAGGAAGGAGACAAGACAGCAAACCATGCAAATCCAGAATTGAGACTTCTACATTTTAGCTCCATCCTTTTCTTTCTTCTGGCTGACAAAAACTCTGTGATTTCTCATTCCAGCTATAGGCATTTGGGGATGAATGTCTGGAAGCTTCTTGGCAACCCCTTATTTTAAGGAAGATAATACAAAACTGAATTGCTTCTTCATGCAAGCCCTTGCTTGCTCTGTTGGCAGGGCACAGAGGAAAGCTAGTTGTGCTCTTGCTACTGCCTTTCTATTTGGTGGAGAGCAGAATTTAAGATTTTGTCAATTTGTGGAGAAAAAAAATACTGTTGGAAGCACTGACCTCTAAACTATTGGAGTTTTGTTATTGAATAAACTGGCTGGTCTTGAAATCTTGGATGTAGAGTTTAAGGAGGTGTTACATAGCTCCTTTAGGATCACTGAATTAACAACTAAAATACATTTCTGATAGCTCTCGTCTGAGGAAAGGCTGAGAATTGGGATTGTTCAGCCTGGAGAACAGAAGGCCCCAGAGAGACCTTCTAACAGCCTTCCAATACCTCAGGGAGCCTACAAGAAAGCCTGGAGAGGGACTTTTTACAAGGGCATGGAGTAATAGGACAAGGGATTATGGCTTTAAATTGAAAGAGGTTCAATTCAGATTAGAAATTAGGAGGACATTTTTTTACAGTTAAGGTGATGAGGCACTGGAACAGGTTGCCCAGAGAAATTGTGGATGTCCCATCCCTGGAAATGCTCAAGGCCAGGTTGGATGGGGCTCTGAGCAACCTGATCTAGTGGGAGGTGTCCTTGCCCATGGCAGGCTGGGTGGAATAGGATGATCTTTAAGGTCCCTTCCAACCCGAACCTATGATTCTAATTTATTTTAAAATATGTATTAAAAAAAACCAAAACTCTAACCATATAATTTATTTTATAAGTATTTTCTAAGCAAAAATCTCTATGCACATAGCTGTTGTTATTTTTGCTAAGCCATGTAATTTAATATTTCATTCTTAGTTAATATGCTAGAAAAATATTTACCTGGAGACATGATCCATGCTGACTAATGGGATCAAACTAATTCAGACCAAAGCTGAATAAATAAGTAAATTTTAAATTGTTTGGGTTTGACTTGCATTGAGTTTTTTATTTGTCTGAGTATTTTTTTTAGAATGGTAGAATATCATGTGTGAAATTAAGAGCAGATAGAAATTAGGATAAGGCAGAAGTGAATCTGACCTAAGCTGACCCAGCTGGCTAGCACTAGTCTGGCTAGCTAGCAGCCTGAAAAATGTTTCAGTGGATCACATCCTTTCTATTTGAGTACTCCTTTGTAGATAGTTAAATGAGAGATCATTGTCAGTGTCATGACTTTGAATCATTGGTGTTTCATCAGTAAGTATTTTAACACCTCCTTGAAAGCCAGACAGGTGTAAAACTGTATAAAAAAAAGTAGATCTACTTCATGAAGGATTTTGGTTATTTGTTTTGACTAAAATTGGAAATTAAAGAATATCAACATTTTTATGCACTAAGATGTCAGCCTGATCTCTTGGCTGTTATGTACTGCGGAAAAAATCAAAGGTCACCTTTCCTGAGCAATCTGTCTAGATCTGCAGATCCTGGAGGGGCTCAGAACTACCAGCCTGCCACAGCCTGAAGAGTGAGCTGATCACAGCCCTTGGAGGTGATTTTTTTTCCGTGGTAGCCCAAGGCAGTCTCCTAGAGGTTGGGTTTTAAGGTCAGATGGAAAACTGGCCTCCTCAGCAGCAGTATGATGAGCCATTAAGGAACCATCTGGAGAAGCAGCCTGGGATTGGATGGTGGCCCACAGCTCCCACTCCTAGCTCCCCAGTAAACCTGCCTCCAAGGGATGCTCCACCAAACATTTAAATTCCAACCAACCAGCAGATTACAATGAGAAGTGGCATTCATTATCATATTTTGAGTTAATCCTAGCAACAAGCTTTTGGTCTGGAAGTCATAAATGTTGGGTTTTCTTTTTCTTTGCTGAGTAAAAAGAAATCTTCATATATTTTCCCCTTGAAAACATTAAGGAAAATTCCTGCTTTAAAATGAGATGGGTCTAAAGTGTGTGTGCAGACTGTGGGGACATCTGCTGGGGTGCTAGGAAATGGCAGACTGCAAAATGCATATGGTGGTGGAATGATTCAGGCATGAATATGCCAAAAATTATTAACACTGCGGCATTCCCTCAGGGTTGACAATTTCATATTTTCTCCACAAAGGAAACCAAGTGCCCAAATCTCAGTATTTCTGTTCTAATCGCTCTAGGAGAATACTTAAGACTTGCATAAGCCCATTCAGACTTAAAAATGTGCAGAAAAGAGAGATCTTTGGAAATGCCCTGTAATCATGGGTGAGCCAAAAGGAGCTGGTATCCTGTGGGGCAAACCAGCTCAGTCAGCCCTGACCACATAACAGCCTCCCGCAGTTTTGTGTGGCACCCTTGGGATGGAAGCGTTTTCCTTGCAGCTGGAAATGAGAAACAACCTCTTCTTCTGCCCACCAGCTCCTGTGATGGCTGTCCCAGGATGAGCAGAGGAACTCTGGTGATGGAGCTGGACAGCCACATGCTGCCACACTCACCAACTTTCTCAGTTTTATTTAAAAAACTAATAATGGCTTATGTCTGATGGTATATGCAGGCCTAAATTGAGCCAAAAGTTTCAAATCCATAGATGTTGCTGGAATTGTGGAATGCATTCTGTTCCAATACTTCAGTGTAGCTTTAATAAACTTGCTAAGATTAAGGAAACTTTCATTTTATCAGTTATAAAAGATGTGGCTGGGGAGACAGTACATATCTGTTCTGGCTATTTGGTAAAAATTACATTTAGCATTCCATTTTCCTCATGCACTTCCCTATATATCTGTTTAATCTGCTTCTTTCTGTCTGAAATTGTAAGATGTTTGAGGGGCTGGAACCCTCTTCTAGACTTGTGTCTGAAAAGTGCCTTTGCAGTGATGTTTTCTGCAGGCATGAGACTAAAACAAGGAGTGGAGGTGTGCACATTTTAAACTCTTTTGGTGCAATTTTCAGATGTCTATGTACAGACAGAGCTCTGCATATTTAGACCACTAACAGAATTTTCACAAATTCTGGCCCCTTCTCGGCCCCCACTCCACATTACTTACACTGTGCTCAAACCCACTTTGCAGCCCAAGTCAATGTCAGTGATGCTCTTTAGCCCTTTCTCTTGCATCTATCATATTCCATTTGGAAACCTCGTTGGGCATCAGTGGCTGGAAGTTGCCAGTAGAGATCAGGGCAAAAGTTTTTTCACAGCTGAATCAGTTTTCTTAATGCAAAAACAGTGCACCAGACATCTGGTTAGAATTATTTTTACTCCATCCTTAATAATGAACGACTTAAATATGAAAAATGTGAAGGAAAATGTAGGCTCCCTTGTGGTATAAATACTCACACCATATAGTCTCCATACTTTAGGCAAGAGCAAAAGTGAAAAAGCTAGGAGAAACTGTTTTTATTTTGCTCAGTTATGAATCTCATATAATTGCTCAAATAGATGTTAATACTGTGGTGTTCTACAGCTGTTTTTAATTTAAAGTAAAATTACTGAATTTATCTACTGTTTAGACAAAGAGACTAGTCCTAAACTATCCTAAGCATGTTAGTTGTACGCAGTGTAACTTTGTCTGATATGATAGATGCAAAAGTAGAAATGAAAATTGGATGCGTTAAACCAGATACTTTGTAAACTGATTATCACAGGATATTAGGTTCTGTTGAACTTAAATATATTTTTCTTGTTGTTCCTTACTCAGGGGCGTGCCTCATTAACACCTGAGAAACTGCATTTTGCCCACGAACACGGTGAAATGAAAAATCTAGAAGATATTGTTAAAGATATAAAACCATCCGTGCTTATAGGTAATTTCTTTGACTTTAAAGCAATGACCTTATTCTTTGTTGAAAAAAAATGGAGATGTGGCTTTGTCTGAAGACAAGATCAAGTTCCTCTGAACAGAGTTTACCTTTGTGTGTTTTCAGAAAACACTGGGTGCATAATGGACTCTATTAAGCAACTGAACAAATAGTGACTATCCAAGCATGTAACACTGCTTTCATTCTGAGCCATCCATTTTACAGGGGAAAGAATCCAACTTGGTTTAAATATCTGATGGAGGACCTTACCACCTTCCTGAATTGCTTCTAATTTAATGTGGAGGGTGTAATGCAAATAACCTCAAACTCAGAGTGAGAAAACTGAGCTAAGCTCATGTAAAAGTGTGCAAATATGAGGGTGCTGTATCTGAGTCTTTTTGTTCACATGTAGGTCCTTAGCCAGCAGTCTTCTATGCACACCAAAAGGCAGATTTTACAAAGACTTTTTCTTTTGTAAAAGCTGCAGGATTGTGATCTCAATAACAGATTGCTCAGCTTTCTGTAATTTGGTTATTTTATTTGAGTGACAGTCTCAGTAATGAACTGCAAGCACTCTTGATCATTTTTTTTATAAGACTTGAAGATTAATCTATCTGGCTAGTAAAGTCATTCATCAGATGCTAGAAAAACTGAAATGCCACAGTGAAAATTATCCTACGTTTTAACAGCTACTTTTTAAACTATGCCTAGACCACACAGTCCTTGTTCAGTAAAATCTGCTTTTGCCAGTGATCATCAGTGATGTAAATAAAGTGTTTCCTTTCCTGTGCTACATGAAGATATGACTGCAAGAGGAGACCAAGTGGTCTAGAGAATTTCCTTAGTGGACTACAAGGATGAAAAAGCAAGAGGAACGGAAGAATAGAATGAATGAATACTTACCCAGATAAAGCTGTGTGGATGCTTAGGGGAGATTTGCTGTCATGAAATACAGATGTTTACTGTGTATCATTTTTATATATAAACCTATATGATTCTCCCACAAGGTCACTTTCTCTTATTAATCTGTATAATGAAGGCTTTTCCATTAGAAACAGCAATGGAAACTAATATTGGGGATTTTTGGTTTGAGTGACTAGATATTCAGTATGTTCCCTGGAGTAGCAGGAGTCATGGGGAAATATATTGGTAGTCCTTCTCCCACTGTTTTACTTAGCTCTGTCTGAGCAAATCCTCATATACATTTCATTGCTTGCAGTGGCTGAAGGAAAAGCCTTTATTTAGCTTGACCCAATCTATGAAACTGCAATTAAAAAAAAAAAAAAATAGCCAATGAGCATTTTGTTTTAACTTTAAATCTGAAGTAGTTGTCATTCTGACTGTCGGCTTTCCAGAAGCAGTTTTAGAAGACATGAAACACTTGGCAACCAAAGATTTAACCAGAAACTAAGGTGTATGACGGGCTCTTATACAACTGTTCATCAAACATAGGGTGGCCCAACTGGTCTGTCAGAGCTGTTGCATCTAAGTACCCTTGTCCATTCATGGAAGGTGAAGTACAGAGAGCTTAGAGTTGCAAAAAATAGTAGTGTGTGACAGATGATACCATGCTCCACCTGGAATCAGTCAGAAAATACTCTGAGAGGCCTTAAAGAAATGTTAGTCCTGAAGCATCTCCTTCAAGCCAGCTCTGGGTGCTCAGGGCCCCTTTCACCTCTCTGCAAGGACCTTGTACACTCCTCAGGCAGATGCCAAGCTGTCCTTTCAGACTGGGCACTGTCAGGGTGCTCACTTGAGCATCAGTGGCAAGAGGTTACAGTACTGACCCGAGAAAAGCCCAAGTTCCAGGCTCTCCTCTCCCAGCCTGGGTTTTAATCCATTTCCATTCCCCCAAGAGAGGGAAAACCAGTTCTTTTTCCTGCTTTTGAAACCCAAATGCTGTGTGGAAAGCAGAATGGGGTGTTGGGCACTGGGGTCTCTGAGGAAGAAGGAGGCTACCTCCTCTCCAAGCCAGGTGAGAGGGGCCTCCAGGAAAATAAAGATCCTTGGTTTTTCTCCAAGATCTGTTCATCTGTTTATTTTCACTGAAGGTGTGGCGAGGAAGGACCTTTTCCTTGGATTCCCAGCTCTTGTAGATTAGTCAGAAATAAGGGTGTGCTTGGCATCTCAAAACCATCACACAAACCCCTCTTTGGCTGTGAATTGTCTGAAGTCCAAGATCTGAGTACTGGCAACAAGTCTGCAATGCAGCAGAATGCAACCTAAGATGATTTCATGCTGCAGGACTGGCATTCAGTTCCTGTGAAGAGCATTTATAAGTGTGGACAGTATGGGGAATAGAAAAGCATCTCTGGTACAATGAAAAGGGATGTATTAAAATAAATTGTTGCTGTCAGGGAAGGCTTAGATTCAAAATTGGGATTATTCATCAGCTCAGCTCAGCTTAGATGTAGAAGACAGAGACTTTACACATCATGTCAGAAAGAACTGAAGTCTGACACACTGGATTTGGGAGAAACTATCCAGTCTGTTGCATAAAACTTTATAACCTAGGGTTGCATCTATCTAGTACATACTGGACCTAGCTGCAGGTTAGGTGATACATTTCTATTTTACACAAAGGGCCTGAGAAAAAGGAAAGGAGAAATTCACCAGGTTGTACAGGGGTGAATGGGTTCCGCCTTATGCTAGGGATAATGCTGAAGTTTCACTGTTGCAAAATCTTTTATACAAAACTTTATTTTAACCACGTTAGGAAAAAGGTTGAATTCCATTTTAGAAAGGGAGAGAGATGGTAAAAAGAGCTCTGTTCTTTTACAAGTGACATGCATGTCTTACCTTGAACTAATTTCATTTATCTACTTGTTATGTGTGTGTTTTTCTTCTTTAGGAGTTGCTGCAATTGGTGGTGCTTTTACTAAACAAATTCTTCAGGATATGGCTGCTCTAAACAAACGTCCTATAATTTTTGCTCTCAGCAATCCTACCAGCAAAGCAGAATGCACTGCTGAGCAGTGCTACAAATACACAGAGGTAATCAAAGATTAGCATCTTTCCAGTATACGTCATGAAAAGTAAATCTGAAATTAAATTTCAAATGGGAGGAGGACAGAGGGTGGAGTAGCAAGTACTAATCGTGTCTCTGTGCATAGATAAAATGAGTTAAATTAAGTAACAGATTTTTCAGATTTTATCAAGACAATTTCACTGAATTCACTACATGCTTGCACTCTCATAAAAACATTTCGTAGCTTTTAGTGGTGTCAGGCAACATTCATAATCTTTATCATAACCACAGCATCAGTCACCATCAATCATTAAAGCCTTATGTCTGTTTTTGAACTGTACCACTTTGTATAATATATACACACAGTGGCATGCTTTTGATTTTAGGTTTCATAAATACTCTTTAGGGTAAGAAAATATTTCAATACATGAAACAGAATCTTTAAAAGCATTCTGTATTAAGAACTGGGATAATTGACTCTTCTTGCAAAGTTTTCCATTATATAAACATAGGTGAAAATTAAGAGAACTGTGCTTGCTTATTTATTATAAAAGTACTGATAAACACATTATCCTGTAATTCAGTCTAGAATTTAAAATGTGTGAGTACCCGACTGTATGTGTTTCACAGTGGATGTGTTTGGATTTCTTGTCAAATACAGGGCATTTTGAATGACAGTTTCTCAGTGTTTAAAAGACAAGTTTAGTATGTCCATTCCCTGCTGCACAGATGGAATTACAGCACAGTGCAGGAGCCAGGGAAGCAGCCTACATGAAGGGTTGGTTATAGTGGGTAACCACAGGTGGTAAACAGAGCAGAAGACACTCTGAAGTATTTGATCTGTCACTGAAACATATAATGAGCAGGCCCTGATAACAGTGCATGACACCAAACCAAACAGAATATTCTTCTGAAGAGCTGAATAGCAACAGTGGCCTATTTTAAAATGCACATTTCCAGTTCTCTAAAACAGGCATACATATTTCTGATACAAAGTGCCTCTGAAGTATTTAACAGTGACATTTATCACTTTAGCAGTGCTAGCATAAATAAAGGCCGGCTTTTCTTCGCCATCTAAATTCACTGCTTAAATTTGAGGGTGCTCCCTCCCCAGAGAGGCAGGAGCCAGGGGCCTTTGGGCTGTGGGTGCAGAGCCTGTGCAGTGTCACTCCTGCATGACCTACAACCTAAACTGGCTTAGAGCCAGTTCTCTTGTCCTCAGACAAGTATTATGGCTAACTTTTACCCATATAGCTAAATTCTCCTAATTCCCCCAAAAAGGCTGACTTTTCTGTACTGCCTGCCTGCACCAGTCTGGGTATGATGCCTGGGCCCTGCCAGCCACAGTCCTACCTGGCATTACCCAAAAATCTGCTGGGAAACATTCTAATGGTTTATTAGTACTGGCAGGTGCCTGAGCTGGTGCCCTCACCCTACTCAGTATGTTACAAAGAGGGGACCCCCAAGGTCCTGGCAGAGGAGTTCCACACTGACTTGTGCTGTAGGTTGCTCCATGGGATGGTGTTCCTGGGACAGAGCTCTGTCTTTCTGTTGAGCTGTGGAATGGGCTCAAGGGCCTGAAATGGGGGATTGGGAAGAAAAGAGAGTTCTGCCTGCCCACAGCTCCTCAGATATCACCCCATCCAAAAGTGCAACATTTAGTTGCCTTAGTGTCATTTTTGTGGGTGCTTTGCTGTTGGGAGAAAAGTCCAGTAGCATCAGCTGTTGCTACCACAGCAGTATTGTCCACTTTGAGTTTTACAGCTCTGGATGTATACCTGCTTCCCATGTACCTTCCTCTGGCATGGATGCACAAAGAGAAAAATGACTGCTGGCTTCAGTTTCCCTCCTTCTAAATTGCACAGATAGAGTTAGACAGCCACAGAGAATCACCAGTGATCTCCAGGATCAGCATCCTGATGTTCGTGAGACATTCAGCTCAAACGCTCTCTCAGAAGAGATGCTAAATAGATGCCATCCAGTTTCCACAGTGGTGGATATTTAAAAGCATGTGTGAAATATTTCAACAGCAATCTCTCAATTAATGTGCTTTATTTTTCTTCTTACAATTTAGGGTCGTGGCATTTTTGCCAGTGGAAGTCCTTTTGATCCTGTCACTCTTCCAAGTGGACAAACTCTTTATCCTGGACAGGGTAACAATTCCTATGTGTTCCCAGGAGTTGCCCTTGGTGTTATTGCATGTGGAATGAGACATATTGATGAAGGTGTATTCCTCACAACTGCGGAGGTACTGTATTCAAAATTATTTAAATTCCTTAATTTAGTGACTTAGTATTAATGAGCAATTAAACAGGAAGAGCTAGACTTTAAGCTGGAAAAATATTGCTTTCTATGTAAGGCCTTTATTTGCAAGGTATGTTGCTCTTTATAAATTCCATTTGAACGAGTAATTTTTAAAAAGTTAACACTTGGCCTAAGGTCATCTGACATAAATTTTACGTTCTGTTGGGAAGGAAAAAAAGGAAGATTTCAGTACTGTGTTACCACAGGCAAATGCACATATGTAAAGTTTGCACTCACAGGCACATAGGTTTGATTTTAGATTGAAAGGAATTCTAATTATTATTGATATTAGTAGCTTTGGAGTGACTCGTATGTGTGTTTTGCTTGCAAAAATTGTTTGAATTTGAATTAGAAAGCCCTGAGCAATGCATGTTGGTCTGATCATGTCCATACAAAGTAATTGAAAATCTGATGCTTTGGGGCTTTTTAAAGGGTATGGAAATAAGAAGAAGGCTACTCTCAGTTTACCACATTAACTCCCAACTGACCTAGGCTCACTTCAGGGGGAACTTCTGCCCATAGAAATTTCATAGAAGTTACAATCCACAGAACTTCATTAAAGTGCAGTGTCTTACTCTTCCAAGAAGCTGTATAAGCACACGTGGGACTACATGGGTAGTGTAGGCAGCACACAGAGGAAGCCTTCAAGCAATGAAATTAAAACATTAGCATTATGGAGCAATGAAAAAAGAGGGAAAAAAAGTTGCACCTACTAGCAGACGTGTGAATGCATTATTCAACTCCTGCAGCTTATCTAAGGAATATTTCATTCCAGATTCTTGCTCCTGTACTCTTTGTGGATTGAAGGGAAGCAAGTGGTCCTTGGCTATCACTCAAGGGCAGCTGAGAGGCAGTGTGATCCTATGACAGGCTGTATGTCATATGAAGCTTTCTTAAGGGGTAGGCACTTGCACGCCATCCTTGGTAGACTTTTCAAAGGTTTTTTAAGGTGTATGCTATGGCATCTTTAAAGAGGTTTGCTAACAGCCTGCCCTCTGTAAGAAAGACATTCACAATTTCCATCTTTAAAATTAGTAAAAAGCCCAGACTGTCTCCACTGGCTTTAACCATCTTAGGAGGGCAATGATCCATCTCCTAAGCCTTTGGATAATTATATCCTCCCTTTAAATCTTCCCCTGTAATTTCAGTTGGATATGGTGATCCTCACTTCCTGGTCTAAACTGCAGTGTTAGAGTTGTCTTACTTCATTGTAGAAGTTGCATCATTTCGGTTTGCGTGAAATGGTTCCTGTATAGTGAATGCTGATGACAAAAGGTGGCACATGTGTGGATTGAACTGTGTTTCATGTGAGAGTCTGCAAAGTCAGGAAAAAATCAGCTCTGAACAAAGAAATGTAACAGTCAGGGAAGTAAAATAGTATCAGAAATTTTCTTTACTTTTTTCATGGAAGGATAAAATCAGAATAGTTTCATGGGGGTTTGAGAGTAGTGCTTAGTATTCTTCATTTGAAATGGAAGCACCCAAGATGCTGCAGAATTTAAGGCACAAAACCCATGCATTTGCTGGGTAGAGGGACCTTCTTAGATTGCAGGGGTAGCTTACCTGAAAAAAAGAAATTTTAAATAGTAAGCAGCCCAAGCTGCATGCCTGTACCTCCTGCTTCTTACTTTGCCGCCTGTCCAATTAAATCTGATAAAAGTCACAAATAAGTAGTTACTGCAATTGCAACAGATTCTACTTTCAGTGTTCTTTTCTTGCTGCCAAAAAAAATAGAATGTAACTTCGACTTTGGATGATAAATCTGAGGTGCTCTATGCTGGAATACCTCTTAACTGTGGGCAGTTGTTTTGTGATGACAGGGGATGTTGCCTGTTCTTTTAAGTCCTACCAAACACAACAAGAGGCAGAGAATTATGAACTAGTGAAATATTCTTCCATGTGTGACCTGCAGTTTAGTTCAGAAATAATCCTCCAAAATATTTTCATTATTGAGAATATGTCCTCCAAAAACCAAGATGGCCCCACTTGCTTTGTGTCATTTGTCTTCTTTTGGTTGTCTTCGTTTAGGTTCTGCAATAAGGCTTAGCTAATTTTTCTATTAAAAACATGAATTAATAAAAATTTAAAACATGAAAATAGCCATACTAGGTTGGACCTAAGGTCTGAACAGCTCAGTATCTTCCTGTGAAAGCAATCACTAACAGAAGCTGAGGAAAAGAGGATAAATAAGGGAGAATTTCAGAGTAATCTTTCTGCTGAAATTACTTCTCAGATTCTGGCAGCCTTCACCGTATGGCCTTCCTGTGCTGGATGTTTTATCCCTGTATGGATTTCTCCTTCATAAATGAGTCTAGTGGCTTTTAAAACATGTTTATATATTTGAAGGTCTTTTGGCAACTAGTGTCACAATTTAATTATGAGTCCTGTGGAAAAAGAAACTCCCCTTTCATGATTTTCTGCTGTCTGATGATTTGATTTCCCTCTAGCATCATGAGAAATGTATACATTCAGTTGTCTTTTGCATTTTCTTTCATTCTTCTCTTTTTCTCCCTAGTCTAATTTATATTTTTTGTCTCCTTGTACGAAAAGTAACCTTTTAATCATCTTTGTTATTCTGTATACCCCTCATAATTTTACCCCATTCTTGTTTGAAGTATGTGGAGAAAAACCACACCCTGCTCAAAGTGCTGTTACATTCTGGATTTATACATATTATTACATATACAATTATGTTTTCTGTGTCACCTTGTATTTTCTCAGTAATCCCAAATGTTGATTCATCATTTTTTCCCCTGTCACTGATCTTCTCAAGCAGTGTTTTTCAAAGACCACATAAAGAAGGTGTCATTCTCTTTGAAAATTCTTGTGTTTGTGTTTTTACATAGTTTTGAATGCTGTTACAGGAGTATGTCTGAAGGAACAGTATGGCATGATACAGCTGATCTGGCTGTCTCTCCCACTTCGAGCACTGCCCAAATATTTTGTGGCTTACCTTTTATCAAAAACAGAATCACAAAACAGAAGTACTCCACTCCTGAACCTTTTATTTTCAGTAATGCATTACAGTAAGAGCAACTTGCTGTTGACTTCTTCAGATTTCAACTTTCCTGAGAGCCCACTTAAGCTGGATCTCATGTTGTAAGCACCTCCTTATATTCAGACACACATCAAAGGACTGTGTATCATTTTGAAATAACCTGGTTGCTATTATGGAGAGCAGTAACTTGCTTTTACATTCTCTTAGCTCCCCCTAGTGGGTTTTTCTCTGCTGTATTTCTCACGATCAACGTTAAATGTAAACAAATAATTTTATTTTACTTGTTATAGTCAAGAGCGTAACTGCCTATTGGTCTTGTCAGCATTTTCACTCCAAATGGAAAAACTTACGACACCTACCAACATGTTGGTTAGATTGCACAAGAGAACACAGAGTTCTCTTTGAATCTTGAGTTACTTTAGTTCAAACTATTTACCTACTTCTGCTGGAAAGGATGCATTAATGACATCCAGACACCTGTTCTGATGCAGTCCTATCTCTTTGCAAGCATATGTACAAGGTCCTATTAGCCACGTGCAACAGGAGCTGTAGGAAATTTTGTTTGCGCTTTGTTTCAAGTATTTTCCTAGCAGATTCCCTCAAAAGTGCACTTCTTGCTCTCTCTCTCTGAGCTTTGTTATCAGTTGCATGTCTTAGTGTTTCCTGGACTTCCCTGGTGTTTTCAGAATCTCTTCGTGGGTCATGCATGGCTCTACCAGATGTTATCCAGAGCAGAATTTTCCTTCTATCCACATCTGGATCACCCTGAAAGGCTATTTTCTGAAGTCCCCAAATGACAAATTGTAGCTCATGATAGCAGAAATATCAGCTGCCAGTAATTTCATTCAGAGCATTTTACACTTAAGAGTTTCAGTTATGTTCCCTGCACAGGTTAATGTGACAAGTGTCAGAATGACAGGTGCTTCTTTATATTCTAGAGTCTTTGACCCAACTGCAATTGTTGGCTGGAATTAATATCTCACAGTGAACTATTTGCTAGTTTATGTGTGTCAGGGACTTACCCAAGACTTGAGTAAGTTTCATTGTCTGAGTGAGAAAAAGGCATAACTCCCTAAATTTCTAATTCTTGTGTAGCTTCTCCTAATGACAAGGGTAGTTCTAAAAAATGCTCTGTAGGTGGATTAAGCAGTATCTGTGTGATTTGCCAAAGCGGAAACATTTCTTTGCTAAAGACAATACCACTGCCTAATCAAGCTACAGCTGCATCTGCATGTCAAGTTAAACATGTCTGTGTTATTTCAGGTTATAGCTCAGCAAGTTACAGATAAGAATTTACAGGAAGGTCGTCTCTACCCTCCATTAGTCACCATTCAGGATGTATCACTGAAAATTGCTGTGAGGGTAAGTAATTTCAGCCTTTTGTGGCTTTTCATCTTCCCACCATCTCTACATAGTTTGATTTTATCACCTAACACACCTTTTCACAAGTTGGTTTATGTCAATCAATATTGGATGCAGCAGTTTCAAAATTAAGTTTAAATTAATAAACGTAAAGGTAATCCAAATACAAGGAGAGCTGTGGAACTATAGCAAGTGTGTATGTCTGTAGAGCACAGACTGTGCTGTCCACCACAGTCATGCCAGCTGCACAGCTGAGGCCCTTCATGGTTATCAGTTTCAACAGTTTGCTGGTCTTCTGTGACCTTTTTTGCTTCAATTATTGTTTTCTCTCTTTGTCACCTTACTGTAATTCCACTTATTCCATATTCTTTTGCAAGAATAACAAGGAGCCTTCATTCTTGAAACAGTTTCTGTAGCTTCACTCATTCTGTGTATTTAAGAAAAAAAATCCTTCTCAAAGTCCATGTCTTCTTAGGCAAGTGATAACTGTTCCGTAGAAGTCAGAATGTTACTTAAATTCCTCAGGCAAAATCAAACTGGCTCTGTGTTTGGCAGAAACACAGTAATAGAAATTCCTCCTCTATTTGTGTGTGTTATATAAAATACAAAAAAAAGGAAAATGTTACGAAGGTATTCTTTCTGCCTGTTCTCTGTTCTCTGAAATTTTATTCCTGCAAATACTTACTCTGGCTCATACAACCTAAGAGGTTTAGGAATGGCCTCTGCCTTTTCCAGGAGAGGAATACTATCAAAATATTTTGGAATACCAAAGATCGGGTATGAATTCAGACCTTATTCAACCACGATAATTATGTGCACAGACCTGAAGATAAGCCCTTACATAAACACCCAAAGTCCTTCTCAGTCAAATTGAGTTGGGGTTCAGATTAATCCTATAAAACAAGTCTAAATACAGTGACTTTGGGTCTCAGCTTCTGACCAAACTAAAACATTTATGTTTCAAAGAGAGCTAAGGAAAGCAGGAAGAACATCTCCCTTTTATTCAAAGGAGGAGCATTAGTGTGTTTGCCAAACAGAGTTTCAAGCAGATCTTTTCACAAAGTACTGCTGCATAAAACCTGTCCACCAGACTTCCTTTGTTTCAGAGATGAATGTCCAGTCTGAAGATACTTGTTTCTGAAGAAGGTGTACTTCAGATGTGAGAGGGTACTTTGATGTGTTGAGTGGGCTGCAACCCCTTCTAAACTTAATTTTTGTTGCAGCTGTATTTGTGATGCATAATTGATTCACTTAGGTATGGTCTAGGTGAGGAAAGACTGAGCAAATATTTGTATTTCTCCCAGCCATCCTATGCACTGTGTAGGACTATTTTTTTCCATGAGTTTACTTTTTTTGAAGTATATTAGCAAGCTATGGCAGATAATAAACTTCTCTAATATGCGGAGAGCATGGAAGCTTTGAACAAATCACTTTTCTTACAGTGTTTTGGGAAGATGGTAAACCAGGACAGAGTGATGATAGAAAAGCAGAAATTGTATCTCAGTGCTTGGGGCTTGTGGAGTATTTTATCAAACAATGTACAGTAAAAGCTAAGATACAACTGAGCAAGGAGGAGCACTGTATTTGTAGCAGTTTGAACACAAACATCATCCTGTTCTAGTCCTATTCACTGGGTACTAACCTGGATCCAGTGTGAACACAGGTGACTGCAGCACCAGAGAAGGTGAAGTCTCGTCTTGATTTTGAACTAAGTCCTCCTTTTAAATCCTGCTAAGTGTACTCAGGTAGTTTATCGGGACTAATTAGGATTTTAATGCATCTTTCCAGATCGCAGAAGAAGCCTACAGGAATAACACTGCCTCCACCTATCCTCAGCCCAAGGACTTAGAAGCCTTCGTCCGCTCTCAGGTGTACAGTACTGATTACAACAACTTTGTGGCTGACTCCTACACCTGGCCTGAAGAGGCTATGAAAGTGAAACTGTAAATATTTAATGAAGAATGAACAAACCAGCTGCAGTTAAAAAGCATTAAAATATTAAGATTGTTTCTGCCTAGGAAGCCTAAGAATAGATAATTTTTTAAGATGCAGAAAACTTTTTCTAAATTATAGTATTTAGTTAGAAACTCAGATCAAGAAATAATGAATTACACATCAGAAAATAAAAATTAATCTGAGAAATATATTTGTGTTGTTTGGTTATATTGACTGTTATTTTAATTGAGATATCCTACACTACAGTTTGACAGATTTTTTTGAAATAAGTGGTTGTATCTTGAGTCAAGAGTTTTGTCACAAATATCAGTGGGAACGTAAGCAGATAAATGGACAATTTAAAAATACATGTGATGTTTTATCCGTTACAGGTCACAGTGTAATTTGCATAATTTGTGAACCTATTATTTAAAAAAACCCAAACTTTAAACAACCATGAGGTTAGAATATTTTCTTCCAAAGAAAAACCTTACTGGTTACTCTTGTGTGGAGTAATGAAAATTTTCTAAAAGAACCAAACCTGTAAAACCTTTTGTTCACATCTAATCAGAACATTTTAACATTACCAGCAATAACATTTAACATTATTAACATTTAACATTAGCTAAGATAATGTCCTGTAAAAGATCAAGGATTTCTTTCCCCCACCAATATAACCACTGTTCTGAGACATTGCAAATGTTTGGCCTGAAGTTCATGGAAGTGCTTGAACTCCATGTTCTTGACAAAAAGGGAGTATCAAAATGCCAGGAATAGGCTTCGAGGAATTATTAGTTGTTAAACAGTTACCACTCCAGGAAAAATGTAACCTATTTTCTGAATGGTTCTGTAAACAAAATGTCCTCGTACATTTTTTCGGCTATTCTGTCTAATCTTTACTAGAGAGATTATCTCTAGAAACCCAAATAATAAATTTATTTGTCTAGCTTCTCAGCTGGTCCCAAATTCAAAAAGTAAGGCACTTTTTCTCCCTCATCTGCCTAATAGGAACCTGTAAACATTTTTTGTCTCACTGTGCTTTTGGCAAAAGTTATGATCACACAAGCAGTACACTCACCACAGTGATGGAAGAAAATACATTAATCATGATTCTGAGCAACCAGAAATACTCTGCACTTCTGTGCCATACTCTGCATTTCAATGTATTGCTATTGTGAGAAGGGTATTAAAACACTTCCTTGTGTTTCATTTGAAATAAAATAATACCTGTTATTTTTGTTGTCATCAGCTGAGTGTACTGAAACAGTCTTTAAACAGCTGCTGTTGTGTGCCTGTGTGTTGGAGTTGATCAGCCAGACCTCTGCAGCTCAGCAGTAAGTCTGCTTTTATTGCTTGGTACCCATTTTCACATTAAGACACTCAAGCACAAAGTGGGAGGTGGTGGGCTGCTGGTCCTTCAAGGCACAGCTGCTGGGGACTTTTCAGTAGCATTCTTCAACTACGTATTTATTAATGACCTTTAAATATGATCAGGCATTATAAACTGGAACACTCACTATCAACATCCGCAGTCTGCGTGCTTTCCCGCAGGAAAATGCTGCCTAATGAACCATTAATAGCATTGCCTCTTACAAGCAGCTGGAAAATTGTCTCTCAACACTAATTTGACATAGAAAGGATTCCTCAAGTTATTTGTGTTTTTATGTAATATTTAATAGATATATATCAGGTTCCTATTTTCTATATTTTATATGTATTTCCTCATATAATATAGGGGGGAAAATGAAACTTTGTCTCATCTTACCCATTGTCATTTCCAAGGTGTTTGGCCTAACAGTGTAAACATAAAATGCCATCAGTTGAGCAGATGAAAATTGTTATTAACATAACCAGACAGACACTGCCCGCATGACATCCTCGTCTCTAAATTGAAGAGACATGGATTTGATTGGATGAACCACTCGATAGGGAAGAATGGTCACAAAGAGTTGCAGTCAATGGCTGGATGTCCAAGTGGAGACCAATGACAATGACATTCCTCAGGGGTTGGTGTTGGAACCAGCGCTCTTTTAACATCCTTCTCAGTGACATGGACATTGGGACTGTCCCACCCTTCACCCTCAGCAAATTTGCTGATGCCACCAAGCTACGTGGAGCAGTCAACACACTGGAGGGAAGGGATGTTATCCAGATGGATCTGGACAGGCTGGAGAGGTGGGTCTGCAACCCTCGTGGAGTTCAAGGTCAAGTTCAAGGTCCTGCACCTGGGTCAGGGCAATCCCAAACACAAATACAGACTGGGTAGAGAATGGATTGAGAGCAGCTCCGAGGGGAAGGACTTGGGGGTGTTGGTAGACAAGACGCTCACATGAGCCAGCAATGTGTGCTTGAAGCCAAGAAAGACAACTGTATCCTAGGCTGCATCAAAAGCAGCATTACCAGCAGGCTGAGGGAGGTGATTCTCGCCCTCTACTCCACTTTTGTGAGACCCTATATGGACCACTGCATCCAGCTCTGGGACACCAACATAATAGGGACATGGACTGGCTGCAGCAAGTCCAGAGGAGGGCCACAAAAATGATCAGAGGGCTGGAGCATCGCTCCTATGAAAACTGGCTGAGAGATTGTTCAGCCTGGAGAAGAGAAGGCTTTGGGAAGACCTTATAGCACCTTCCAGCACCTGAAGGGAGCCTACAAGAAGGCTGGAAAGGGACTTTTTTACAAGTGCATGTAGTGACAGGACAAGGGGGGGAATGTTTTAAATTGAAAGAGAGTAGGTTTAGATTAGATGTTGGGAAGAAATCTACACAGCACAGTAGGGATGAGGAGACAGAAGTGTATAAATCATAACACAGTGTGGAATGTTTATCATCTTGCAAGTGCCTTGAGGCATGGCTCACAGAGACAAATACCAGTTTTAGAGTCTGAGAAAATCAGTGAACACATCTCAAAAATACATGGCAATTCAGAACAGAAGCTGTGACTATTTGAACCATTAATCTCAGATGTTAAAGCTTCCCTTCTCACAGTAGCTGTAAGGCACAATATTTCAGCGTTAGCAACATCTCTTGCTCTCCAAAAATTAGAACGCCTTACACAGTTTCTCTCAGTTCTCTATAAGTTTGCCTTCAACACCAAATAAAATCTGAAAAATGTGTCCACTTTGATGCTGTTTCAGGAATTCTAGGAACTGGCCAAGATCCATGTGATAGTCATTCCTCAGGCCATAATCACCATGTGCCTCAAACTGCAGGTCTTTGAAACCATGAAAGAGACGAAGATTATCAATGCCTCCCTCTGTTTCTATATTCTCCACATGCTTGCATGAAATATGCTTCCAGTTGGGATATCTGATAACACGCCAGAACTCTTCACAGTTTTCTCGGAGCCCCTCCACACAGATGACACCAGGTTTCCCAGTTAGGCAGAAGCCAGTCAGATCTAACTTCTTTGCACTGTCAAAAATCTTTTTCCTTAGTTCCTGCCTGTATATGTGGTGGCTGTAGATCCACATGCGATGCAGAATTTCCTTCACCCTGACTTCTTTCAAAGTACACTCAGAAAAAGTCTTACTGTTTTCCAAGAAAGGCAGGCTGTTGTCCTTCACCCACTGCACAGCTTCACATACACACAGATCTCCTGAATCCAGAGAGCTGATGTGAGAAGTGAGATAAGTATTGAGCTGCAACTGTTGCTGTCTGTGCAGAGCATCTGATCTGACAAAGAGCTGAGGAGCTACTTGAGGATACATATGAGGAAGGAGAACCTGCAATTCCACCTTTACCTCAAAAACAGAACACAGACACACAGAGAAAATTAGTTCTGCAGCTATTGAAGACACGCTAGATTCTTCTTCCCTGTAAGAGGCAGATTATGAGATGTAATTAAGATTTGCAGCACCCTAATGACTGGAATTATTTCCACTTTCCTTTTGTCCCAATAACCCATTCTTTTGTCTGCTCCTTTTCTTTTGTTGCATCATGCTGTCACTTTCACAACACTTCCCATGTTATCCACGCTGCTTTTGTGCTAGTGCTGTGGCTTGGGAGAAGGTTACCCTCAAGGGATATTTCTAGCTCAGTGTTGCTACAGTGATGAACTGTTGGAGTCAAGGGCTTTTGAGTCTTATCCCTTACCAAGTGCACATGATTATTGAACTCAGCCCAGGTGCTGGAAAATAAGGCCAAGAGTTACACAAAAGTGTTAGTGATTGCACCTACTGTATATAGAGACATGTGGCAGGGGTGTTGAAAGCAGATGATCTTTAAGGTTGCTCCCAACCCAAACCATTCTATGATTCTGTGCATTACCATTATTTTAAGCAAGTATTCACCATAAAGAAGCAGCATTCTCAGGATTTTAGGGAATAAAAACATTTATGTACATTTCAGGCCAGAGAGAGACCTCTAGATTATCTTATCTGATCTCCTGTGAACATTGGGCTGTTGAATTTATCTTGATTATTTCTACAGTGCCTTCAAATGGAGCACCCCAGTTCTTTGGCAGCTGAACCCTGCCTCTAGTCCAAGAGCAGGAAAGGATTTATGTGTCCTCAGTGCTTCAAACTCCTGTAGACCATTACGGGGGACTCACTACAGTGTACAATCATATGATTAGTCCTGCAGAGAGAAGTGAATCATGAAATGAGTAATTATCTTTCCAAGTTCCTTGACAATCTGCTATGGAAAAAAACCCACTACTCCTACACAAGCCCTCCCTACATGGCTCATAAAACTTCTCTCTGAAGGCTGGTGAAAGTGTGCATTTTAGAAAGATACTTAAGCTTGTATCTAAAGTTTCCAAAAAATCATGAGGCCACCTCATTACCCAGTAAATTGTTCTAATGTTTATCTTTGTTCTGAGGAAAACAGCTTTTAGGCTGAGTTTGTTTTTTCAATTTCTAGTCACTGCATTAGTGAGCATTCAGACCTATGTTCTCTGTGCAAGTATTTACATCAATTAGTTCAATCCCTTTCCTCAATCAGTTAAACTGCTGTAACTCCTTATACTGCAAGTTTGGTTTCTCTGCTCATAGGCTGGTCGTTTTAGTGTTTGACTCCTCTTAATTGTATTCTGCCATTTGGGGCTATATTTGTATTTCAAATGCAGATCAATGAATGTTAGCAGCAGCCAAGATTTTCTATTACTCGACTTTTGAAAGAGCAACCAAAAATGAGGTGGCTTTTTAACCCCCTTTTTCAGGGCAAAGTTTTCAAGTGTGTGCAGAAAGAATAAAGACAGCACCGCCCATGAACAGGTCTCCTTGGCAGCTCTCACCTTCCCCTCCCCTACATCAAGAGCGATTCGATATTCCAGCTGGGGGGGCAGGGCTCCGGCAGCGTTCCTCAGGTAGCGCTGGACGCTGGGCACGGCGTCCTCATCCACACTGAACTCGCCTCTTTTGGGAAACATCGAAAGGAGCATTTCCACCTCCAGCAGCTGGAGCTCCAGGCATTCTTTTACCGTGACAGCCATTGCACTGCCCTCCACGCACGCCTGGAACAGGAGGGCTGGACTCAAACCCCGGCGTTTAGCGCATGGTCAGGTTTAGCACCACAAGGGAGCCGCACGATTCTCTACGGGCAGAATTTGGTTAAACACGGTTGGACACACAGCGCTCGCAGCCGGGCCCTCAGAGCCCCACACTGGGCAGGGCTGTTCAGGAGGAGCCTTGCGGGCCCTGCCGGGCTCGGGGATGGAGGAGAGCACGGAGTAGAGCCCCGCGTTCATATGCGTGGGCAGTGAAACATTATCTATGTTATTTATCAGCGGATACACCCAGTGTTGTCTGGGTGTCGTGGTTCAACCCCAGCCGGCAGCCAGGCCCCATACAGCCGCCTCCCCCACCCGCGGGATAGGGGAGAGAAACGGAAGAGGAAAAGGTAGAAAACTCACGGGCTGAGACAAAGACGGTTCCATAGGGAAAGCAAGAGCCGCGCACGCAAGCAAAGCAAAGCAAAGCAAGGAATGAATTCACTGCTTCCCATGGGCAGGCAGGTGTTCAGCCATCGCCAGGAAAGCAGGGCCCCATCACACATAACAGTGACTTGGGAAGACAAACAACATCACTCCAAACATCCCCCCCTGTTCATGTCCTTGTTCCCCCACTTTATGTACTGAGCATGACGACATACGGTCTGGAATATCCTTCTGGTCAGTTTGGGTCACCTGTCCCAGATCTGTCTCCTCCCAGGCAACCCCCACTCTCCTCCCCAGCATGGCAGTACGAAAATCAGAAAAGGCCTTGGCTCTGTGTAAGCCCTGCTCAGGAATAACAAAAACATCTCTATATTAACAACCCTGTGTTCAGCACAAACCCAACACCCAGCCCCGTACCAGCCACTGGGAAGAAAACTACCCCTGCCCCAGCCAAAAGGAACGCACTGAGGGGGCAGCTTTGGAATCCGAGCGTGCTGTCAGTGAGGCTGTGTGAGCCCGGCTGTCACGGCGAGCCCAGCCCGGGCCAGACACGCCCGGAGCTCCCGCGCTGCCGCCATGCCCGCACGTTCCGCCGGATGCTCCCGCCGGGGGGGGCGGGGCGGGGCGGGGC
>VZTX01032920.1:0-10275 GCA_013400915.1 Pardalotus punctatus | reverse complement strand
CGCCGCCGCCGCACCGGGCGGGGCTGCCGCCGCCGCCCGCCCCGGAGCCGCCGGGGGAGGAGGGCAGTCCTGCAGGCACCGGGGCCGCGGACGTCGATCCCACGGATGCAGACACCCGCCGGGGTGCGCGATGCCTCCGGCTCCGCCACGGGCTGCTCAATCCTTGGCCCCAGGCGCAGCACCGGCGTCCCTCCGAACACCTCCGGGACACAGGCACAGGGTGTCCCGGCCTTTCTTCCTTTCCTTGGTCCCCGCTGCCGGGAGGCAGCGCTTCCACGGACCCACCTGCGGCGACTCCCACGCTCCCGGCCCTTGGTGCTGGCTCAGCGTCCGTTGCCACCTATTTGTGGCTCCTTCCCCCACACACCATCCTTTCCATGTTTCATTGCTAGGAAACACTGGGAATCTCACTCTCCCCTTACCACAACGGCATCACTGAAAGATCTCGGTCTGGTCCCACCGCAAGTTTGGCCCACCACAAGTAGTTTTTGCACTGCCAGCGGCATTTCCCTTCCTGCCACCCCCTCAGTCCCCCAGCCCCCTTCCCCAGCACTTTGTGCCGGTTAGAGCAACCCCTGTCCCTGAGGCCTCTCCTCCTCCCATGACTGGCTGCTCACCCAAGCGAGGGCTTTCCTGCTCCCTTCAGAAGCTCCCTTCAGCAGACAACCTTTCAGAAGAGAACTGAATGGCACCCAACCAGCCCAGCCCTGCTCCACCCCTGCAAACAAGCCCGGCTGAAAGCAGTCCAACTTCTGCCTCCAGCTCTTGGTTTGGCTCCTCAGCAGGTGGCATTTCTCCCATCAATACCTACACATGGTTACCAAAATATCTTTTAACTCCCTCTGCTGCTGCTTCTAAATGAGACAAGGTGTAAGATCCTGGAGCCTTGCTTAAGTTTTTTATTTTTCTCTGTTTGAGCAGCAGGTGTTTAGCAGGTGTTTAGCCCAAGTCCTGGAATCCAAGCACACACAACCAGAACACGGTGAGTACAGGGCGTGCTCACCTTATCCCTACTGGCTATGGTAGGCAGGCTGTTGGTCACCCTGAGAATAGCCCTGATGGGGCCTGTGGGCAAGTCTAGAGCCCATTCCCTTGCCAAAGCTGTGATATACACAGGCAGGATTGGGAGAGTGGAAAAGCATTTCAAGGAGGCACATTTCTGACAGCAGATGCATTTCTATCTGGGCAGGGCAGGGCAGGGCAAGGCCCAATCCCTGAAAGACGAGTAGGTGAGTCTTTCAAGACAGCTGCTAACCAGAAAGATGATTAACCCATAAAGCAGCTTCTCTAACACCAGCACAGTCTCTCCAACCCCAGGCATCTCCTCCCTGAGCTCCCAGGGGCTTCAGATGTTTCCAGCCTGCAGCACAGCAATGGGGTACAGCTCTCATGAAAGACAGGCAAAAGTCTGCCCACATCTGACACTCTTTCTTTCAACCAGGCAGGGCCCAGTTTCTGTCCTGCCACTATGCAGGGCCCACATTGCTCCTGTGAAAGCCTCTAGCCCCAGGGGACAGCCAGCACAGCTAGTAGGGGTAGTAGCTTGGTTTTCCCCTGGTAATAGCCATGTGCCCAGAGCTGAAATACAGTGCAGTCCCAAAACTCATAGGACAGTGTGGAACAGAAGCAGGAGACCAGCAGATCTCAGAGGGGTTGTGCAGAGGCAGCTGCCCTAGTTCAAGGGCAAGAATTAGCAGGCTCCAGCACACTCACTGCTGCCCGAGCCTGTTGCATCCACGTGGGAAGAGAGGGGCAGCTCCAGGCGTGCATCTGCTCTGACACAGCACTGGAAAATCGGTGCTTTCTCTATGAAGGTATACTGGTAGCAGAGCAGGATGAGGACCTTGTGCTGGATACAGCAGACAGCAGAAGCAGGAGCTCCAGGCTCTCTGCCGAGCACAAGCAGAAGGACCTTGTTCTTCCCTTCCCCCAAGCAGCAGATGAGCTGCAGGTCCAGCTGTCCACAGCCGGCTTCCCCACACTATTTAGCACAGCCAGGGAGATGGAACAAAGCCAGCACAAAGTGTCCCCACCCCTGGGACCTCTGCCAGGGTCCCCTGGACAGAGGGGCACTGCAGACTGAAGAGCCCCAGCATGCAGCCAACAGTGACACCAGGGAGCTGCTGGCTGGAAGAGATCTTTTAAAGGGGCAAAAGCCTCACTCGTCTGCCCTTCTGATGTTCTCTAGCTGCACAATGGGGCTATAGACACCATGTACACCCCCACTGCACTAAACTACCTGGATGGGAGCTGAAAGGCCCAAAGCAGCTTGTGTGGGGCTCATGCTGGGCTGCCAGGAGCCTGGCACAGGCAACTTGGAGCTGCCTGCTGCCTGTTCCAACAGCCTTATACCTGCTCCAGGCAGCAAGGCACAGTTCCATGTGTTCCCACAGCCCAGACAGAACAGGCAACAGAATTAACCCCACATAGGCAGGACACCACCAGGCTCTTGGAACAGGATGGGGATTTTGCCAGAGGCATAGAAAGGAATCTCTGAGCACTGGGGCAGCCCAAACCAGCACTTGCCCTCTACAAACCTCCCTGGCATGCACAGGGCAGAGAAAGAGCTGCATTCTTGGACGAGAACCATATTTATTTCACTGACACAGAATTGCACTGATGGTCGATTCTACACACCGGGGACGGGCAGCAGCAGGGCCCCATGGGCTGGGCCAGGCCGCTGGGGGCAGAATTCACACAGAGAAATTTGTTTCTTCCAAGGGGCCAACTGATCTGCAGGACGGGGCTCTATGCAGTCAGGCTCCTGCTCCCAATACCAGAAATTTCCCACCCCAATCAAGTATAGAAACATTAAATAAGTATATACAGAACTTCTTGGGGTAGGCTGGAACAGGCTGAGTGCAAGAGGGCTCAGCCCATTTTTACTCGAGATGTCTAGAAAGAAAGAAAGAGAGAGGTTAGGTTGTGGCCCACAAACCCCAACCCAGCAACCCCAGTCCCATCCATGCACCCCAGGACCACCCAGAAGCTGCAGACAGCTTATCAGTCCCACTGGTGAGACATGAGCATCACACAAGGTGCACCCAAGGTGACACTCTTGGTGACAGTTGCTCAGAGGGGCCATCAAGAGAGTTCACAATGCTGCAAATAGACACAGTATGCTGTGGGAAGAGCTGTGCCATCCCAAATCTTGCAAGCAGCCTCCCCATCCCAATGCAGAAGATTGTGCTGAAGCCCAGGTGTGTCTCCCTGGGGCTGGAGAGCATCCAGGGTGACAGGCACCTTGTGCTCACAAGAAAAAAAAAAGAAAGCAGGTACCTGCAGGATAGCGACGATGACCCCAAACAGCCCTATGGCACTGCCAAAAATTTCCACGATCAGGATCTTGACGAAGAGGCTGGCATTCTGGGCATCAGCCAGGGCAGCCCCACTGCCCACGATGCCCACACAGACCCCACAGAAGAGATTGCATAAACCCACGGTCAGACCAGCTCCAAACATGGAGAAACCTGGGAGAGAGGAACACTGCAAGAGTAGGAGGTAACCCCCTTCCACCTGCACCCAGTACATACTGCAGAAGCTCTGCATTGAGGTGACAGAAGACCCAGAGCTGTCAAGTCCCAGGACTGTCCTGTTTGGGGAGCAGGACTGCTCCAGGGTGCGCCCCAGCTCCCGCAGTGCCAGGCCAGCAAGGGACAGCAAGCTGCTGCCACCCAGGGGAAGAGCAGTGCTGCTGCTGGGCAGCACAGCCTGCTGAGTGCAGAAGGACCTCAAGAAGGTAAGTAAAAAGCTGCCTTTTGACAGAAGAATCACATATCCTTCAGACACTAGCAGCAGGCCATAGGTAGGTCAGAAGGTGAGGGTCAGGGTGTGGCAGTGCTCGCAGCGACAGCACCAGGGACCCAGGAGTCCTTACCTGCGTGGTAGTTCCTGGCTCCAATCTCTTCTGGGGTGATTCCCTCAAAAGGCTGAGAAAAAGGATAGGACCTGGGTCAGCGACAAGTCTGTGGTCTCTGGAAAAGGTACCTGTCCCTGATACAGCATGAGGCAGCCACATTTCAGCCAGAGTCGGTCCCTGACTCCATGTCAGGCTGGCTTCATGGCACCTGCCTTGTGTGTGCTCTCCCAACCCCCTCATCACGGGCAAGGATCACTACACAGACCACCAGTCCAGGAGCTCTCTGAGACACAAGAGTGATCAAAGTCCCCACAGGGCTACCACTCACAACACTGGCCCATGACCAGCTGCCCATCCCCGTCATGGCCCGGAGGCCAGCGCAGGGCTGGCAGGGCAGCCCAGGTGCTCCCATACCTCAGCCATGTTACTGATGACTATTGCCATGATGATCCCGTAGATGGCCACGGCCTCACAGAAAATGATGCTGTGGGAGAAAGGCAAAGTCTGAGCACAGTGGTTCAGTCGATCTGACCAGAGTGTCCCATGGGAAAGATCCCACCCAAAGGAGCCCCTGCCGCTTCATGCCCAGTCAGCCAGCAGCCAGAGCCCTTCCACAGCCATATGGGAAGGCAGAAAGGCAGTCCAGCCTACCCACTGCTTTCCTCTCAAACTAGGGGGAGCTGCCAAACACAAAGGCTGGATGCTGGTTATGCTGTGGCACGTGAGTAAGCCACAAGGATCCTGTGGGAAGTAAGCCTAGGGAGCCCTGCCCTCCACCAGCCCCCTTCTGCTCCTTGTGGAAGGGTTGTGTGAGAACACTTGCCTGGGCAGGATGTGTGATCTCAGGGTGCTTGTTTTGAACACACTGGGCTCATTCACAGCATGATCTCACACAGTGACCCTTCCAACCAGCACTCTGGCTCCTTTACGGCTCTTTGTTTTGAAAGCAAACAGCATCAGCAGCTCAGCAAGGAACAGTCTGCCAGCAGTACCCAGCTAGAGAGCAGACAGAAGCCTCTTCACTGGGTTGCGACCTGCCCCACTCAGGTGCAGCACAAAAATTAACCCCAGGTCTGTGCTTACCTCACCAGATTCTTCGTTTTGATCCGTGGGGCTTTGACTCCACCACCAATGATGCTGGAGCCCGTGATGTAAATCCCCCTGTGGCAGACAAGGGTGGTTGGTGGAAGGTCTGGCACTCAGAGAGTTCTATACAGAAACCAGGATCTTTCAGCTGAGCAAAGAATCAGGCATGCAGCTGGGGGACACTGCGCACTTAGCCTAGCCACTCCTGGAGTATGAGTGGCCCCAGGCTCCACCACCTACACCAGCAGAACTGTTGGGGCACAAGAGCCACCCACTGGACAGCCTGGGCTCAGAGGTACAGCTTCCAGAGACTTCCCTGTCTTTCCATTGTCACTGCTGCCTGTGGGATGGTCCACCCAGACCCCTCAGCAGCCCAAGAATTCAGCCCCAATGCTGTGGTGACCCACAGCCCTACATGTACACATTGTTCTACCCCTGTTGTGCCATGGGAAAACTGCAGAGTACACACAGCTACCAAGGTGGGACAGCAGGAGAATGCTGAAGAGCCAGTCCCACTCACCAGGCAGCTCCCACCACAGACAAGGAGATGGCCAACCCAATGCCCAGGTTGGACCACATGTAGGGTGAGGTCTCCGTCAGAAACCTGGAGAGGAAGAAATGTCCTGAGTTAGCATGGTAGCTGAGTCCCCACAGTCATGACACACAGACTACCCCAAAGCAGGTACCCCTCCACCAAATTATGCAGCTTAGACAGTGGGACATGAGAACCCCTCTCTGCCAGCTAGCAACACAGGACCCTCACCTGAATGGATCAAGATCTTCCTCCCAAACCCTCACTATGAAGTGGAAGCCTGGGCTCGGAGATGTGAAGGGCAGAGCAGCAATAGCTGCACCAGGACCTCATATGGAGCCAGTCACAGAAACACATGGGCTGCATCCATCCCACCTACCAGGGGGCAGAGGCCCTGCTCACTGCAGCTCTTGTTCTCCTGTGATGCAGTGACCACTGTCCATCACTCAAAAGTGAGCACTGTTCCTGGGAGGCACTGCCAGCACCGCCTGCCTCCTCACACAGCCCTGAAGATGCCTGTGTTTACAGGGAACTCACCAGGCCACATCGAAGCGGAAGCCCAGGTCAAATATCGTGTAGCAGATCCCTGGAAAGCAAGAACAAGATGGAAACCTCCAGACAGGCACCAGCTGGATCCAGCATTGCCAGTTCCTCCCTCCCCTGCCAAGCCCCAAGGCAGATGTCCAGGAGCACAACAGCATGCAGGAGGGTTACTGGGAAGACCGGCTCAGGCATGCAGAGCTGTGGGGCAGGGTGTCCCCTCCAAATCCTACCCCCATGATCCCAACACTTCCAGCACAGGACAGACAGCCTGGACCTGTGACACTATGAGACCCCATCCTAGTCTTGTCCAGAAGATGACTGCGGTTGTTGTTGCACCCATTTTCTATTCCCTGGCCCTGCTGAGCACCCACAGACCATGCTGAGCTACAGGGTCTCAAGGTTAGTCCACAGCCCTGTGCCCCAGCATGGTCTCCACCCACAACACCTAACAGCTCAGCCCTGTTGGAGAGCCACAGCACTAGGGGACCAGCCATGAGCTCTTCCCTGCCACAAGAGAGACACGGAGCAAGGCTGTGCCTTGACTGACCATCGCATGCTGCTACATCACCATCCCATCAGCGTTTGTGCTGCTTCCCAGGAGCCCATCAACACCAGAAGCTACAGCTTTCCTCTAACAGCCCCTTTCCAAGGCTGTGGGCTCAAGACATGACAGCTGTCCTCAGCATTTCCCCCAGGGTAATTTCCAAATAAATTTATACTCCAACATAGGCAGGAGACACCAAAGCACTACCTTGAGTAACTCAGAAAAGCCTCTCCTTTCCAAGGAGAGCTTGCCCTGATGTACGTACCCTGAGTGCTCATCTCCTACCTGGAACCACAGCCAGGAGTCATATCCCTGCACAGCTCGGGCACATGCAGAGGTGCTTGCATCAAAACCCTGCCTTGCTCTGAGCTCGTGAGTGGGAAATGTGGCTGCAGACCAGAAGAGACACTTGCTCTTTGCTGGAAAAGGGAAGGGTGACCCAGCCCTAAGGAAGAGATAAGCACAGACATCGTGGCACTGTGTGCTCCACGCCAGACAGAGAGGGTGAAGGGACAGCTCTACCATATCTGACTGGGAGCAGCGTCTGTGTGACACTGATCCTGCGTGCGGTTCGGAAAAGAGGAAATAAGAGACTTCTGAAATGCTCGAATGCAGCAAGGAGGCCACTGCATGTGTCTCACTGTTCCCTTTTCCCCCAGAGTCACTGCCTGGAAGTGGGGGGTGATGGCAATGTGCCCAGCAGAAATACAGGGGCAGGACCATGCTCCCCCCGGTTGGAGAAGCCTTTGCCTGCGCACAGCCAAGACCTGCAGGACAACTCATCCGACTAAAAAGCCTCAGCACTGCAGTGTAGGGAGACCCTCACTGCAGGGATGCCCCTTTCATTCTTGTGTGCTCACCCCTCCATGTACAACTCAGGGCTCAGCACCCTACTCACCAGCGGAGCACACAAGCACTGTCAGGCAAGCCAGAGAGCCCCATAATGGGAAGTGGCAATGCAGGTCACTCTTTCTGCCACAGAACTGGGGTGCCCCGCTCCCCCGTAGCGACACACATGAATGAGGAATGGTGCCACCACAGCCAGGGAACACAGGAAAGCCACAGCCCAGCCTGCATGCCTGGCAACCTTCAGGGATGATCTCTACTGTGCTGGGCGCAGCCAGTCTGTGACTTGTGTTTTGGCTTTGCTGCTTGGCTGGCATAGCAGGAACTGAACCCAGCCAGCCTCAGCTGCCTCCACTCCCCAGAAGTAGTAAAGAAGAGCTATAACCAGCTCCGGGCAGATCCTCAGGGCACTTTTCGTCTCCTCAAGAGTAGGTGTAACCTTAGCTTCATATGCAAAAGAAACAGGGTAAAGGACACTCTCCTGTGAGCTCTGACTTCCAGTCCTAAAGCCACAAGGACAAAAAGGAGATAGGGCAGCAGGACTAGAGGATCAAATCAGGGCTTAGGACAAAGACAGAAAGCACAAAGAGACACTGCTGCAACACTGCATGGAGTAAGACCACTTCCAGCTCATGACTTCCTCAAAAAGGGGATGTAACAGGGCAGGGGAAGTTAAAAGCACCTGGACTCAGCTCTGCGAGATTTTCCAACAGTCTCATGTACACAGTGTGCAGTTGCACTGCTGCAAGCCACATGATTCAGAGAGCCCAGTGAGGCAGCCCTGGGCCCATACTGGGTTCACCAGGCCCTGGAAACACGAGGGAGTGAGACACCCTTCACTTCTGACTCATTCTCTCCCCTCACCCAAACACTGAAGCAAGAGCCAAAGTCACCCCAGTCTCTCTGGTTTGTGGCCACTTCACTCTGTGCTAAGAGAAAATGACCAGCAGTCCCAGCACAAAATCTATCTAGGGCATTAAATCCATCCTCAGTGCTGCTGAGCCAAACACCTTCAGCAGCAGAACGTGGGCTGCCATGAGCTGCAACACGGCCACACAGCAGCTCTGCAAGCATTCAAACTTGCATGTCTTTTCATGCTGGCATGGCTTGGCAAAGCAAGGCGATCACTCCATCCGAGAGACATCAACTGTCACAGTCTGAAGGACCAGGCTCCTCTTGCCTTTAGCTCTCCTAATCTGCCAAATCCAAACACGACCCCTGACTAGCACCAGCACGTTTTTGCTCTCGCACATACAGAGAAGCAAACCAACTGCCCAAGCCAGACGGGCCCAGAGTGCTGGAAACTGCACATCCAACAGCGACAGGGAGTTACACGGCACGGCTGCGGGTTCCGAGGGAGCAGCTACAAGCCCCGAGGGGTGATGCCCAGGCTGGGGAGCCCGACAGCAGCCCTCCCGGTCGTGCCGCAGACCACGGACCAGCCCTGGGGAGCAGCACAGTAACAGGAGGGGGGCTTGACAACACTGCACGCCTTAACCCCAGCCTTCCTTTTCCACATCAGATCAAACCTCACAGACCCCTCCAGCAAGACAGCAACCAGCACAGGCACGAGCCGCAGCCTCCCTTCGGGCCCCAAGACCCCTCCTGCCCAACAGCGAGGCCCCGCAGCGAGGCCCCCGTGACCCCCCGCCTTAGCGGCGCCGCGCCCTCCCCCGTCCCGGCGCTAACCGACGCCCAGCAGCGTGGTCCAGAAGGCGAGACCGAGCCCCGAGTAGAGCAGGGCGAGCCCCGTCATGGCGGCGGCGGCGGCGGCGGGACCGGGCGGCGCGGCGACAGCGGATCGGGCCGGGTCACCTGACCCGCGCGCGGCACGTGAACGGAACTGCAGCGTCCAAGCGGAAGTGACGCCACACAACAGTCACCACCGCGCCCGCTTATTGGCTGCCTGATTTGACAGCGGCGTGAGAACTACAGAGACCATGAAGCACCGCGACCAGCATACCTTTCCATTGGCTGCCCTCCCCTCTCCACCCCTTTGTGGGCGGGACTTCTGGGCGAGGGGAGGGCAGAGCCGAGCTTCCATTGGCCAGCGCTGCGCCGCAGGCCGGATGCGGGCGCCGCGTCCCGCGTGCCGCCATGGCCGCGGCCTTCAGCAGCGACGGGGAGGCTGCGCTGCGGCGGGAACTGAACGCGGCTGGGACGGCGGCGCGGCGGGGCGACCTCGACGGCTTCTACGAGATGGGCCGGGCTGCCGCCTTCGTACGGGATGGCGGGTTCCGCAAGGTGAGTGGGGCCGAGGGTGGAGCGGGCTGGGGGCTGCGCACCGCCGCTTCTCCCGGTGCCTCGCAGAATTGTTAATATTGGAAGGGACCTCTGGAGATCATCCAGTCCAACCCCCTTGTTAAGGCAGGATCACCAGAGCAGGTTACACAGCAACACATCCAGGTGCGTTTGGAATGCCTCCAGAGAGGGAGGCTGCGCGACTTCCCTGGTCAGCTGTTCCAGTGCTCTGCCACCTTCAGTGTAAAGAAGTTCTTCCTCATGTTGGCATGAAACGTCCTGTGTTTTAGTTTGCGGCCATTGTTCCTTCCTGTGTCCTGTTGCTGGGCACCACCGAAAAGAGTCCGTCAGCATCCTCTTTTGCCCGCCTTTGAGATGTTTATATTAATGAGATCCTGTCCTGGTTCCAGACAGAACAGGGTTAATTTTTGCA
The DNA here is from genome assembly GCA_013400915.1 of Pardalotus punctatus. Taxonomy (NCBI): domain Eukaryota; kingdom Metazoa; phylum Chordata; class Aves; order Passeriformes; family Pardalotidae; genus Pardalotus; species Pardalotus punctatus. Next base: position 191 of record VZTX01032920.1, on the reverse strand, counting down.
GTAGCCAGGAGGGGCCAGGACCCGGAGGTTATTCTGTGTCACCTCACATAATTTTCAGGGGACAGGGAGGGGGTCCTTCCCAGGTCCCATAGAGTGGCACAGTTGGGTGTTGTCAGAGCCCTGCATCGAGCCCTCGTGTATGAATAGTTTGTCTCTTATTAATGTAATTAATTAATAATAATTAATAATAA
>VZTX01032862.1:0-13110 GCA_013400915.1 Pardalotus punctatus | reverse complement strand
GCGCGTGCGCGGCCCCGCCCCGCCCGGCGCCCTCAGGGAGGGGAGCGCCCCGCAAACACAGACGAGCCGGGTTTAGTGAGAATACAGCTGGTTTAATAATTCAAATAGCAGCTCAGGATGTTTTCGTCCCGCTCGTTACACATGGTTGCACAATCTGAGGCTGGTTAAGTACAATCAAATTTTTCAAAATCATCGTTCCCAGGTTTACAACATGCAAGTGACCATGAAAATATTTGGCTTTTTTTCTTTTCTTTTACTTTATTCTTTTAAGTTTCTGAACAGGCACTTACATGAGGGAGGTGGATTTGCTCTCAGCCAAAGATATCCACGTTAGGAGTATCCTAGCATAAAGTACACAGAGTCTTTGCTTTATCAAAGTGCCGCAGTAATAAAACAGTTCTTACAGAAATGTAATTTGATTATTTACTTACTCATAAAGTAAGGTTACCAATGACACTTGCACCGGAGCTGAGAAGCCTTAGATTAAAGGCCAAGAGAACTCCAAGTGCAAGTTGCCTTCCTCACAGCAGGCTTCGATTTGTGCCCAAGCCACAGGTCTGATAACAGACTCCACACTCTGTGGTGAACAGATGAACGCTGGCTAACTCCTTTAAGCTACTTCTTCAAACATTAAATGCCTACGAGATGATGATAAAGACAAACAATCTGCTGTGCCAGACAAGCTTGTAAGTTTTAAGGCTTGCCTGGCTTCAAATACCTTTCCAGAGGACTACAAGAAGCTTGTTTGCCCTCTAACAGGCCCAGAAGGATGTCCTTTGAGGACGTTTTGCCTCTCCTGTCAGGACAGTTACAGAGACTGACTGTGAAGACAGTGGAATCATGAAGCCAGGAGGAAACACAGTTTCACATATTTGCAAAATAATCGATGTTACCAGCATTTACTTCATCAATAAGGTAACTATGTTCAAATACTTTACCCACTCACCACCTGAAGGTAAACTCATGACAACATCTCTACAGTCACTAATTACAGGGTAACAAGCCCCCATAAGTCATAAGCAACTCATGAAAGGCTTAGAGAAGTTTGACAGAGAACTGGAGTAGGGACGGCAAAGATGCTTTCCCAACTTTCTTTGTTACTGACAGGTTCAAAGCCTCTTAGAACCGTTGGTGAGGTGTCTGAAGGCTCCACAGTTACCACAGCCACAGTGCAGGTACATGCAGCTTCAGTTAAACCCTGTCTAACGTAGTAATTTGGAGATTTAGGACAAATGCACCATAAACCTTGATTTTTAGTGTGATTTAGTCAATTGTGTCTTAATGCAGTTTCAAAACAAAACAAAGCAAATAAGCAACATTGGAAACAAACATGCAATAAACAACATGAGAGAAGGGAAATGCTTTAGTCTACACTGTAGAGGTGAGCAGCAAAAAATCAAATATACCAGCCTATCATGCATGGAAACAACTAGATTTAAGCTTATGCATACCCAAGTGCATATAACATTATCAAATAAAAGTAAATGTGCAGTATAAAATAGTAGCTTAAGAAAGTTCCAGTGTTTGAGAAAGCACTTTATTTTAAATGTATATACATACTTGAATGTTCAACTGAAGAACGCTTTAGTAGTATGGTAAACGCAGCACTGCAAGATGAAGGAAGACAGTTGTAATGGGAATTTTGGCCTTCTTTTCCCACAGGCTGCTGCCACCTTTAACCTGCTGAAGCATTGCAAAGTTTTTCACCTCAGACCAGTTCACATTTCAGGTTGCTCAGCAGATGCTTGTGACTCTGGAGATTCAAAACGCTGGTGGAAGTTTGTCCGTTGTTTCCTCAGCTTCTCAGGAGCTTTTCTCCATAAAATTATTTCCTATTTGAGGAAGAAAACACTCTTAAAACCAACATCCCCACTGCTTCACAGTGCAGTTCATATGAAAGTAACAGAAAGACAACACAATTTACATATTTAGTTACCGCATGAGCACTTGCAGTCTTGAATAGTCACCTCTTCCTTAACCATCCTACTTACCCCCAACTTTCATAGTATTAAAGGGTTCAAGAAGTTTTTCTTTCTCCTTTACTGAGAATCCAAAGACTATCATAGGCCACTGTATGCTCCAGCTACCTCTTGTTTTCCATGTTTAATTTTAATTGTCTTGTCTACTCTGTAATAGGCAGACTCTGATCTAAACCACACAGCTTCTTCCAGTGACCTTTTTGACTATTCCTTTCCTCAGCATCACCTCATCTTTTCTAACATTTTCAGTCAAATGTCTTCGTTTTTATTAAGAATTTGCAGTTTTGAACCTGGGCTAATGCTGCAGGGGAGATTTCTCCGCAGCAGTTTGAGAAAGCAAATCAGTAGCTCATTTTGCCCACAATGTGTTTTGTCTGGGTATTCCCAATGCAAGGTTGGCTCTTTGGCAGCAAGCATCCTATCATTGCTGAAACAGCATCCAACATCCCCCTCGGCTCCTTTCAGCAAGCTAACATTACAGAGCTGCCAACACACTTGCCAGCAGAAATGCTTATGCCACACATGAAGCACAGGTGGCTTCTAACCCGCTGAAGGTTCCAAGCAGCATGGACAAGAGCCAAGATAATTCTGCAACAAGACTGCTGCAGACCATACCTGCTGTTTGAAGTATCGTCTGTCTTCTTCATCCACAAGCACCAGGTTTAAGAAGTACCTCACTGAAAATTTTTTGTTCACATCCCTCATTGTTGGAGTTGGGTCGTAGCCTGCTAGGAACAGTCTTATAGGAATCGATTCACCTTAGAAAAAAAGAAAGCTTGAATTAGTTCCTTAAAACTGGAATAATTAATACAGTTTCAGAAGACATGAAGAATAAAAGCACTTTCCTAAGCACTACTGCCTGTACCTGTTCCTCGGTTAAAAACAAAAAGAAACCCACACACACACAAGACAAAAATAAAGCACCGAAAAAAAAAAAAAAATCAGAAACGTAACACTGAGCACAGAGGCAAATAAGAAATGAAAAGTGGGAACCAAACCCCTTCTCAGTGCAAGCGTGGGAAGCCAGGAAAGCCAGAAGGATCAGTATCTTGAACTCTCTAGAGTGAGGCTACACCATAGGAGTCAGGTTTGATAGAAGGATCAGTTACAGAATTTCCAACAGTAAATACGGATAGAAGTTACTAGGATCCTGAGTGAAATGCCTTAAGTCCATAAAAATGTCTGCTCTGAATAGAAAATCCACCATCCTTTCAGCAACTTAAGGAAAAGCGTGGCTTCTCCAGTAAAAAAAAAAATTGTTTAAGTCATCTTTGCTCCCCCAGATCTTTTAAATAGTGTTTTAACACTGAATGCTCATCCTTTCAAACAATCACAGTTATTTACCTTTAACTGGTGCACCATCCATTATTTCGTACTTTGCAATGGTTTCGGTCTCTGTTGTGGTACTGGGTCCTGGTGAAACAAGTTTTCACTGTGAGAACACACACTTCAGTTTTAAACATTTACAAAGCTTTATCACAACAATTTCCACTCTGCAGCATTTAAATTAACACAGCACTGCACTTTTGCCTATGTCTTGCATGTAAGTTAGACACAGCTAAAACAAGCAAAACCCCCTCCCAGCCAGAGCACCTCTTTCTTAGTCTCTCCCTGGCTTGGTGACACAGAAGAGGCAGAAGCCAGAGCTTCAAAGGAGCACTGGATATGCAAGCTTTAAATGAAGAACAAGCATGAAGGGCTGGAATGGTGAAACTGCTCTGTTTGGTGAGCAGGGCTAGGAACTGATACTGCCAGGCCATACTCTGACTAGAAACCTGAAGGGTTATCAGCCATCTCAAGTGCCACAAGTGAAGTAGAGCTTCCTGCCCTTCCTCTATTGGAAGCTTTCTCATTCTGCATACAAGAAGCTCCCAATTATTTACTTACTCATAAAGTAAGGTTACCAATGACACTTGCACGGGAGTTGAGAAGCCTTGGAGCCCCAGCCACTGGGGAATAAAGTCATGAGCCACAGCCCCTTACTGCCTTCCTCATTCCAGCATGTACAAGTCTGATCTGCAGTGATCAAGCTGTTTCTGCTTCGAAGCCACTTGGTATTTCCATCATATCAGCTTCAGAATGACCACAGATGACACACTTCTAGAACATGACTGATTCATGCTAATGTTTACCAAGCCCCCTTTAGCAGTTAATTTCTGTAGAGGCAAGGGGGTCTTCAGGATGCATTTTACACCTTTCCCCTTGCTCATTATCTATTAAGGCTGATTAAGTTACTCCATATTTATGCCTAAGTTCCATTTACGAGGGTTCCCATTTGTGAAGAGTCACAGGAGTCACAAGTGCAGACCAATTATAAAGACTGACCATGTTGACTACTAAGTATTATTGCCAAAGCACAAAATGCAAATGGTAGTCAAATAGCAGTGACAAAGAAGCTCGAGAAGCACTAGTTTAGCCAGAGCTGCAACTACTGACTTCACTCTCCAGGTCTGTGTAAGGCTCAACTGGCATACAAGTTGCCATTTCCTTTGGACTTTGTTTCTCTTACCAATTCCAGTAATCTCCTTTTTGATCAGCTGCAACTCCATGTGCTGAATTTTTATTCTCACTAAGAGGAAATAAATTTTTCCAACAATCACATCCTTTAAGTGATACCTTTGAAAGAACAAAATGGGGGTTTTTGTTAAGTAATAAACACAACTTTAATACCTTCTTGAATACAAGTCACACACGCAGTTATCCTATCTGCCTGGTAACTATTTGGAGCTTACTTCTCCACTGAACTAAGCACCTCAGCCAGGCAACAGCAGCTACAATATTTCCATCACTGCAGTATCAGTAAAGGAAATGCTATAAGTCATACTGAAAAGGCATAAATGCAAAAATTAATTCTTCAGTATTTGCTAGTGACCTTCCTGTTAGTACTGAAGGCAGAACAGCCAACTATCAAAAAGGCCATTGTGTTACTCGTACTTTACATCTTAAGTCCCCAGAAGCCAAAGTTGATCACCAGATATTACATGCTGTACCCTTTTAAATCAAGTTATTTACTTGAATGCACTGTGCTCTGACACTTACTTTGACTTATTGTATTCAAACTCTATATGGAGACAGTCTTCAATGCCTACTTCCATCTTGATGGAATTGTTTACATCTGGGTACGTAGCGAGCTGGTGAACAATCAGATCATATTCTTTCACCAAGTCTGACAGCCGTCTCACGATTGTCACTTTTAGAAAATACCTAGGATGAAAACCACTGAATTAGCCAGAATTATTCAGATTTACTAAGAGCCCTTGTGTTCTGAAGTACAGATACTCTTCGAAAGACCAGTGTACATTCTCATAAGACTAAGCACAAAAGAATAAGACAACAAAACACAAGACAAAACACTGACCTGTGAGAGCGTTTTCTTCAGTTGTGGGTATGTTGTCTTTTTTAAAGGAGAGACAGGGACTGTCTTCACTTGATTGAACTGAAGTAATTTTATTTATACAAAGAGCATCGAACAATTGCAAATTAAGTAGAAAAGACCATATTGTAACAATCTCAACAACTCCAATCAAGGCACATTAGCTACTAGCTATTACATATTCTATGTAATAACCAAAAGGAGGAAGAGGGGGCAGCATAATTGTTAAATTATGAATTTTCTGCAGGGGAGGAGAGAAAAAGAAAAGTTTACCAGTCACAAACCTCAGTCTGACGTTGGCACCAATGTAGGATTCATATGGCTTTTCAACCTGCATGAATTCAAAGTCATAGTTTCTGCTTTGGGTCAGTTCTCCGGGTAAGGCCAGTTCTTTCACCAAGTTTACAAACTCATGGGTATTGCTTTTGTCATTGAAGAGTTCTAAAGTTAGGAAGTTAAAGGAAAATATGTTTCAGTGTTTATTTTTAGCAAACAAAATTGTCTTTAATTTGGCAGGAACAGGTGGGAGAGTGTAAGAGAAGCAATTAAAATACAGATGTTTGATCAAATGTTTTATCCAGGTTTTCCAATTACCTTCAGTTCTAGCAACTTACAGTTAGCATCCCTAAAGAACTAACTGGGATGAAGAGAACACATTTAAAGCTTCACTAGCATGGCACTGTTTTTTAATGACAGTTTAGCTCGCTTTAATAAGTACTTCTTGCCTTACATGCTCTGTAATTAGCATTGACTGGTTTTGGCTTCCAGCATTTATTGCTGCAGGGGCAAAACCTAAGCAATGTCAAGACTGGCTGGTTTAGGACAGGCCAGTAATCCTAACTGGTCTCCTGCAGATTAACAACATCTATCAAATAGTTTATTATTATTAATAGCCCACAATCAAAATGGCTTATTATGACCTCTGGTCTAAGTCAGTCATTTGGAAACAAAAGCAGTTTCAAAGCAACAGCATCTCCTCCCCAGAGAAGGAGAGAACTTCTCGTCCCCAGAGAAGTGTCAGTTATTTATCCCTAGATCTGTGTTGCACAATTCTCACAAAAAATTACCCTAAAAATCAAAACCCAAATACTCCAGTATCTAAAAATAAGCTTCTCTACTGTTCAAAACTGAACACCAGCATTGGCAGCTGGTTCTTCACAGACTGAACGTTTTCAGAAAAGAATAAATGAACTAAACACACCAGCCCCACAGTTTATCATTGCCAACTTGGTACAAACTGACACTAACTTGTGACTCCTGTTTTCTACTACCACCACAAATTATCCAAAGGTGTACTTAGTTTGCTGTGACTAGCATTTATCTAATACATAGTTTATTTACTGCTGCATATCAAATACTTTTTGTGGCAGTCAGTCAGAAAAACCGTACTCTGAAGAGCTCATTTAAGATTAGGCTTTGATATAGAGTTAGTCCCCAAATAGTGCACACTCTCTGCATTTCTATATTAAATACTTTGTGCATTTCTGTATTAAAACTTGGAAGGATGCAAGAAAACATGGACAAGTACAAAGAGCAGTAGTTTAAACCACTTCTACATAACTCTGTGGACTTCTAAATGAAGCAAAACAAAAAGTCCCAGAAATGCATGATATTCAAGGAACACTACATCAAATTAAATTCATGTAGAGAATAAAATTTACAAATCAAGGGTAGATGAAAAACAATCTGTACAGCTATTAGAAGACAACAGAATAAAGCTGACACACACAAGCTCTTTTTTCCCCTGTTTCTAAATGCCTCACGCCCATCACACTCCTGCTTTGTTCTGCAAGTTTAATTTTACAGTTTCACTGATCAAAACACCTCAAAGCATAAAGGAGCAGGTGCCAGATCTCAGTCGTGTCTTGTACACAACAGTTCAGACACAGGCTACTGGTACTGACTGATCAGAAACAGAGAATTTGTGAAATTTCATTTAAATTTTTATGAGGCTAATACTTGAATAATTACTTCCAAGGAGGACAACAATGCAAACAGCTCTCTAAGAGGGAAGGAATTTTAGCATCAGCCTAAGGGCACAGAGAGATTACTTTGACTGGTAAGAAGTTAGATACAATAAAGATTCCTCATAGTACAAATCTAAGCAGACTTAGGTAATTATAAGAAATTTACGTTTTTAATGTCAATACCATATTATCTTGTTAAAAAGCACAGAGAATCTCTGAGGCTTCAATCACTCTCTGTGCTAACAGTATAAAGCTAGGTTTTAGAAAATTAACTACTATAGAAATTCTAGAAGTATATTCCTATAGGCTGGCTCATAATTTCTTTTCTCTGCCTCTTCTCTTTCAGACAAGACCACAAGCTTAGTTTTCCTAAATCTCTAGTGGTTATTAATCAAAGCTTTAACTCATCAACCCAATTCTCCCTCACATGTACATATCTTTCTCCCAGTGACTTTCTACTAGCACCAATTAGTACATCCCTTGCTTTAAAGTAAGGAGGACATAACTTTCCTTTGGCACTTATCATCCACTGATCAGAACAGGTTGCATTGTTTGACCTGGACTGCTGATAGTCACAAGTGCCATAAGCCACAAGCACCTAAAAACCCCCTTATAGCTTAAACTCACCGATTTGTCCTACAAATTCAATTCTAATTCCTTGGTGCTCTAGTCTCTTCCCATGCTTAAGGGAGACGTTCACCTACCAAGGTAAAAAAAAACAAAAAAAAAAACCAAAAAAAAACAACCACAAGTTAAAGTTAATTTTTTTCAACATTTTTACTCTAACACACGATCTCAATAAAAAGGAAAGCATACTAGTACACACCTATAAAACCCAAGATCTCTTCTTAACAGCCCTACCTGAGGTTGAAGGCAGACAAATCAAACAGCTGATTATGAAATTAAGCATTTCCAAGGCACCACTAAAACCTTCAAGGAAAACCTAATCATCCACAAGACTGAATTTTGTAACTAAAATTGAAACTTTCAAATCCCAAAATTAAGAATCCAAGCCAGAGCTTAAGCACAGTTCACATCAGCCAGTCATGATGATTCAAAGCATCTTCTGACAGTCACACTTGGAAGTTCAAAAAAGAACTCTCATGAGATTGATTGCTTTCATGTCAAGTGAGCTTCAGTCCCTTCCCTGGAAGATACTGGTGTTGGAGAAGTTAATGAAAAATAATAGATAATGAAATCTACTATGAACAGCTTCATTTGTGACTCTGAGTCTCAAAAACAGATAAGCAAAGATTCCACAAGGTTACTTTCTATTGAAACAGCATATAGACTGTTTTCTTATAAGGGAGTGATGACCAGAGAAATTCCTGTACTTTAAAATCCAGCACGCTGTCAATATCTGAGTAGGAAGTAAACCACTCGAATAATCCATCTTTGTGGTGAAAAGAAGGACGGGGTAGAGGGAAGATGTCCAAAAAATTACTGGCCTTCCAGACCTCCTCATGCCACTGTGCTTGTGTTAGCCAAAACTCATCAGGCAGCTCTCAGGCATCACCAGTACAAGTGAGCAGTGCTCCAGCCAGAGATCATCTACTTCTCCCTCAGTTTCCTGAGTTTGAGGTCCATCTTGTGCGAATTTCACATCCCTGAAAGGATCTTTCTAGCGAAGTGGGATCTTTGTATGGAAAGGTATTGCCAGAGCACAAAGATGCCCAGTGACATAGGTCAGTCAGGATCAAAGCAGGCATTTAGAAGTCAATCTCAGAGCCCAGTAATAGTCAACTCAAGTCTTTTGAAGGAAAAGTGAATCATAACAGAAATATTCAGAGAGTGAGAATAGTTCCAGTAAAACAGAGTGATGGCAAGGAGTTCCTAGGTGCAATGCTGAATGTAGAGAAATCCCTCTGGCAATCTCAAATTCATTGTCTTTCTTTCCCAGTAAGAAAAACTCTTGTTGACTCAGCAGTCAGCTGAACTTCATATGTTGCTCCTCTGATGCAATCCAGAAATCACTTCAGGGCATGGAACACAAGGCTTATCTTCAGGGAATGCAGAGCAGGTTGACTTCGACAGCCAAAAATTACTGTTACCTGTGCTGGATTGTGGATTTTGGAGTTCAAAGGGAAGGGGAAGCGGAGTGATCCAGTTTGGAACAGTTTTCTTATCAGAAGCAATGGCAAGATTGTACATAATTGCACAAAAAGCTCATTCATAAATACGAGATGACCGGAAATAAATAAACAGCTACTACTCAAAAATGTTGAGTTTTATCAGCTGCCTGAATGTCTATGGTTAAAAGGACCATACATAGCAACAGTTTCCTCTCTAAATAACAACACAAGCTGAAAATGCAGCTCTTATAGCAGTTTTCCATTTACCTTCCTACTGGCATTTGCATGCCAGAATCACTACAGTAATTAGTAGTCACTTTTAAATAAAAATTTACCTTTCCTGAAACAGATTCTCCATCGTAGAAGAGAAAATGCTTTTCCACTTTACCATCTTCTGTTTTGATTTCTGCTGGTTTTCGCGTTTCAGCATCATTAAGAACAACATCAATCTCACAAACAGGAACGAAAAGGTTTCCAAGAAAACTCTGGAATAACAAGAACTGGATAAGTTACTACACAGTGGACACTCCCTTTTAAACATGTTTACTTTCAGCTGTATACTACACACTGGGGGAAAAACACTTGTGCTTCCAATGAAGTTACAAAGCCATTATGAATTAGAGACCCAAGAAACAGTGATAACAAAGGACAGCTGTTCCTCTAACAAATAACTGAAATTGGATCAGTAACAAGCAGTGACAGCTCTTACAAAATGTAATGTTTATAAAAAGTACACAGGATAATTACCATTACTACTGCTAAAAAACAAACAAACAAACAAAAAACCATTAGAGCAAAGTAGGATGGAAAGAAACAACAACAAGATATAATGCAAAGCCCAAAGCCTCCCGCTGGTTGGGGAAGGGGAATAGGGATTTTATTTGCTGCCCCTGCCTACACCCCACAGTTGCCTTAGCAAACAGAGCACCAGCAGCTCTGAAAGCAGCAGTTCTTCACACAGCCCACCTCAGCTGTACAATGCTGCCACCAGAGACAGGGTGTTACAAGTTTACCTGTAACACTGCTCCAGGCACAATGTTTGTCCTCACCTTTCCACAGAATTCTCTAGGCTCGAACTTTTGACCAGCACCAAACACAAGAACCCGTGAGAGATCATTCTTTGACCTTACACAAACACTACTTACAAGAAGCTGCAAAACATGTTACTGGCACTATGGGAAACTCAACAAGATTAGTACAAAAGCCAACATTTTCCTCCAAAGATTTAGGCATTAATCTGCTTTGATGTACTAAAGCAGACGACACTTCACTAATTCAGAGTGATTTTTTGAGAAATTACACTATGTTCTCCATGAGAACATCTGCTTCAACCAGACGAATTTGGTATACATGAAACAGTCTGTCCTGATTTTGGCTGGAGTTAACTTTCTCCAGAAATAATTTCTTCTAGGGTTAATTTCTTCTCTGTAGATAGTAAAGTGCTGGTTTTTTTATTTAGTGCAAGAATAACACACTGATGTTTTAGTTGTTGTTAAATCAGGTCTTCCTAAGTCAAGGACTTTTTTATGCTTCACTTTTTGTGCCTTTTTGTGGACGCACACAAAAGACCTGGGAGGGAGCGTGGCCAGGACAGGTGACCCAAACCAGCCAAAAGGATATTCCACATCTTAGAATGTCCTAACCAGCATATAAACTGGGGGAGTTACCCAAAAGGGACTTACAGGGGTCTGACATCACTCAGCAGCTAGTGAGCAATTGTACTGTGCATCGCTTGTTTATTTTTTTTTTATTATTATTGTCATTATTTACCATTATTATTGTGTTTTACTTCAATTATTAAATTTATCTCAACCTGCAAGATAAACTTTTTACTTTTTAAACTTTCTACTTTTGCTTCTCCTCCCTGTCCCAACAGGATGGGGAGGTGAGCGAGTGGCTGCAGTGGTGTTTTGTTGCCAGCTGTGGTTAAAAGACACAATCATTCTCACTTCACCAACTTAACACAAAAAAATGGACTAAGAACACTTTCCAAGACATTCTGTGGACCTGAAGTTTGAAATGCAGCTTAAAAAACATAGAGCCTAGGGGAAGATTTTATCAGAATGCTAGTGCTTAGCAGTAGGAACACTGACTTCGTGCTCACTCCTCTTAGTGAAGATGTAGAGCAAGTTGGAGCTACAGAACAGTGATTCACGCAAGACTAAGCTTTGTATGTGTTCAGCAATCAGCCCTAGTTCAACCCATAAAGATGTATACAACTAAAACCCAATTATATCTACTACACATTCTGAGGGGAAAGCAGCAGCAGATGACCAACAAGGCCATCAGATAGAAGACAAAAATATCTTCCAAGTCTCTGCCAAGCACAGATATGTACTGACTGCTGGAATTATTTTTTTTTTTCCAAACAGTGGACATTAGAACCATTACTGATTCTTAACTTCTGAGGAAGGGCAAGAGAAAAAGAAGAAGACTTCAACAAGAAATCTAAATTGTAGACTGTTTTAAGTACAAAATACTTCTGAGCACAGCCATATGTTCCCTCAGAAACTTGTACTCGTTCTCCAGATTAGTCTTATACTCCCCTCTAACTAAACAAGGAAGCACATTACCTTTCAGCAAACACTATTCAGGATGCTCTCACAGCACCTTCTGAATTATGAACCTGTACCATCATTTAAATGGTCAACCAGACCAAACATTGATAACACACCACTTCTCAGGAGACTGTATGTAAATACTTCAACTGCACCCCTTTGAGATTAGCTATGATCACTTCCAGAGTAAACAAGAACATAAAGAAGGAAACAGCTGGTATCTCCTCCAGTTGCTATCGAAGATACTGCTGCAGGGAAACTATGCAAAACAAGAATATTTTGAGAAGCTATCACAGGGCTTATTATGTTACAGCTTAAGAGAATGCAGACAGAGAACTGGGGTTTTCAGAAACTGGCCAAATGCCAGGCTATGCTCTTAGTTTTGTGCAAAAGACAGAGACTGGAGATTCTGCTACATCAGGACCAAAATCAACCTGCGTTCAGCCCTGAAGCGTAATAGCTGCACTGAAGGACTTGTGGGACTGCCAGCGGCTGACAGAGGGTGCAGAAATCCCAGCTTCAGCTTCACGGAGCCCTGAGCAGCTTCTGCACGCGCAACAGAGACACGTGTTAAGGAACCCGAACACCCCGAAACACAAAGCCATCGATCCAGATGACTCCTTGTGACACGTATTTTTTTAACCTCTTCATCAGAGCACATCGAGCACTTCGCCGATCGTGCCAGGCACAAAGCGGCCGCCGTTTCCTGGCGGGTGTTATCCTTAGGGATCAAAGCCCACAGCTGCCAGCGCAGCCTCACGGCACTGCCGGAAGATCCACCGATAACCCCAGGTCCGTCCGTGCACTTTCCCCGACGGCAGCTGTGCGGGGCACACGGAACCCGAGTTTCACGAGCAAACCCCGCCCTACCGAGGTCACCCGGGCACTTTTAATCCGCAAACAAAATTAATAACCCCCCAAACCCTCGTTTTTCGAAGGAGGGAGGGAGAGAGTAGGCACCGCCCTGCCCAGGCCGCCGCCGCCGCCTCAGGCGATGGCGGATCGGCACCGCACTCCCCCCACCCCGCACTCAGCACGGTACGCGCCCCCCTCACCGCACACCCCCGTACCTCCCCGTGCCCCGCACTCACCATGGTACGCGCCCCCTCCGCGGCCCGACGCCCGCCCCGCGCGCACCAGCACCAGCCGCCCCCGCCCGCG
>VZTX01032836.1:0-18574 GCA_013400915.1 Pardalotus punctatus | reverse complement strand
TGTGGGGTGTCCGTGTCCACCCCAGCTCCGGGCCGTCGCTCTCGGTGCAGATCTGGTGCCACCGTCTGGCAGCTGCGGATCCCGGGGCTCCGGCAGGAGCCGGCGCTGCCGGACACGTTCTGTGCGAACCCCGCGAGCCGAGCTGCTGCCGGGAGCACACGGTGCCTGCGAGCTCTGTCAGAGCCAGCTTTGAGACCCTCACAGGCAGCAAGGGCCAGTGGGACCTGTGCAGCCCTGGCCTTGCTCAGACGTGACCCCCCTTCTTCTCTTTCCCTCCCAGTTTGAAATGCTCACGGGTGCGCTGCCCTTCCAGGGGAAGGACCGTAAGGATACCATGACCCTCATCCTCAAGTAAGAGGAGTTTCTCTCTCCTGGCACACGAGGGGTGTTGCAATTTGGGGGCTTTTGCAATTTTGTGGCGTTATTTGGCAAGCGGTGTCACATCAGCCGCCAGTTTGAAGGGTGCAGTGTAAATGCCAGTGAGGTGATTGTGCATTTCTTGGGGGTGGAGGTGCTGCAGTCGTCTCTTGTGGGTTGACTTCTTCAAACCTGCAGCTGATGGTGTGACTTCGTCCCCAGAGCAAAGCTGGGCATGCCGCAGTTCCTGAGTGCTGAGGCTCAGAGCCTCCTGCGAGCCCTTTTCAAAAGGAATCCAGCCAACAGATTAGGTGAGACCTTTTTTTTTGTGTTTCTGAGCGCACCTGATGCCGTGTGGGCACCTCTCCCATCCTCCTGGGTCAGCACTGTGCTCACACGTGTGCTGGGTCAGGGCACCGGGCTGACCCCAGCCGGGCTCTGTCACCCTGGCTGTGCTGCATCCCTGGCAGTCGCACAGCGAGGTCCGTGGTGCCTCTTGCAGGGTCGGGGCCAGATGGGGCGGAAGAGATCAAGCGCCACCCTTTCTACTCCACCATCGACTGGAACGTGAGTACCGGCAAGGGCAAATTTCTCACCCCTCAGCACTGGGCAGTTCTGGCAGCAGGAATTGCACAGCCCTGATGCTTGGCCAGCTCTGGGAGAGCCACAGCCCCTGTCCCCATCCATCCCAATAGCCCTGCCCAAAACTGAAATTCTCTCTCTCGTGAGTGTCTCACACCTGGGCTGCCTGTCACCTCGCCTCAGTGTGGATGTACTCATCCCTCAGCAGAGAGCTGCTTGGGGTTTGGAACAAGGATTGTCCTGCACAGAGTGGGAAGGAACTGGGAAACATTCCTGGTGAGGAAATCAGGACGATCACTGAACTGGCATTTCCCAACTGCTTCTGGCCAACTCCCACCTTACCCTGTTCCTTCCCTGTTCTCCCGTGCTTGGAAGGGGATTTGAAAGTCACATCCAACACTTCCAAGGCCCCCAACAAGTTGCTAGACTGACTCTCCAGCAATGCCAGTAAAACCGCTTTTTAATTTTTGCTTCGAGAAGCAATTGTAAAAGGCATTTGTGGGAGTTTTGGGATATGAATGTCCTGCGGGGGCATCTCCTCCAGCTGTCCTTTGGGAGATGGTGTCAGCAAAGCCCTAATGGGAGTTAGGAGGAGGTGGAAGAGTCTGGTGAGAAAAACACTTTATGGATATTGCATTTGGAATGGGGGCAAGTTGCCTACAGAAAACTTCCTTTCTTGACTTAATGTTTGGTAGAACTTGTAGTGTTTCTTCACAGCCTGACTGTGAAGCACCCAGCCAACCAAAAAGTCCTCCCTCCCTTAGGCTGTGGTGAAGCACTAAGCCACAGTTTCACAAAATTTCTTCCTGGCCCCTCATTCCTCGCCAGCCTTTGCACCCTTTGGGAGAAAGTCCCTGTGGGAGCCTTTCCGAGCTGTTTTTGCAGCAGTTTTCTGGGTTTTCTGTGTTTTGCAGAAGCTGTACCGCAGGGAAATCAAACCCCCCTTCAAGCCTGCAGTGGGCCAGCCAGATGACACCTTTTATTTTGACACAGAATTCACATCACGGACACCAAAAGGTTCGTATGAGTTGAGGAAAGCCCAGGTTTCCTGTGTGAGATGTCACTCTGTGGCTTCACCCGGGGAGCATCCGGTGCCAGCAGCACAAGGTTTCTGCACGGGGGAGGTTTAGGTTGGATGTCAGGGAAGTTTCTTCTCCAGAAGGGCTGTCCAGGCCTGGCACGGGCTGCCCATGGCAGTGGTGGAGTCCCCACCCCTGCTGGGATTTAAAAGCCGTGTGGATGTGGCCCTTGGGGATGTGGTTTAGTGGTGGCCTTGGCAGTGCTGGGGGAACGGCTGCACTTGAGGCTCTTAGCAGGCTTTTCCAATCTGGACAATTCCATGGTCTGTGTGGGATGCTAGGGGCGAGCTCAGTGCTGCTGGTGTGGCTCCTGTCTGGGATAAATCAGAGGAGCTGTAGCTCCCAGCAGCGAGGGGAAAGCTCCAGTTCCTCAGGACTGGCCCTGCTCCAGCTGCCTCTCAACTCCTGCTGCAGATTCCCCCGGTGTCCCCCCGAGTGCGGGGGCCCATCAGCTCTTCCGAGGCTTCAGTTTCGTGGCCACCGGCTTGATGGAGGACGGCAAAGTGAAACCTGCGCAGCCACCCCTGCATTCGGTTGTGCAGGTGAGGAGTGGGGGCAGAGGGGCAGCTCTTTGGAGGTGCAGGGGTGCTCCAGCCCTGCAGGACCCCTGCACCGCCTGGGGCCGTGTCACTCTGTTTGGAATTCGTGCCTCCTCTGCTGGCTGTCACGTTGTGCACAGGCTGTCAGGGCACAGTGGGGCTGTGGCTTTCCTGTCCCCAGGCAGATCCGTGCTTGTGCTGGGCCTGTGAGTGCCCGTGCTCGGTGCAGGCAGCGCTGGCTCACTGACCTACATCTGCCTCGTTTCCTCCTGCTCCCCGCCGGGAGGAGAAGCCGTGGGACGGGGCAGGCAGTGACAGCTCCCTCTGTGCTGCAGTGAACTCGTCGCTGTGCACAGACCCTTCCCTGAGCCCTCCCAGCTCAGCTCTCCTTTGTGCCCCGGCAGCAGCTGCACGGCAAGAACGTCCAGTTCAGCGATGGCTACGTGCTGAAGGAGGCCATCGGCGTCGGCTCCTACTCCGTCTGCAAACGCTGCATCCACAAGGCCACCAACATGGAGTACGCAGTCAAGGTCTGGGATCTGCCCTCCCAGCTCAGCTCCCCTCTTAGATCTTTGCCCAGAGCAGCTGTGGCTGCCCCTGGATGCCTGGAAGTGTCCAAGGCCAGGTTGGACAGGGCTTGGAGCAGCCTGGGATAGAGGAAGGTGGCGCTGAATGGGCTTTAGGCTCACGTGGGAGCTGAAAGGACAATTTCTGTGCTGCTCTGGATGTCCCTGCGCTTCCCTAGGAAGAGAGGGAGGCAGCGTCCTCCTCCCTCAGAGGGAGGAGAGCCTCTCATCTCTCTTGGCAAAGCTGGGGCTACTTCAGGTCTTAACAAAACAGACATAAAACTTTGTGGGTTGCAGAGACAGAACTGATGAAGCAACTAAAGGACTTCTAGAGCTAAAGAGATCAGGGGACAGGGAGTGGATATGGTCCAGGAGCTCTGCAGGGCTCCAAACTCAGCTCCTGTGCTTTGTCCTTCCCTTTCCCCACTCGTGGTGGCTCAAGTGTGTCCCTGCTCTTGCAGGTGATTGACAAGAGCAAGCGAGACCCCTCTGAGGAGATTGAGATCCTGCTGCGGTACGGGCAGCACCCGAACATCATCACCCTGAAGGATGTGAGTGTGGCCTGAGAGCCTTCCCTGTGCTTGGCTTTAGTGCAGCCCGAGGTGGGGCAGAGTTCAGCCCAACACACCGGCTCTGTTCCTCTGTCAGGGAAAGGTTCTTCCCCCAGAGGGTGCTGGGCACTGCCCAGGCTCCCCAGGGAATGGGCACGGCCCGGGGCTGCCAGGGACAGGATGGGATTGCTGGGGGGGCTGTGCAGGGCCAGGAGCCGGGCTCATGAACCTCGTGGGTCCCTTCCAAGTCGGGCTATAGGATTCTGGGGTGGGGAAGCATCCCCAGCACCGCCTCTGCTGGTCCCTGTGTGCTCCTGGGTGGAGGCACATTTTGGTTACCCCGTCCACGTTTTCTTTGGCAGGTGTACGATGATGGGAAGTACGTGTACCTGGTGACCGAGCTGATGAGGGGAGGGGAGCTGCTGGATAAAATCCTCAGACAGAAATTCTTCTCGGAGAGAGAAGCCAGTTCAGTCCTGCACATGATCTGTAAAACAGTGGAGTACCTGCATTCCCAAGGGGTGAGTGTGCTCATGGCTGTTTTCCTGGGAAGCTCTGGCGTTACCCCAGGCTCCCTCTCCTCCAGGGAGGACTCTGCCCAACAGGATAATTATTTCTTGTGATGTTGCTCTCTTGGCAAAACAGATGTGGGGCCAGAGCGGGGCTGAGTGACCTCAGGCAGCTTTCAGATTTTTATCTACCTGGGGTACGAGCACAGCCCTTTCTTGGCTCCACAGGTGGTTCACAGGGACCTGAAGCCCAGCAATATCCTCTATGTGGATAAATCAGGGAACCCCGAGAGCATCCGAATTTGTGACTTCGGCTTTGCCAAGCAGCTCAGGGCTGAGAACGGGCTCCTCATGACCCCCTGTTACACAGCAAACTTCGTGGCCCCCGAGGTGAGCACCTCACTGACCCGAGACCCCTCAGCACGGGCTCATGAACCTCCCTGCCCTGTGCTCCCGCTTGGCACAGTGGCTCTGCCCTGATCCCATCTCCAGCCTGCCCTGGAAGAGGCAATTACAGGAATACCCATTGCAGTAATGAATCTGAGTCCTGGTCTTTTAGTCCCAGACTTTGCTGTTCTGCCGAGCTCTGGAAATTTCCATATCGACTGCACCCAGGTCAAGCCCTCTCTTCCGGAAAGAGTTCAATGGCAGAAACCAAACACACTTTTCTCCCTTTGCTTGTTGTGTTCAGGTCCTAAAACGCCAAGGCTACGACGAGGGCTGTGACATTTGGAGCCTGGGGGTCCTGCTGTACACGATGCTGGCAGGGTAAGGCTGTGAGCCCCTGTCCCCAGTGAGCCTCTCCTGCCTGCACTGGTAAATGCAGGGCTTTCCTCTCTCCCCAGCTGCACTCCCTTCGCAAACGGTCCCAGTGACACTCCAGAAGAGATCCTGACCCGGATAGGAGGGGGGAAGTTCTCCATCAGTGGGGGCAATTGGGACTCTATTTCTGACATGGCCAAGGTAGGGTTTGATATTTGTGTTACCCTCAGGGCTTGGGGTCAAGCACAGGAGATGCTGTGAGGCAAATTTAGAGCAGGCTGGGGAGGGAGCACACAAGAGAGAGAAGAAAACCAGCAGTGCAGCTTCTACCCCCAGCTTTGTTTGAGCTCTGGCTGTGAATATTTGCATGGAAAACCAACGTTGTGCTTGACCCTTGTGGGGTTTGCTCTGTGTTATACCCCCCAGGCCTGTCAAAAACACGTTTCATACAAAAAGGCATTGATGTCTGGGGACTTTAAACTTGGCCTCTGCATTTAAATCCTAATCAGGGGGTGGACAGGTGGGGGTTTTTGCATTTAAAGTATGAAATCTTCTAAAGTCTGATTTTCCAAACAATGCCTGTAGGATCTGGTATCAAAGATGCTCCATGTCGATCCTCACCAGCGTCTCACAGCCAAGCAGGTCCTGCAGCATCCGTGGATAACCCAGAAGGACAGTTTACCCCAGAGCCAGCTCAATCACCAGGACATTCAGCTTGTAAAGGTACAAAGTCTGGCGTGGGGAAGCAGGATGGAAGTTTGGAGAGGTGTGGGCCAGGGCCAGCAGTACAGACATGCTGGGTTTTGGGAGAAGAGAAGGGGGAGATTCTTTAACAACATTTCAGTGCAGGAGGGAGACTTAAAGAAATAGGAAAGATGCTTCTGGCTTTGTTTGTGGGTGTGGCTGCTCTGGTCCCCTGTCCCATAAAGCCACAAGTCTGAAGTAGCTCTCCCGCACCTGAGTGACTCCTGTGCCTCCCTCCAGGGCGCCATGGCTGCCACGTACTCAGCACTGAACAGCTCCAAGCCAAGCCCTCAGCTGAAGCCCATCGAATCCTCCATCCTGGCACAGAGGCGGGTGAAGAAGCTCCCCTCCACCACCCTGTGAGGCCCCATGGAGCAGGGACACCCCAGATTTTGCACACCCGTGGAAGAGGGGGACAGGGGAAGGGCAGGGTCTGCACAGGGACTCCCCTGGGGACTCGCTCTCGAAAGGCCAAGTGCCTTCCTGCTCCTGAAAGACTGGCTCCTCCTCGTGTGGACTGATCTTTGCTGAGAGAACTTCACTGTAGAACTTCTCTGAAGTGTAAATTGTCGATTTTTAAAGACATCCATCTGTGTATATGAGAACTAGAATGTATAACTGATGTCAAGTGGCACTAAAAAGCAGCTCTGATTCACCCTTCCCTGTGTAGGGCCAGGTATTTGTTGTTGCTACAGCATTTCTTGGGATTGATCCTCTCCAACTCCACTGCTGCTGGAAGACTGTGTCACACTGTGGGTTTAGGTTTCGGGGCTTTTCTCCCTCGAACCTTTGGATGCATTTCCCAAAGCAGTGCCAGTGTCCCCGAAGGACCTCCCTCCCCTCCACGTCCTGTGTGTTTGCTCCATGTAAGGTGAATTTTCCAGCCTCCGTTTCTCCGTCTCTCCCACGCTCCCCCAGCCCAGCCAGCAGCTCAGTTCTCTGAACAAAATAAACCACAGGTTTTCCAAGCCCTGCTGTAGATGCTCGGCAGGCTGGGACGCCTCCTAGGTTTGCCTCATTCCTTCCCTCTGCCCTCCCATCTCCACGTTCTCCCATCACCAGGGACTTTGTCTCCTGTGCAGGAGGGGATGACAACAGAACCTCCTCGTTGGCAAAGCCAAGGCTTTGGGCTGGCTCTGACTGCTGCTTTTACCATTTGGGGTTTTCCTTCCCCTCAGCAGGGACCTCTGAACCAAACCACCTTTATTTTTTTAATTTAACTTTGCTCTACAGCCGGTAACTCAGGGTTTCTTCCTGGCTCGTACAATAAACGTGTCATTCAGGTGACGTCCCGTTACTGACTGACTTTTAGCCGCAGCACCAGCGACCCCGCTCCTTTCCCGGTCGTTTCCCCGCATTGTGCAGGGACAGAGCTCCTTGTCTGCCCTCTGGGAGAGCTGCAAAGCTTTTCTTCAGGCCCAGTGGTGGGAAAAGGGCTGCTCTCGCACCAGCCTCGCTCAGGTGCAGCCCCTCGCTGCCCAGTGGGTGGGGATCAGAGCCAGTCCTGGAATGAGGCAGGAGCCAACAGCAGCAGTGGCAGCATGCAGAGGGGATTTCTTACTCTCAGGGTAAGTTTAGGGGGTCTTTAAGGGGTCTTAAACCAAATACTTGCCCTGGTTTGGGGGTAAGTGGTTATTTGTATGAAATCGTGAATGTTCACAAATGTCAGGCAAAGCATTGCAGCCTTTGCTAAACACTCCCTGTGACGTGCTGGTGTGGGGCCAACTGGGGCCAACTCAGCCTGGGGGAACAACCTGGTGTGGGCACAGGGAGAGCAGCCCAGGGCTCCTGCGGGGCCAAGGGACGCTGCCTGGGGCGTGAGACCCCAAAACCTGGAGCACCAAATCCCTCTGCCCCCCTGGGGTCTGCAGTCAGAACTTTGTGCCTGGTGCAGCTGCAGCTTCTGAACCCCCCATCCCGCTGGAGAACAGAGGGAGCAAGAAGGGCTGCACCTTCCTCTCGGGGGCTTTTAACCACCTTGTTTTGAGTGATCCACACCTAAAAATAAGTCTTGATTTTTAGTTCCGAATCAACCAAGTGCTGTTACTTTTTTAATTCCAGTGCTCAAT
Organism: Pardalotus punctatus; assembly: GCA_013400915.1. Lineage (NCBI taxonomy): Eukaryota > Metazoa > Chordata > Aves > Passeriformes > Pardalotidae > Pardalotus > Pardalotus punctatus. Next base: position 10,816 of record VZTX01032836.1, on the reverse strand, counting down.
AAAAACGGACTTGTTGAACTTTCTGGATATGAGAACTGTAGGTGTTTGTGACAGGTTGGGCTCTCTCTTCCCTTTTCTGGTTTTGTCCTGACCTTTACCAAAATACTGTTGTTGTATTAACTGAAATCACATTATTTGAGGTATCTAATGCCTGTTGGGGGGAGCTGCTGTCTGACAGACCAAATGATTTGCTCTCACAAGAGTTTGGGCTCATTCAGCTTTAACTTGGGACAAAGAAGATACAGAGGATATCACAAATTGTCTTGGTTTTAAAAGGGGCTAAAGTGGATTTAACTTCCATCCATAAGGAAATCTTTACAAGGAAAACTGCTGCTGTTAGTTCAGATGTGTAATAGTGGATTTGACCTTTAAGCTTTTGTCCTGTAGGTCTGAATGAAAGCTCAGGGGAGCAGAAATCCTGGAATCCAGCCTCAAATTGCTGAGTCTACCTGGTAATAACCTGTGCAGAAAGAGCATATTGATCCAAAGTCAAGAAGCCTGAAAATAATATTGAACAGCTCTATATAATGCAGTTTCTGTATAATAAAGATTGAACTTTCCTATTTTTGGGCATAAATCAGGCATTTTTCTGTTGTAAGGGGCTGACCCAGCTGAGAGGTTTTTTCCCTTCTTCCCTCTGTGTAGCTGCGCCTTCCCCTTATTGACCTCTGTCAAATTCACCAGGGCATCAGTAAATGTATTTTGGCCTGAGAAATATTCCCATCATGATTCAGTTTAAAACTGAAGGCCAGTAACTTTCCCAGCAATCATCTTCTCTTTCTCTTTCATAGTGAAACTTCACTGAGCAACAAATACGTGGTTTTAACTTTTTAAATTTTAATGCAAATCCCTCTCCAAGTTCCCACCTCTGAGTTAGTCCATGTAATTCTTTTTTCTGCACCTCCAGGCACTGGTGGATGGTGAATTGTGCAGCTGGAGCCTCCTGGGTGCCACCACCTCCTCACGGTGGCCACGGCCACTTCCCAAGGCTGCGGGAGGCTTCGGAAGTGCTCAGTGACTGCAAGTGAGTTCCATGGGATGTGGGGCAGATGCTGTTCTTTCATGGAATATTCAACAATTTAATCCCTCTTTTAGGGCAAAGAAAACATTTTAAATATTTCAAGGTCTTCTTTTGGCAGTACATGGGGGCTCTGAATAAAACCTTCACTCACGCCAGGGAAGCCGCAGGTCCGCTGCCACTCCGTTCCTTGCCTCTGGTTATTAAAACATCAAGCTGTCTCAGTGGCTCGGCTCAGCCGAGGCGCTGCCTCCCTCCCTTTGTGTGGCACTGAACACCTGCCATTAATACTAATTCGGCTCCGGAGGGAAACTCCCTTTCAGATATGCTTGTCTGAAAATAAATTGACATGTAAAAGGTCTCTTTTGTCGCGAAGTGCAGGGAAAGTGCCGGGGTGAGGAGCCGACCGCTCACAAAAGGAGCCACTGAGGCTTTAAAGGAGGAGTGGAGGGGGTGAGAAATGCGGGAGGTGGGCGGTGATGCTGTAACTGCGCTGATGGGATCAGAGAGCAGGATCCCAGAGCTGCCCCCTCTGCTTGGTGATAGACTTTTAAGATATTGGGTGATTTTTTGTCTAAACCCCCACTTATCTCGGGGTGAATGGCCAGGGACTCCTTTGGAAAAAAGTCTTTGTTTTAGAAAAAAAATGTTGTTATTACAAATATCCGCAACCAAAATGAAGAGCAGTGGTGGTGAGACCTTCAATTTAGACATGTAGTGAACTCCAGGGCTGTTTCTTTCCTGGGACAAAAGTTTGTATCTCTTTCAATTAGGAAGCAGCAAAAGAATCCTTGGTTAGTGTTTTTTCTGTCCTACAGGCAGCACTGGGAGCCAGCAAAAGGTCAGTATTTTTATTTTCAATAGAAAGAATGATTTGCTTTGAGCTCCTCATACCCTGGGGAGACCATGGCTCTCTCCTAAGAAAACATTTTTAAGTTGGTTCTTTGGGCTGAGCTTTGGAGGGAGTGACACTGCTTGAAATTTGTGTTGGTGCTGAAAGGACACAGCCCCACAGCAGGGGATGAAAATGGAGGTGTTGTGGTGTGCACCTGACACTCAGCAGCTGCTCACTGGGCCTCTGGGTTCTCTAGCGAAGAAATAATTCCCTTCATAGTGAAGATCAAGTCGAAATATGTTCAGGGCTTAAAAGAGGGGGAAAAAAGGAATTGTGGCAATTACAGAAAGGTTCCAGATTCGCTGGTGTCGCGCCTGGTTTATCAAACAAGCTCTCGGTGCTGCTGAGCTCCGATGTCATCTTCTGTTTAAACAGCAGATGGTGTTAGAAACCTGTAACAGGTGGAAGCTCTCCAGTTTTATGTGAGAGCTCAAAAGTGGCAGCAATTTCTGTTTCCCAAGGGGCAGTTCCTTCCCGAGCTGAATGGCAAGCTGCCCCTTTGCTTGGAGAGTTATTACATTGCAGAGGGGAAAACTTCTGAACCACACAAATCCAGATGAAAGAAAGTGATTCTGATTTCACTTACTCTGGTTATAATAAAAGGAACCTGGTGATGGCCCCCATAACCCTCTGTTAGCAGCTCTAAGAGAGGTGTAGTGGGGGAAATGGGCTCTGTTTGCTGGTGTGCCTCAAAATCCGGCTCCAATCTGCCAGATCTGTTGGTTCCTTGTCTATAACAGCACTTCGCATGCTTAAAGTGTTTTATAAACATTTAATTACTGCAGCTTTTGACTCAAAGCCAGGAATATCTCATTCATCTGCTGCTTGCGAGGGTTGTGAAAATGATATTCAAATCGTAGAATTACAGGAAGGGCTGAGTTCAAACCCCAGCTCGAGCAGCCTCCGTTGCTGGGGTCTGTGAGTGCCGCTCGTTGCGGGCCGCGTTGCCGGAGGGAGCGACTCCAGCAGTGGAAATGGAAACGTGGCTTGGAATGCAGAGAGATCTGAGGGTCTGTGAGCACCCCAGGACACGGAGCTGCATTTTAATCATGTTAGGGAAACGAGATGCTAAATTCTGTCAGCTGGTGCCGTATGAACTTCTGAGGCAGGCGGGGAGTGCGGCTCCGTCTAGACCAGAGCTGTGTTTGATCCCCCAGCCCCGGTGTATTTGTTAAAAGTCGCTTTTTTCCCACCCACCAAACCACTCGGTGGGTGGGAAAAAACTTTTAACATTCTGCTCCATCCCAACTCCCAGCTCTGTTCCTAAAAAGGGGAAGACCCCAGAAGTCGTGGGGTTTGTGACACCATGTGGAAGCAGCAACTAAAGATAAAAAACTTGTATGGGATTAATAATTTCTATCCAACCATCTGCCTCTTTCACCAGCCCCCTTTCCTGAACAGCACATTGTACCTGCAGAGCTGGGTGTGCAGCAATAGAAATCATTTTCTTCCCATGAAAATTGTCCATTGAAGCTGGGGCTGCCCCTGGATCCCTGGAAGTGTCTGAGGCCGGGTTGGACAGGGCTTGGAGCAGCCTGGGACAGTGGAAGGTGTCTCTGCCCATGGCAGGGAGTGGGACTGGGTGGGCTTTGAGGTCCTTCCAACCCAAACCCTTCCGGGATTCAATTAAAAAAGAGCTGTTGGCTGGCTCTGTGTTTTGGTGGATCCACACAAACAATCCCTGTTGGGCAGGGCAAGAAGCCCAGAGAAGCTGTTCCTCTCCACGCTGGCCCTGATCTCACCGGCTTGAGGAGGAACTATAAAGGAGAAAACCTCCATCTGCACCTGCTGACCCCTGCAATCTTTACTGCCATTCTGAAGGCAGATTGTGAGCCCCTTTAATAAGCTGCTGGCAATCAGCCCCTTTTTAATGAGGCAGATCCCCAGTTTCAAGGCCCCGGATCACTCAATGCTGGCTCTGCTCTGTGAATTGTGAGCACACCACGAGCAGCCACTCTCAAAGTAATCCTGGAGTCCCTTTCCTGCCCTGTTTAAAGACGGGGTAGGGAGTCCTGTGATGTTTCATTAAAGCTGGCTTTTCTCCTCGTGGCAGAGCAGATTTAATCAGACCTGCCTCCTAGTTCCAGCTGCTGGGTTGGAGCGCTCTGATCTGTGCACTGGGTGCACGTCTAATTATGGAGGCAATTCCCATGGATACCGAGAAGAATTGCCTGTGCTGGCAAAAAATTATCCCAGCTGGGAAAATGGGGAAGGAGAATGTGTTGAAATATTCGGGAAGAGATTTCAAAAGTTTCTGGAAATGTAAGTGAAAAACATTTCTGGTTCTTACACCACAATGTGCAAATCCTGATTATTTTAAAACTAAGATATGGGCTGGTTTGTAGGAGCTTATCCCAAATTGCTGCTCTCTTGGGCTACTGGAGGATTCACCAGCACCACAAAACTGAATTTCCCCCCTCCTTGTTACCTCCATCCGCTCGGGAATGCTTTCCCACCTTCACTTCTCACCCGCAGAGCAGCAGAGGTGTGTTTGGAGAAAATGCCCAACAGTGTTTCCATCAGGGCACACCCTGGGCGAGGCAGAGCGAGGGCTGGTAATTCTGGTTCCTTCTGCAGTGCCGGGTGGGACCTGGGTGAGTTCCTCCCCTTTATGCCTCATCCTTCTGAAATGCATGAATTTAAATAACTTATTCCTGTATAAATTAGTGTTTGAAAGGTCTGTTAAAGACAAAAGAGCACTCCCTGGTAAAAGGAGAGGGGGAAATACCTGGGCAAACACTGCTCAGATGTGGAAAATTAAACAAATATCATTTTAAATGATTTTGTAATTGTTCAGCTGCAAGGCCTCATGTTCAAACTGCATGGGAAAAACCAGATTTCTTAATTTAACCACGCAAACGCAAAAGTCTTTTTGAGGGTGATTTTTGTTTGGAGATTTTTAGGAACGTCCTACTCAACTCCACAATGGTTGTAACTTGTATTTATTTCATTAATTTCTCTCCAGCAGGGGCTCAGACACTTTCCATGATGTTGCTGGCTAATGTAAACACACAGAATAAGGAAAGCTATGGCTCTATTAGGTTGGATTTCCATCTCTTTCTCGTCCAGGGCACCTGCTCCCCTTTCCCTCCCCTCCTCCCAGTCTTCCCAGCTGTCTGTCTGTCTCATTTATGTCAATTAGAGATTCAATGCTGCCTGATTTAATTGGCCTGACTTTCCCCTGGAACAGAAACGGAGCGCAGGCCGGCCGGGCAGCAGCTCCTCCGCTCTCTGCCGGCGCTGGAGTCGGGAGGGCCGGGGCTTGTTCGCAGCACAGACACAATAACCTGTTTGTTACCCTCCTAACGAGGAGGGCACCCGGGCAATGATGTCATTGGAAAGCTCGGGGGGATTTCAGAGCGCTCCAGGAATATGTGACCACTGTGGGTTGACTTTTAGCGGAGAGGTGGAGATCCCTGGAAGTGTCCCAGGCTGGGCTGGACGGGGCTTGGAGCAACTTGGGATAGGGGAAGGTGTCCCTGCTCAAGGCAGGGGGTGGAACAAGGTGAGCTTTGAGTTCCTTCCGACCCAAACCAGCCTTTCTATCAATCTATGATTTGCTATGTTGCCTCCTGCCTGTGACTCTGTGTGCCCCAAGGCCAGAGAGCGACAAAACTTCCCCCGGCTGTGGCCACAGAGGGCTCATCCTTGGCCACGAGTGAAGCTGCCCAAAACCCAGCTTTGGCAGAGTTTACGTGAGGCCGTGACCCTGTGCCCCTCGGGGCAGCAAACCTGGAAGCAAACCAGCCCTGACAAAATCTTTGCCACCCCTCTGCTCCCCCTCCCACAGCCCAATCCCAGGAACCAGCTCTGACCTAGTTCTTCTCCCCGGCTCCTCGCTCACGTCTCCCTCACACATTACGCAGCTGTCCTTCCCTCCCGTCAGAAATGTGAATTTCCCGAGGCGCTGGCCCGCGGAGGCGTCAATATTGAGCAGCAACAGTACCATCTAGTGACTTGGGCTTCCCGGGAGCATCACTTAGCCGGGAAGAGGGAATCTGTGAATTATAGAGGCCAAGAAGGTCCCAGATTTGTCACTGAGATCCCATCTCTCGGTTCATTTGGATTAAGGAAACAAATCGTGCTCATGCTCCAACAGCCTCGGGTTTTTTTATCAAAAGCGGCGTGATGCTTCCTCGGGAGCCGGTCCCGTTTCCAGCCTCCTGACTCCCCGCTGAACCCGGCCCTGCCCCACGCTCCCTCTGCTGGCAACCAACTCCTTGATTTCACGCGTTCCCAGCTCCTCGCACACCCACTCGCCCGCACAGCACCAAATCCCGGCAAAGGCATCAGAGGAAAGTGAGGGCTGTGGTGAGTTCTCACTCCCGATAAATGTGCACGTTCTCGCTCTGATGAGCCACTAGTGAAATCCTGAATTGGATGCGTGAAATAAATAGATACAATTCAATTTAATCAATCAAAAATAGGCCCAAACCCGAGCATAAAGGGCCCGCTCTGCGCAGATCTGAAATTACACACTCGGCAGCTGAAGGGAGGAAATCAAATTAGAGCATTTCTTTCCCCATCAAAGGACATTAGTCCCGATCCAGGTCCGTTACGCTCACGGCGTGCAGTTATCCCTGTCAGAATTCCGGCTGACCGAGGCATGGTGCAGCAGTACGAGGTTAGTGATGGGCTATGGCTGTTCTGTGTTTGAGGTGACAACTTCTCCCAGCTGCTCTGCAGCGCGTGTGTCCACATCACCGCTTTCCCAGGGAAAGGAGACCATTGTCGGATGTTCAAATGCACCGAACCGGGGAGCGGTGACACAAAAGCCGCGCTGCAGAACCTCAGAACTCAAGCACTCTGCGAAATGCCACCGGTACAGGAGAAATTGCTTTGCTGGCTAATCAAACACATCCTCTCCTTGCTGCCAGTAGTGCAGCACTGCCCTGAGTCCGCTCAGCCTTGCTTCTGGGCTGATGAGTGCCCGACAATTTTCTGCTCTCAAATTAGACAGAAAACTAAATTAGCAAATTAATTGTTTGCCGTGTTTTTCCTTAGTCCCCGTCAGCTGCCTCAGGTCCTGCAGCCAATCCAGAGCCCCTCTCCGCAGCTCCCAGTAGAAGGTGGAGCCCTGCACTGGGTCCTGCTATCTACCAAGTGTCAGTCATGTTAATTTTAAATTACTTTTGTACAGCTTGGTGTCAAAACGATTAAAGCATGAAAAGAAAAACTGAACTAGAGGGAGGAAAGAGGGGGGGAGAGAGCGAATGAATAATTTACCTTGCATTTACAGCAAGGACACTTGGATTTCCTTAATTCCTCAACTCTGAGTAGCCTGAAACTTCTATTTTTTTCAGCTGTCACCTGCTTTGGACTGCACCCAAGGGGCTGCTCTTGATCACAGAACCACAGAGGGGTTGGGGTGGGAAGGGACCCATCCAGTGCCACCTCTGCCATGGCAGGGACACCTTCCACCGTCCCAGGCTGCTCCAAGCCCTGTCCAGCCTGGCCTTGGACACGGCCAGGGATCCAGGGGCAGCCCCAGCTGCTCTGGGTACCTGTGCCAGGCCTCAGCACCCTCTGAGTAAAGAATTTCTTCCTAATGGGGATCCTGCAAGGATCTGGGATCCAGTTATCACCTCCTTCATGGTCCACAGGGAGGTGATAACTGCTCCCAGCACAATGCTGGGGTTTCATCTCAGTTTCCTTCCAGGAAAGGCGTTTTTCCACACTGCACTCAGGGATTGCTGCAATCACCAACACGGACAAACCCCCTCACCCACGTACAGACCTTTTCTCCCCTTCCCAGTGCTCCGCTCCCAACTGGGTTTACTCCATGACTCGCACGTACTGTGCTAGATAATTACATACTCGGAAAATACAGAAATGCCTAATCAGATACAGCCCTAAATGTGCAAGAATTAGGGTTGTAGGATTGCGGTGTAGCATCCCTGGAGCTCTCTGCATCTGGCTCACATAACCAGCCCACGTGCACTGTGAAAATGTTGGGTTTGGGGCACAGACTGCTTTTATCTCCCTTATTAACTCCATCCATGGATTCTTTGTCTTGCCAGCTACTGAATGCTGTCATCAGTGGTCTTCGAAATACCATTCTAAAGGTGTAGAGCCCAGAAGAACAGTAAAAAGATTTGTAAGAGGGCAACTCAGCACCAGAAAATGTAAATCCAGTTCAGCCACTTCTGTTAATGTTTATGCTGTATCTGGCTTATACATCAATGCATCTTCCATTCATTTAAAAGGGAATAAATATTGGGAATTATTGTGTCATGAGGGATGTGCAATGAGGTGCTTTGGTAGATGATCATGAACAGGGGGACTGAGCTGTTTGGGAAATGAGAGAGGCTCGAGCGCCCCATGTACTGCATCCTGCAGGATGGGTGTGGGCTTGAACTGATTTGTCAAAAGCAAAGAAAACAATTTTGCTAATGGGTGTTTGTCGAAAAAGGAGCGTGATGCCTTGGAAATGTCTGTGCTGTCTTGTGCTCTTTCTGTGGCAGCCACGGAGAGGAGACACCTCCATCTTCCACCTACATTTTACTCCTTTGGCCTTAGGACTAACTCAGCTTTGTCGGATCCCAGACAGGTCATGTGGAGGGCTGAGCAGTGTTTGAAACATCCTCCTCCTCCAAAGGCCCCTGCCTGCCTCCTCCAGGGTGGTTGCTGTGGCTGGATCATCTCCAAGGACTCTCCACCTCAGCACGAGGAGCTGTGACTGGTCCACTTGAGCACAGAGGCACAGGAACGTTGCTGTCCTTAACAGTGGAATTCCCTTCACATGATGTTTCCTCAGCCTCTGATTCACAAATATATAATTTATAAGACTTTTTTTCCTTTCCCATTTGGGGAGCTCCTGTAAACTTCCTTCATCCTCTGCCAGAGTCCTGGCAGGAGGCTGGAAAGCTGAAAAGCAGAGTTTCCTGCAGTGTCTTTCAATGATTGTTCAGTGCTATCACTTCAGATGCAGAGGGTGCAGGTACCCCAGGCCAATAACCACAGCTTTCCCTGGTTAAAAAGTGCTCACCTTTATAAACTAACACCTTTTTTACTGGATTCTGCCAGTCTGCATTCAGCAGAATGTCTGCTTGGGATTCAGTTACTTGAATAAAAGTAAGAAACCTTGTCAGCCAGAACATTAAAAATCCTACCCCGGATCTGGTAATTCCTTAAAGCACAATTCCAAACAAAGCAGGACTGCCCTTCCACCTGGCACTGGGGAGCCAATGAAACTGGGAGGCTGGACAGGGATTTCTATTGGACCTGCAATAACAAGTCACTCCCAACTGCAAAATCTTTATGTACCAGTCATGAAATGGTTTCAAATTCTAAATAGTCTACCAGGCAGGTAATTAACATAATTAATTGAATAAAATTCATCCAGAATAATTGATTTAGACTTAATTGCAGGACCCAAGATTTCTTAAGGTGTATCTTTTCCTTACACAGCTGCTCTGAGGATCCCGGCGTTGGGCACGTTGTCCCTCACAGTTCTTGGGAATCACTTCAAACGTTTGAGCAGTGAATATTAAAGCCGTCAGTCCTGGAGTGGCTGCCATAAAAACAAGAGGACAAACAACTTGCTCAGACGAGAGCACACTGAAAGGACACGTTGGAATAAAACACTTTTCCTCAATTCCTGAAATCGGAGGGTTTTTTTTTCTCCAACACTCGAATTTCCGGCAGTCTAAGAATTCCAGTTGGTTTAATGTACTGGTTTTTTAGGCTTTTGATAATTCTCCCATGATAGTTTACAGTACCCCCCAGGCAACATCAAGCTTTTCAGTCCAGACTGTGGAATCAGCTCTTTGTTGGGGGACACTTTATCCCCTTGATGTATCCGGGATGATTTATTCTTATGGGACATGTGGACAAAGTGACATTTTCCCATCCCCTGCTCTCTAAACACAGGATTTGGGTTACTCCAATCCCACCAGCATCACAATGTGGTGAAAGATTGGGTTTTCCATAGCAGCCATTTATTGGGACCTGCCTTTTTTAGAGAGGAAAAAAAAGGGGATTTGGAAACAATCCATCTCAGCCTAAATTTTTTGGAGTTGTTTTAATTACTCCAGAGAAAGCTGTCTGTGCATAAAGTCACCGATCTCCTGATGAGTAATCGGGGAGCTTTTGTGTTTTAATATTTTGATGTTTAAGGGAAGCAGCGCGAGGCTGACAAAATAAATCCATGTATTTACAAACTGTTCTGCACTGATTGGGGTACAAAGAGCAAAGGAATAAAAGTACAACAAAGAGCAAGTAACAAAAAGATTTTAAAACAGCACAGCTCATCCTTAACTAAGCAGTGCTGGAGGAGTCTAAAGTCAAGAGATGATTCCTGGTCCAACAGCTGGAGGCTGCTCTTTCCAGCAGACCCTGAACTATGGAATTGAGAGCTAAAACCCAAGGAGACGGGACTTCAAAGGGATCCTCCCCCCTCAATTTACATTTGGCCTTTAGGTTTGTAAATGAAGCCACGTAGGGATTTAGGAATGGTGTCAGGGAAATGGAAGCACAGGAAAGGTGCCGGGCATCGAGAATCAGGACATTTCTATGGAAATGCTTGGCTGCTAACAGGATTTACGGGTACCTCCTCGCTCTAATGGACCTTTCTCTTCCACATAATTTCATTACACATTGCCTGCCTTTCCTGAGTAGTCCCAGCACCCCGAAACTCGTGGATTCAGCAGAGGAAGGGGTTTTTGGCATCCAAGAGTTGCTCCACGTTTAAAGGGCGGCAACAGAGCCGGCAGAGCCGGAGAGAGGAGCCGGTACAAGGCCCCGACGTGGGACGGAGGAGCGAGGGGCCCTTAACGGCAGGGCAGGAGCACCCAGCCCGGCCGGATTCAGCACCGGCAATTCCCGGGCCGGGCTGGGCAGAACCCGCGTTCCTCAGCACCGGCAATTCCCGGCCCGGTTGTTCCACTCTTTTTTTCCTTTTT
>VZTX01032832.1:0-13984 GCA_013400915.1 Pardalotus punctatus | reverse complement strand
CCGCCGAGCTGGAGGCCGTGGGGATCCCGCACCTCGGTCCCGGGCCCGCCGCCTTGCCCGGCCCCGCGCCCGCGGACTGGGTGCAGGCGCCGCTCGACCCCGCCGTGCGCGCCGTGCTCGTGGGCTTCGACGAGCACTTCAGCTACGCGAAGCTGTGCCAGGCCCTGCGGTACCTCCTGCGCGGCGGCCCCGACTGTCTCCTTGTCGGCACCAACCGCGACCATCGGCTCCCGCTCGAAGGCGGCGCCGGCATCCCCGGTGCGCGGGGCGGGAGGGGATGGAGGGGGTGGTCCCGGGTCTGGGGGTCTCCGTGCTCAGGTTTGTGTCTCGTCACACCTCGGTGTTGTGTTCATAAAACGCAAGAAGTTCCACCTCAGCCTAAGGAAGAACTTATTTCCACGGGGAGTGGCAGAGCTCTGGAACAGCTGCCCGGGGAGGTCACGGAGTCTCTGTCTCTGGAGACATTCCAAACTCGACTACACACGTTCCTGTGTCACCTAAGCCAGGTGACCCTGCATGTAGGGGGGTTGGACTGGATTATCTCCAGAGGCCTCTTCCCACCCCAACTGTGCTGAGATTCTTTGAGGCAGCCTGGGCGTCCCGGAACCTTTCCTTCACAGCACCCCTGAAAGAGAGAGAATCCATGTTGATCCTTTACTTGCAAATAGGAGTTCCCTCTTGACTCTGTGGGATGGAATTCCAGCCTTCTAGCAGGCTTTATGCACTACCTTCTCATGGGACCGACCTGTCCCTCTGTCTGTAAAGCTGAGGCGTCACATTCCCAGTGTTCTGAGCAGGTTTGTACTGGCTTGTACTTGGCCAAGGGCCTTCTGCCCCTAATCCCTGCTCCCTGTTCCCTGCAGGGACAGGATGCCTTGTGAAGGCTGTGGAGACAGCGGCGCAGCGTGAGGCCTTCATCGTAGGCAAACCCAACCGCTTCATGTTCGACTGCGTGGCCAGCGAGTTTGATGTGGACCCTGCGCGCACCATCATGGTTGGGGACCGGCTGGACACGGACATCCTGATGGGCAACAACTGCGGCCTCACCACCCTGCTCACCCTCACCGGGGTCACGGCGCTGGACGAGGTTCAGGGCCACCAGGACAGCGACTGTCCTGCCAGGCACAGCCTGGTCCCTGATTACTATGTCGACAGCATCGCCGACCTGCTCCCGGCACTGGGGGAGTAACAGGGCCCAGGCAGCAGCCCCGGTAATCATCCTGTGACAGTAACGTATGCACTAGATACTCCCTGGAGTTAGAACCCTTAGCTTTTCACCCACTATCCTGTCGGCATAATTCTGTTTACATCTCGGTCTGAAATGCACTTTGGAACAAAGGGGGCATTGCAGTGGCACCTGGGGCTGGGGCTTGGGGCTGGGTTTAATTATAAATGCATCAATCCAATGTTTGCAGTGCTCCACAGCACAGGGTCCTCTGGGCTGAGATGGGGAGGTGGAGCTGGTTGATCTGAGAAAGGACCATGTCCTGGCCAGGTTGGGCCGTGGCTCAGCCTGGTTTGTTCAGGGTAATGACTCTTGGGATGTGCAGTAACTCTGTTTATGTTTGGAAACACTTGTGGAGCTGGTGTTTCCCCTTGGGGTGATTCTTTTTCCCAACTGGGGCCCTGTTCAGGGGTGTTTAGGGGCACAGCCCCACATCAAATCACACAAATTCATCTTCATTTGACCACTGCACATTGCACTTGTGTTGCAGATTGGGATGATCCCACACAGTTCCAAATGATGGCTGCTGCACACGGTGTCTTCCAAGGTCGAATGTGTGTAAAGCACATGTACACACAGGCACTCCCTGAGCATAGAGCAGAATATATTTAAATTATAAATAGAGTCTATGGTAATATATCTGATTTCCTAGGAGGGAGGATGAGAGGAACGGTACTTCACTGATGACAGTAGATTCAGTTCTCCTAAATTGTTGCATTTGGTAATGCAGAGTCTGTAGCCATGCAGGACAGTCCTTCACTCCTGCTGCTTCCCAGAAATCCCCGGATTGATCCATACCAAGCTCCTGCACTTCCCTCAGCATCAATGAGCCACTTGCCTTGGCTTTAGCTGTATAATCCCAATTTCTGCTCAGTCTGTGGTTGGATGTAGTGCCCAGGACAGCTCTTCACAAGAAGCCCTGTGGGTCCTGGCTGTGTATGACAATAACACGTGCTTCCTTCCCATCCCTGAGGTTCAGACCCTCCATGTGTGCCAGCGTGGGCTGGGCACCATGGGTAGTGAGGAGGAATGCTGGCTTGCTCAGGGATGATTCCATTTGATCTCCAGGTGGGATTGGGCATTGAGGGGCTCAGCCACAGGGTGGTTTTTGTGCTGCCCTACTCCCACAATGAAAGCTTTGGCGTTATAGAATTAATTGAAAATTATATATGCAAATAACATGCTTTTATTTAATAGATTCCAGTATCTGCAGTTCAATTTAAGCACTGGTTTTCCTGTCCAGCGGTGGAGCTTGGGCAGTGCTGATACCATTTCCTGCCTGGTAACTTGTCACCTTGTTTGTACAGCAGTAACCCTGCAGTCCAGAGGGTCTTGGTGTTCCCAGAGCATTGGCTGAACCTCTAAAAGGCTGTTTGTAATCTGGAGTTGTGGAAGGAAGTGTAGATAATCTCTTCCCTATTCCTGCCTCCAGATGAAGGACTGTACAAAGTCACAGAAGCAGAGCTTGCCCTTGGGTAACATGGAAATGGACATTACGGACTCACTGCAGGTTGTCTCAGATGTAATGGTGTGGGTTGGATTCAGTCCCTGTATCTGGTGCTTTTTGTGTCAGGAAAAGGCCAGGAGGGGTGTCCAGTGTCCTTCAGGCAGCTCTGTCCCTGCCGAGGGCTCTTGCTGGTCAAGGGAGCCATTGCCTGGACTCAGGGATGCTGGAATGTCGTGGTGGTGGTGTCAGTCGTGCTTCAAAATTATGTTCTGACTTCCAAACAGTTCTTAATCCTCTACTTGAATTCCCATTAAACTCTCAAACCTGCTCTCCCCAGCGTTGTCTCATTTTGTGGTCTCTGTGAGCTTCAGTGCAGCTGTGCAGTGGGAATCCTGAGATTTAGTGATGCAGTTTGGAAGGGACCTTAAAACCCATCCAGTGCCACCCCCTGCCAGGGGCAGGGACACCTTTCACCAACCCAGGCTGTTCCAAGCCCCATCCAGCCTGGCCTTGGACCTTTCCAGGGATCCAGGGTCAGCCACAGCTTCTCTGGGCACCCTGTGCCAGCCTCCCCAACCTCTCAGGGAAGAGTTTCTTTCCAACATCTAATCTAAACCACAGATGAGGTAAGCCATTCCCCTTTGTCCTGCCCATGCGCTTGTCCAAAGTCCCTCTCCATCTTTCTTGTGGGCTCCCTTCACCCAGTTTGATCAGCCCTAGGTTATGCTTGCTAGGAAAATGTCCAAAACCTGCATTTGCCCTGGCTAGGCATCACATGAAGGAATTCTGAGCTTTTCTTGCCTCCGTGCTTTGGTTATGTCTGGCTGGCAGGTCTCAAACATTCTGGGGGCTCCTGAACTGCTCAGGATCTGGTGATCTGGGAACACTGCTCCCGCAGGGAGTTTCTCAGGAAAGGACACGGGTGACAAGCAAGCATAGTGCAGGCTGTGGTGCTGACTTTGTGGCAGAGCCCCTTTTCCTCCAAGGGTGGCGCAGGTGATGTCTGTGCAGCCGAGGCTTGCAACAGCAGGATCAACACCTGGCTCCAGCCCACAGAGCTCCGGCATAACAGAGTTCCCGTTGAAATATGGGAATTGCTGCTGCCACAAGGGCAGGCTGCCACTGTCCTCTGGTCATTTGATCTCTCCATGAGCCTCACCTGGGCCCGTGTTGGGTCCTGCCAGCCCTGAGGGCACACAAAGGCCCCGATTGTGGCTCCTGCCCCTCCCCGGGGGTGAGCAGGAAGATCTGCACTGGGCACTGACAGCAGCGCTCAGCTCCCACTCTGGCCTCAAGTTTCTCCCTCCTGCGGAGCCCTTTGGCTGCGAGGGACAAGTATTTATGTCCCATGGACACACGTTTAGGTTTCCCAGGTGTGCCTGGAGCCGGGACCATGCCCAGTCTGTGCGTGGGCAGGAGGCAGAGCGGCAGCAGCCAGGTGCTCGCCTGAAGGAGAGGATGGAGGGTGGGGACAGCGCCAGCCACGCTGCCCCTGCAGTGAGTATTCCCTGTTCCTGCAGCTCACGGGCAAAGGGTGGCTCTGTCCTTCCTCTAGGACTTGACTTTGGTCAAGGGTGTGACCGTTCAAGGGGCAGTGGCTTCCCACTGCCAGAGGGCAGGGTTAGATGGGATATTGGGAAGGAATTGTTCCGTGTGAGGGTGGGGAGGCCCTGGCACCGGGTGCCCAGACAAGCTGTGGCTGCCCCTGGATCCCTGAAAGTGTCCAAGGCCAGACTGGACAGGGCTTGGAGCAGCCTGGGATGGTGGGAGGTGTGCTGGCCATGGCAGGGGATGGAACTGGATGGGCTTTAAGATCCCTTCCAACCCAAACCATTCCAGGATTCCATGATTCTAACACAGACAGTGGCTGCTGTGTGCTTGCCTGATCCCCCTCTGAAGGGGCTGAGCTCCCGCCATTCCCAAGGATCCTGGTAGGGTTTTGTTCATCCCCAGCACCTCCAGTTCAGCTCCTGCAAGGCAGCTGCTGTCAGTTGGATTGCCTTGAAAGTGCCTGTACTTACAGGGGATAAACTGGTCAAGTAACGGCGCAGAGGAGCCGAGGAGCCATGGCCAAGCTGCTAGGGATGGGTGTGAGCTGTGACCTGCCAAGGGCTGAGAGCTGCTGGATTTCTTTATTTGCACCTTTCCCACCAGAGGGAATTCCATTGGCTATTGAAAACCTGCCAGTTACTGCAGGGCTGGGGCTCTGCTCTGTAGGAATTGATAGGATTTCAGATATGTGCAGTTCTAACTCGTTGCTTTTCTGGGGGAATAATCTGGAAGTTCCCTGTTTCCAATAAAGATCCCTAACTGTCTCAAGGCCAGATGAGCCCACCCTCGTGCAGCTGGAGCAATGAAGTCCTTGGCATGGCTTGAATTTCTCTGTCCTTCAGAGGATTGAGAAACAGGTTATTTTTTAAATGTGGGCTGTGTTTGAGATTATTGAAAGCACATTTTCTGCTTTGTAAAAATCCCATTACGTGCCATGAAGTTAAATTTAATTGCTTCAATATAAGAATTAAAGTAAATTAATAGAGCCAATAGAAATGTCACAGCACTGCCAAGCTTTTTTCCTTGGTCTCATGAAGAACAGTTTAGCAAGAAAATCCAACACAGTCAAGCACAGGGAGGGGAACAGAAGCAGGATGACTCCACATGGGCTCTGATTCCAATACTGACAGTTCTACTGGGGATTTCTGCTGTAAACCAAAATAATTTAATTTGTTGTTCCCTGGTGTCTGGAAACTGCTGCTCCAGCCCTTCCCTGGGGGCTTTGCAGCTTCCCTGGCTGTGGCAGTGCTGGTTACCAGGATGCTGGATCTGGAATTCCAGTGCTGTGGGATAAACACTCCATTATTCCAGGTGCTACAATTGGCAGCTCTGCACTCTGACCTTTTTGCACAAGGATTTGTGTAATGAGCTGAAAACATGTTTGATGAAGAAGAATTGGCAGAAGGGTCAATTTTAACTCCTGTTCCTCCTTCTTTTGCCCTGACTCCCAGGACAGGAGGGCCACAGCACAGTTCCCAGCTCCCTCCAAGACCTTCTGGATCATCTTGTTCGTTGTCTTGTTTTCAGCAGTTGTTGGTGTCAGTGTCGTGGGGGTTCTCAGCTTCTCCTCCAGCTCTGCCCAGGTAAGGGATCCCACTCCAGGCAGGAAGCCTCCTCCTGCCTGCAGCCCTGAGTTGTGTGGGAAGCAGCTCCCACGAGGGATGAGTGGGCTGAGATCGGGGCTGGGTTGGGCTGGATCAGTCCCTGGAGAACGCAGGAAGGTGCAGGCAGAGCAGGGAGGTGCTGGCAGGCTGCAGGCAGGGCTGTGGCAGAGGCTGGGAGTCCCCTGGCCCTTTCCTCCAGCACTTGGTGCTTCTCCCCAGCCCTGATGATGGAGTCATGGATCATCCTTTCTGTGGCCAGAGCCTCCTTCTCTCTTGCTAAATCCCTCAGACAAGGAACAGGGACCAGCCCAGGGCCCAGCTGGGATGTTGGTGGGAGATGCTGCACACAAGCACTGAGCAGCTGATGGTGGGTGCTGCCCTCCCACTCCTCGTGCCCAGGCTGGCTCCCAGCTTGTCCGAGTGACACTCCAGGGCCAGCAGGACCTGCTGAGGAACCAGACAGCCGTGGTGGACAAGGCCAGGAGCACTGTCACCTACTACGTCACCTCGCAGAGCAACCTGAGCGCCGTGGTGCTGTACGACAGCAGGAACGTGAGTGCTGGGGCAGCCCTGCCTCCTTAGCACCCAGGGGATCAGAGGGGCTGAGCTGGGAGGTGGGGGTAGTGACCAGGAAAAACATCAGCTCCTGCTCGCTGCCTTTCTCTGCACCTTTAGTCAGGAAGCACAGAGAGGGGAAAGAAGAATGTCCATTTCAGGGGGCTCCTGGGCCAGGGGTGGGTGCCTGTGCTGCCGGCTGCAAGGGGCACCTGTGTCTGGCAGGGCTACGTGTGCTACAAGCCACTGCAGCAGCGAACCTGCTACCTGAGGAGGATGGACCCCTGGGACCTGCAGACGGCTCTCAACACCTCTGAGCACAGCGTGAGCAGCTGCTGCCACGTTCCTGGGACATCTGGGGGTGGGGGACGGATTGAGCTTTGCATGGGGTCGCTAAATATTCTTTCCCGTGTGGATTTGCAGGGGTGACTCCACCCCCAAGGAGCCAGAGCAGGGCTGGCCCAGCCCGGGGAGCAGTGGCAATCCCTGTTCTGAGGGATTCAGTGCTCAGGGAGCGCAGGAGCAGAGCTGTACCCTAGGCTGGGCTCTGAGCTGCAGCTCCTGGGTTTATCCATACCCTGATTCCTGTGGGAAGCAGCCGAGCTGCAGGCTGGGGCAGGGGGATGTGTCCCATGGAGGTGAATAGCAGGGCTCCTACAGGACCCTCTCCCACTGGATTCTGTTACCTGCTCAAAAATTTGGGGAAGGAAAAACAAAGGGGGTTTGTTATCAACTCACAAGGAAGAAAGCTGGAGGAAATAATGTATTCAGACCCTCAGAACAAAATGTCAGTGGATGCCCGGGCAGGGGCAGATTCCATTTCCAAAAGACAGAAAGTCCCATTTTTTTGTGCCCCTGCCATCTGCTCTCCATTTCCTCCGGGGCTCCTGGGAGGTCCTTGGTCCTCACCTTACTCCCAGTGGAGTGTAGGAACACAAGCTCCCAAAGGGGATGCAAGGAGAAGAAAGCATCTGCCAAGCCCTGAGGCCCCAAAATGGAAGTAAAATTTGGTGGTTCCAGGGCTGCCAGAAGCCCACAGACAGAAAACAAGACCTGGCAGGCTCACCCTAGGAGACAGGACAGGGCAGCTGGCAGGAGAAATCTGCCAGATGTACAGACCACTCCTGGGGTGCCCTGGGAGCCAGAGCAGGGCTGTGGGGCCGGCAGGATAAAGTGCCTTGGGAGGAAATAACGGGGACATTTCTTTCAGGCCGAGCAGCTGCTACACCACAACAACCAGACCAAGTTCTACCGGGAGTTCCTGGGCATTGTGGCGGGGGAGCAGGTGGACCCCAGGGGCCTGGGAGAGGCTGTGCAGACCCTGTGTGAGCAGACATCCATCTTCTGGGTGCAGAGAGGGCAGGGTAAGTGGGACAGTCCCCTTGGCAGGGGAAACAAGAGCTTTTCCAGCACCTCTAAGAGGATCAGGCTTTGCTGCACAACAGCTGATGCATCCCAGGACAGGCTGCCAAGGCCCAGGTGACCTCTAGTGCAAAATCAGACCATTGTTCACCATCCCTGAGTGCTGGCCACCCCCTGTACCCACCCCCTGTCCTGAGCTGTGGCACTGCCATGGGCTCCGAGCTCCTGCCCCAGCAGCACAGCACAGCCAGCACGCAGAGCTGTCCCCTGAGACACCACTGGTTAATCCCTGTCACCTTCATCCTCAGTCAAAGCAGCCTGCTGAGCTGTCAGCCTGTTCTGTCACTCTCCAGCTTTAGTAAGAAAGGTCATTCCCTGAGGCTCCCCCCTTTCTCAGCTCCCCAGGGACTCGTAGCTGCAGGACCAAAGCCTTGCTCTCACTGCTCTGTCCTTGCTTGTTGGCAGGGCCGGGCAGGCAGCGCCTCATTTACCTGTGCATTGACATTTGCTTCCCAAGCAACATCTGTGTCTCCATCTGCTTCTATTACCTGCCCGAGTAAGTGCTGCAGCCACAGC
Source organism: Pardalotus punctatus (assembly GCA_013400915.1). Lineage (NCBI taxonomy): Eukaryota > Metazoa > Chordata > Aves > Passeriformes > Pardalotidae > Pardalotus > Pardalotus punctatus. The sequence goes on along the minus strand of VZTX01032832.1, from coordinate 5,664 downwards.
CGCCCTCTCTGCCCTCATACTTGAACTGGATTCCTGAAAAGCCTCCGACTTTGACAAGGAAGGGAACACCTACAACATCCCCAGAGCTTCCTGCTGACTCCACGCTGCAGGTCAGGAGAGTTTAGAGAAACAAGAGGCTCTGCTCCAGGGCTGCGCCTCATCCGTAGGAATTAGGACACCCAGGCCTAGAGGAATCCCAGGGAGTAGCTGGAGTTCTGGGGCTCCCTGTTCAACACAGGGTGGTTGTTACATTTGGGGGGTGGTTGGCTTTAGGAGAGCAGCTCTCCAAGTCACTTTGTGAAACACTTTGAATAAAAGGATTGCAAACTGAGACAAGAGCTGCTTCTCCTCTTTGCTCATCCTCTCCCATCACTTGGAAAGGCAGACTTTTATTTTTTTCCCACTTTGGGGTACATCCAAAGCTGTCAGCAGCCAATGCCCCAGGGATTCCCCCATCTGAACTGTACCCATGTCCCTGCAGTGGGATCGTGCCTCCCTCTCCCATTCCCTCCCTCAGAGGCCACACACGTTTCAGCAATGTCCTGCCAGGAGCTGAAGCCTGGTCTCACCCCAGGCAGCTGCAGCTGCTCCTGTCAGAGCCCCAGCCCTCTCCCTGCGAGAGGGGATGGGTACAGTGCATGTCCCAGGCTCTGGAGAGGGTCTGGCAAGGCAAGGGGAATCAAGCAGAAGTCCTGTCCTTGCCACATGTGCCCGTTATCCCAACACGCTGTCATTGAAGGCCAGGCAGACCACAGCTTTCTGGTGGCCACTGTATTCCCTCTTGATCTCTCCTGTCTCCACACACCACAGTCTGGCCAGGTTATCAGAGGAGGCTGGAAGAGAGAGTGAAAAGAGCAGTGGGATATATGGCATTACCTTTTAAATTTCTTTTTTACTATAAGAAACACTTTCCTCTTGCTTCATTCAGCCAACCTTAGGGCTGGTCATGACCAGCAAGGCAGAGCAGCTCAGTGCAGTTCTCTTTTATATGGGATTGAATTATTTTGGCGAGCAGTGACTGTGGAAATTACCACAGGTGTGTTAGGACAAACTGTGAGATGAACAGCAGAGCTGGAGATCTCATCTCCAGTTTAAACAGCTGCCCCACTGCAGCACAGACAAAATGCTCCACTCAGCAGAATGTGCTGGGGGTCTGGGGCTGGGTGCTCCCACCTCACACCCCCTGTGCCCCAGGCCCCAGCAATGTCCCAGCCAGAGGAACTGGTCAGGCCTGGCTGGTTCAGGGCCCTGGCACAGTCCAGGCAGTGTCTCACCTGTGACAATATACTGGGAGTCCCCAGAGAAGGCACAGTCCCACATCCAGCCCCGGGACGTCTCCCCAGGGTTGTTGCTCTTAATGCTCAGCTCTGTCATCAGAGAGAAGTTTGAAGTCCTCCAGATCTTGCATGTCTGATCTGCAGAACAGGTGGCCAAGAGCCTGCAAGAAGGAAACATGCGAGGGCAACCTCATTAGTCACTGTTCCCTTGTGGAACTCTTGTTACCGTAGGCCTGGGCCAGGGCCAGCGATGGCCTGAGTCCTGCCCCCATTGCAATCAGATCTCCTTACACCTGCACTGTCTGATTTAGGAGATTCCAGCTGAACAGATTCCATGAAGGAGCTCACACTTTGCCACAGTTGGATCCCAGCTGTAGAATAGCTCATGGCTGCAAACCTTGCTGCGCTCAGGGAGCACAAGTAGGACACCACTGACAGCAACCCTGTGGTGGCACATCCCCTGCCTCCTGTCCTGCTCCTCCCTGAGGACCTGCAGTGTGGAGCCAGGAGCAGCCACAGCTGGAGGCACAGCTGGCCCTTGCCAGCCTGGAAAGGCCCATGTTTGCCCTGGGAGAGAGGTGAGGGGCTCCACACTCACGTGGAGTCAGGGCTGAACTTGCACTGCAGGGCGTAGCGGTTGTGCGCTGGGATCTTGGTCTTGGGGATCAGCTGTGTCACCTCCTCGCCGATGCCACCCGTCAGGTTCCACACATAACAGCTTCCCTGCGGAGACACAGTGGGATCTGTGTCCAGGCTGCTGGATACCCAAAACCAGCCCAGCTCCCCCATCACAGCACAGCCTGGCCAAGCACCCAGCGGAGCTCACCGAGCTGTTCACGGCCGCCATGTAACTGGCATCGGGGTCAATGTGCACCGAATTCACCGACACCTCGGGCTCGGGGATGAGCTGCTCGTTGTGGTCAGTCTTCAGGTCCCAGATGTGGATGGCCCCGCTCTGGTCACCCACGATCAGCTCTGCCTGCAGGGACACAGCGGCCGCGTCTCTCTGGGCACCCGTGAGCAGCAGCCTGGAGCTGACGCCCACATCGTGCCCGTGCAGCACCACCCGGAGCCCTGCTCTGGGTTTGAGCAGCAGGGTCCTGTCCTGCCTCCTCTCTCCCCAGCTCAGGGCTGTTCCACACCCTGGCTGTCCCAGCCCAGTACTGACTCCCACGACATTCTGCAAAAGGCTGTTTCCCTCCCCAGAAGTGTTTGCTGATTTTCTACACCCCAGAGCAAACAGCAGCTGTGGCACAGCCACAGCTCCAAATGACAGCCACAGGAGCCAAGTGGTTTTCAGCACGTCTGAGAGGCAGCATTAAGGGGCAGCTTGGCCACTGAACAACTGAAGCACTCAAGGGTGCAGAGATACCTGAAAAACACAACCTGAAGTGGGTTTTTCTCTCTCCCCTTCTCAGGGGAAGGACGAGAGCCAAGGGCAGGAGCCCTGGCTCTGATCCCGTGCTCAGAGCAGAGGACAATGCTGGCATGTCTCCACTCAAACCAGGGCTTTATCGACAGCCCTGCACTGTCCATAATTTTAGCAGAATCCCTAGAGGAGATCAGGTCATCAGGCACAGCTAATCCTGTCCCTGGGAGCAGAGGCTGGTTCTGAGGAGACGAACACCACTCAATATATTTATCTGACTGCACAAAAGCCTCTTCTGGGCTCCTCAATCTGCAGCCCCCTCTCAGCAGGTGTAAATGCTGAATCTGAAGTTTTCATGGCTTTACCCAGGTCGTGAGGAATCTCTGGATAATTGGATCAGCATTTCTGCAGAGGAAATTGCAGAGCCACAGAACTATCTGAACAAATGCTGCCATCTTTGGACTAATTAACCACCTTCTGCTCACAAACCAACACTCTGCACCTCAGCAACATCTTGGTCAGGGATTCTTTCCCATCTAAGACCTATGTGCAGCAATATTTATTCAACATAACACACTGTCATGGCACTGACACTACAAGAGCATTTGTGTAGTCTGACATCAAATTTAGTCTGAAATTCCAGATTTGCAAACATTTCTATTACTCAGCATTTTACAGAAGTTTGCATGCCCTGTCTGCAGGCAAAACCACAGCCCAGCCTAGCCCAGCCAGGCCACTAGCACTGATTGATCCCTATTGATTTCCCTGCTGCTGCTCCCTTCAGTCTCTTCAAGAGCCCTCACTCTCCCTCTGCTCAGCAACAGCTGCTGAACCCACTGGTGAACCTCAACCAAACCCAATCTGAAGGGAATCGTGGCTAACGGCCCCAAGATGCTTTTTCTTGGCAGTATTGTTACCCTCAAGCTACCCAGCTCACCCCACACTTCCAGCTCTGCTACCATTACATCTCCAGTGATGGTCAGGAGCAGAGCACCTCCAAGGGCATGTTCCTTCCCATGGGATGAGCCCAGCACAGCCCCTCTGCTGTCCCTTTGCAACAGCCACCAGGTTATTAGCACAAACACATCGTGTGAAGACCCCAGGCCATCTTCTATTGTATCCTATCTTCTGCTGGGATACACCTCTGCAGCCCCTCAGGTTTACCTAGGGAGCCACAGGAACAAACTGCCCACAGAAGCTGTGGCTGCTCCATTGCTGGAAGTGTCCAAGGCCAGGCTGGACACAGCTTGGTGCAATCTGGCCCAGTGGAAGGTGTTTCTGCCCATGGCTGGGGGTGGAACTGGATGAGCTTTAAGCTCCCTGTCACAGGATTCTCTAAGCAGGGAAACCCCAGAGGAGGCAGATTTCTCACCTGGTTGGGGTGTAGGCACACACAGTTGATGGGAGCGTTCACCTGGAAAATGCGCTGGCATTGGAGATTCCGGGACCTGTGACAGACAGCGAGGGAGGAATGTTCAGGGGTGTGAGATCAGCCCAACAGCTCGGGGGTGCTGCCAGAGGCAGGGAACGCCCCCGTGCCCACCTGAGGTCCCAGATCCGAGCCATGCAGTCCTCCCCACCCGTGTACATCCAGCGCCCGTCCTCGTGGAACCCCACCGAGGTGATGTTCTTGCTCACGCCGTCGTAGTTGATGACGGGGTTGGGGTTGTTGGAGTTGAGGTCGTACATGCGGATGTGCTGGTACCCTACAAGCACCGGGCAGCGGGTGAGCACCGGCCCGGTTCCCGGTGTGCCTGGCGGGACAGGAGCGCTCACCTGCGGCTGCGATCATGCTCCGGTCCGGCGTGATCTCCAGGGCGTTCACCTGCTGCGGGCGCCGTTAAGGTCGGTACGAAGCATCAGCCGGGCCCGACCCGGGGGCCGAACGCGGGGGCGGCCCCGAGCTGCAGGGGCGGCGGGGAAGGAAGGATACGGAGTCCTGGTGCTGCACCGTGCGGGTGCAGATGCCGCTGTGCGCCTGCCAGAACCGCACCGTGTGGTCGTAGCCGGCCGTGGCCAGGATGACCGGGTCGCTGCCCACCGTGCCCTGCGCCGCGTTCATGCTGCCGCCGCTCCCGGAGCCGCCGCGCCCCGCCCGCGCTCGGGTGACTCCCTAAAGCCTGCGGGGTGTCTGTCAACTCGCGGGGTCTCGGCTCGGCCCGCGGGTCTCCGTCACCCCGCTATCTCCCGGTCCCGCTCCCGCTCCGCTCACGGGTCCCGTTCCTCTGCGCGTGCGCGCGAAGCCCGCCCGAGCGCGCAGCCGCCCCGGGCCGCGTCCGGCGGGAGAGCGCATGCGCGGGAGCGGGGCGGAGGGACGTACCATGGGCGGGGCGCGGGGGAGGGAGAGGCGAGACCACGGCACAGGGGAAGGGGGCGTTCGCAGCGGTGCCGCCAGGGGGCGCAGTGCTGATAACGGGATGCGCGTTATGGGATATGGGATATGGGATGGGGGATATGGGACATGGGACATGGGACATGGCACACAGACACACAGGATACAGGATACACACAGGGCACAGGATACACACCAGGCGCCAAGTATGGGACATGAAACATGGGACATGGGACACAGTACATGGGACACACACCGTGCACACACCAGGCACGGGACTCGGGACATTGGACAGGGGACACCCGCTGAGCACACCCTGGGCACGGGACGTAGGACGTGGGACACAGGACATGGGACACACACCGGGCACCAGGCACTGCGCACACACACTGGACATCGCTGGGCGGGGGCGGGCACCGGGCACACACCGAGCCCGAACGGGCACTGGGAACAGACACCGGGCACGCACCGGGCACCGCGGCGCCGAGCCGGGGCCACGCCTTGTGCCGGTGCCGCCCGGGGCAGGGTGGGCGCTGTGCCAGCGCTCCCCGCCGTGCGGGTGTCGCGCAGTTGCGCTGGGCACGGTCCCCGCTGTGCGCGGCGGGTGGCGTGGCCCGGTACATTCCTCTCCACTTGCCGCACCGGCGGGCACCGGGCCCTTTAAGAGCGGCGGCGGCGGTGGCGGC
>VZTX01032827.1:0-11370 GCA_013400915.1 Pardalotus punctatus | reverse complement strand
GCTCCCGGCGGTGCCCGCGCCCCTCCTCACGGGGGGCTGCCCCGGCTGCCAGCCGGGACCATGGGTGGGCGGCGGGGGTCCCGCTCCCCGCAGCCGGCGGCTCCGCGTGTCAGCCCCCGGCGCACGGCAGCATCCTCCCACCTGCGGAGGGGACACGGGACAAAGTCACCCACGGGACAGCGCCCAGAGGCTCCCCCGTCTCAACAAGGGACACTCGGTTCCATTCCACCCATCCCACCGCATCCTCGTGGGACTGTGCCAACCCTGCGGCGGGCCCGGCACGCCGGGGAGCGTGGATGTGCCATGCCGGGAGCTGTACCAACAAAATGCAAGGCAAGAAAAATGGCATTACTTCCACTGCCGACGGCTGCCCAGATTTAACGTTTCCAGGACTGACATGTATTTATAAACAGAGTAAAACTGCTCTTTAAAATAAAACATGGAGTTAGCTCAGAGAGTGTCAGAGTAGGGGGCTAAAATGCTCTGCAGCACAGCAAATCGACCCTTTGGAAAAGCCACCAAATCCAAGATTAACATTCACTTTAAAACCATAAACAGATTATACAGCTACTGCTTCTCGTTTGAAAATGCAGGGCCAAATTCAGTTCTGGATTAACTCCACTGTTGAAACAGAATTACCCCAGGAACACTTTTGATCCATAATATCATTTTCAAAGGCTTTTTCCTAAGCAGCAGGCAGAGAGTTCAGGATAACTGTCCCTAAATGGTATTTAATGCAGAAGAACGTGCCAAGCACATTTCTTAGCAAAATGGTATAATCAGATTCCAAGCCATTAAGAGGAGCAGTCACCTCTGAAGGTCACCCGGGCTCTCCCTGCCCAACAAGACTGTGTGTGACAGCCATGTCCCCAGTGCTCACAGCCCTGAGCTGCTCCAAGGGGTTTCCAGGGGCTTCCAGAGGTTGCTGAGAGTGAAACACACTTGCAAAACATGGGGAACTGAGCGGGAACTCGGCAAGAAGTTCACTTTTTGCCATGCTGCTTAACCCCCACCTTCATCCCCAGGGACAGCACTGCTCTGGCTTGGTACCAGAGGAATCACGGGGATGATTCCTGCTCCAGGCACGCTCTGCTCTCCTTCCCCGGCTTTTTTGTAATCCTGGAAGCATTTGCATTTGGATGCACCACAAGAGCAGCCCCGTGCAAACACCAGCACCCAGCCAGTCACTGCACTTCAGCTGAGGGTCCCTGGGCTTAGCACAGTGCCAGGGGCCATCGAGTGCCACCTTTCCGTGGCATTTGCTCCCACACAGGACAGAACTCATGGAAAAGCAGTGAGAGAATCACTGCCGGGCACAAGGGGCCATTCCCAAACAGCACCAGGAACCCCCAGCTCACTCCTGCTCACTAATAATACCCATTTAACTGGTCACTCAGCCAGGAACTCTCTCCATCCTGCAGTTGCCCTCGGTCCCCAGGATCTGTTCCAGCCTGCCAGGAGGCAGGCATGGAGCAGCACTGTGTGAGTGGAGCAGGAACAATTCCGACAGCTCTGCCCGGCTCCATTCACTGAGGACAAATAAATACGCTGGAGTCAATTAATAAAACACTGCTGCTCGGTTCCTCCTCCGCTCCCCTGACTCATTCCCAGCAAAGAGCCAGCATTGTTCACACCTCTGGAATTATACTTTAATTGCAATATTACATGGCTGGTTTAGTCACCTATTAAATTGAGTTGTAACACATTCACAGGGTACACACCTCCTTGCAAAATCTGGCTACTCCAAGAGGATGGGGAAGAGCCTGGACACCCACAGGAACAGAGTTTATATGGGATACACTGCAAACACACACACGGTCCATGTGAAGGTGCATCCGAAGGTGCAGCCGGTGCCATGGCACAGACAAGGGCAGCTCCGTGTGCCCTGAAGACTTTTAAACCCACTTTTAGAAGTTGTGCTGCCAATCCAGAGAAATGCAAACCCCTACACCAGCAGGAGTTAAAATCCAGGGAAAAGCACGTGGCCCTATTGGCAGGAGTTGATTGAAAAGATCAACAGGTAGTTGTATTCCAAGGATCCTCCCCAGTTCCTGCGTGTCTGCAGCAGCACCTTCAGGTGAGCAGTGGGGAGGGCAGTGGGACCCTGGCTGGCAGCTGGGGAAGGGGCTCAGCACATACCCAGCCCTTATTTCTGTGATGTCAGTGAGGGGCTGGGAAGATGCCAGGAAAAGCAAAATCCTTTGGATTTCCCAAAAAGGAAAGAAGCTGGTGTCTGACTGCAGCCCACGCGCGGGCACAGGCACACTTGGGGCACGGGCTGGGCTCCTCTTCCCCTCCTGTCCCCATTTGCAGAATGAGGCTCTGATGACTCGTTTGGCTGCTGCCTGATCAACTTTCTCCTCAACTGACAACAGCTCCCGCCCTGTTATCCCGCAAAAAGGAGCCTGAATGCTGTTATTCATTCACCAAACCCAGGCAGGCACAGGCATAATCCTTCATCCTTCTGCTGCGCCCATCACAGGAGGAGCTTAAAGGCTTTGCAAGCTCCTGGTCCACGTGTCCCCGTCACACAGGTTGCAGAGAGAGGCCAGTCAGCAGCAGGGACACTGCTGTGGCTGGCACTGCCGGCCCCCATGCCCCCACCAGCCCTGGCAGCACAGGATAAATCCTCCTGTCCTGGCAGTGCCTGGTCCTGGCTCATCCCAGCTGAGCCACCTCCACATCCAGTGGTGGTGGCTGTCCTGTCACTGGCCTGTGCCATGGAGAAAGCGCCAGGTGACATCCCAGTGCCAGGCTGGTGCCAGGCACAGAGCCAGCACTGGGTTAGGAAGGGCTGCCGTGATGCCACACCCACACCAGTTTTTACCCAAGTGACACTACGCTCTGGGACAGGGCTGGCACTGAAAATGCCCACATGTTTTGGTATCACCGTGCAGGGCAGGACAGCACAGGGCACTTTCCCACACACCTCCACAACTGCTGTCTCACTGCACACTGTGCTCAGGCACTGGCACACCTTTGGCTGCAGCTCCTGCCCTTAGCTCACCACTCAAAACCATAAAATACAGCCAAACACAAGCTGGCCTTGTGGGGCAGCTCCCCAGCCAGGCATTCACCTTGCTCTTCTCCCACCCAAGTTGCCAATGACTTGCACAATTCAGATCCACCCTCGCCAGAGCCAAGAATGAGACCAGAGCCAGGAGAACGCCTCGGTCAGGCTCCTGGGCAGGAGGCACATGCTCACAGCCTGGGAGGCCCATCATCCTGTGCCCCTGGCATCACATCTGGGCACAGCTGGACTCACCGAGCCCCGGGAGCAGGCACTCGGCACCTCCCAGAAACGGGCTCTTCCCATGGAAGGGGCAGCTCTGGGAGCAGGCACGGTGTGAAGCGGAGGCTGCCGGCCTCAGCTGCCTGGGAAGAGCAGCTGGATAATCCCAGGGGTCGGTCAGACCAGCAATGTCGTGCTGGAAGCAGCACTTGCTCGGCTCTGCAAGGAACACAGCCTGACCGGAGGAGCCCGCAGCTGGAAGAGCACTGGGACTGATCGCTCGCAGCCCTCTCTGCTCAGGGAGGAGCCTTGGCACAAAGTGCAAAAGAGAATATTCCCTTCCCCAGTGTCTGCTGCGGCTCAGACAGCAGATGGGATTGCTCAAACACTGCCCAGCCCCTTCTCCCCTGCTATTGCCACGCTGTGTTTGTACATCATCCCTGAAAACATGCTGGAAACATGGCCCCTGTCTGCAGCCAGGATGGGGTGACAGCAGCGAGTGCTGGGTCCGCCCAGCCCCGCACTCCCCAGCCCTCCAGGGCACCCATCCCGTGGTGGCTGCAAGCCCAGGCCTGTGGTGCCTCAGCTGGGGACGCAGAGCAGACGTGCAGAAGCATTTCCATGCACAGGATTATTTGGAGACAAGGGCTGACAGCCCTCCCCCAGTTCCTGGAGGAAAGACTCTTGGAGGAAGTCTGAAAACTTAGGGATGTTAGACCAGAAATAATGGCTCTGGCCAGAGCAGATGTGCTGAGTTCTGCTGCAGCCAGGCCCCTGCAAAGGGATTGCTCAATGTGGGAACGAGAAGTCTGGGAACGTGAAAGCTCGGCAGCTGCAGGTGTGACTATAATAGTACTGAAATTGGGATGAAAAGTAAATGATCAGGAACAGAAATTATACTATTCTCTACCACCAAACATGCCAGGGATGTGCAGGATGGGGCCCTACCAGTCTCTCCTAAATCCCCTCGTCACCTTCCCCTCTGCCTCAGGGGATGCTGTGCACCCCTCCTGGGCCTGCAGCCTGGGAAAATTGCTCCAAGCAAATCCTTTTTCATGGAAACAAATAAGCACCTGAGGATCTCCCTTAATACTTGTTCTGCCGCGTATTAAAATGGCTGGGTTTAAGCCCTTTTCAAAAGCAAAAGCAATCAGGGAAGAGAGCACAAGTAAGCCCTGCTTGGGAACCTGTGCAGCACGTACCTCACTGCAACAGGAAATTCTCTTGGCTCCGAGAGCAAGAGCAGAGGAACGGGAGAGCCGTGGAGCGATCCCAATCCCGACACTGGGCACCGGCAGCGTTACTGCCCAGGTGGTCTCACCCGACAGCTTTACTGGTGAGCCCATGGACGCTCCAGCTCTGTGAACACTCAATATCCACGTTTCAGAGATGCAGGGGCTGCTGCTGCCTCGGGGCACCCGCTGCTCTCCCACCACAGCCAGCCATGCCCTCCTCCCGGACAGATTTATGGGAGCCCTTCGTGAGCTGACCAGATGTCAGCCCTGCCCAGCACCCAGCTGGCTCCTAAACCCACAACACCCCGATAAAACCTGGGGGGACACACTCAGCTGGGACAGGAGAGCCAGGCAGGGCTACACCGGGGACCCCGCACGCAGCACACGGAGCACCCACCTTCCCCCCGCCAGCTCCGGGGTGCAGCGGGATCCGCAGGGCTGTCAGGGGGTCCTGGTGCCCCCAGCCCTCTGTGCCAAGCGAGGCAGAGCCACCCCCCTGCCCCTCGGCATTATGCGCGCTAATCCCTGCCTTTCACACGTTTTCCACGGCAGGACCACAGCCCCCGCCCCAAACTAAGCCCACATTAATGAGGTAGCACTAGATCCTCATCCAAAAGTCGCCTGCCTTGCGAGGCGGCCTTGCACTGGTTTCATTGAAGGTAATTTGATCTTGGTAGGACGACATTCCTAAAATAGTTGAGGGAATTCAAACATGAAATAAGGTTTCCAGGAAGGGATTAAAAAAAAAAAAATAGGTCAAGCAAGTGTGAGCGATTAAAGTGACCCGGCATCCCTTTGTACGGTTTAACTGCGACTCTGTTCAACTCTATCTTGCATCAACGTGTAATAAATTAGATCCAAGAGGTTGCCCAAAGCAGAGAGGCTGATACAAGATTATTCCGGGAGGTGGCTGGTGTCGGTGACCTTTCCTCCCCTGGCTTTCACCGCCGACATCAAACACACACAGCCCAGCCGAGCGATCAGCTCAGAGCTTCGGAACGGCGCACGCGACCGCGGCACGGCCGGGAGCCAGCGCTGCCTCCGTCCCACAGGACAGCCCCATGCCCATCCCAAACTCCCTGCCTCAGGTTACCCATCCCAAGATGGCAGGGGGGAAGCCCGGGCAGCCCTGCGCCCGCTGGCATCCCCCCGGCGCTGGCCGCAGCCGCTGCGCAAAGCCCTCGCGCCATATGTCACACAAACCCATCCTTAACTGCTTATCCCTCTTCTCCCTTTGTGCTCCCAGCTCGGCACAAAAGCGCTGGGAAGCAGCTGGGAGTGAAAGAAAATAAAAATTCCTGCAGAGACAAAGGTGTGTGGCATTCCCTGGGGACCGGGCTCAGGGCAGGGCATGTGGAGGAGTCACTGCCAGGCAATTTTTGGGTTAGGTTTGGACAGTGAGTGATAAAGGGGAGAACATGAACCCAGGCAGGGCCGACCCCGCTCCCTGGATAATTAGTGTGGCTGATTCCAATTGCTAATTTGCCATTACAGGTCAAGGGTCACAGAAATTAAGGGATGGGAGGGAAAAAGGCAGAAAGAGCCTGAGTAGAGGCAGTCCCTTCCCCTCCATCTCTCTGCACAGCAATATACTGGAATGGACTGGGATTAGACTGGGCTGACCCTGCCCCAGGCTGGTGCAGAGCATCTCTGCAGGATTTGGCCCTGGGCATCCCACAAAGGCAGGGACAGGCAGGGACAGGCAGTGCAGACCAGGCCCAGCCTCCAGCATCTCTGGTGGCTGCTCTCCTGCCATCAGGGTTTAAGGGCCGTCACTCACTGTGCAAAGGAAAAATCCCGTATTGATTCACCCGAAGCTCTGGAGCACAGACCGCACGAGTTTCTATGGAAACAAAATTAGTGGAGTAAAACTCTCGCTGCCAGCACACGGTGAATTATTCACCAGGACAGGCCCCTGGCCAGAGGGGCTGCTGAGAAGATTTAAAGGTGATCACAGAGTGGCTGCTGTGATCCCCCTTGCCTCAGGGACCAAACCACAGCCAGGGAGGACGGAAGGCCCTGGGCTTCCACGCCATGTGTGTGGTGAGAAAGTCCTGCACCCCCCTCAGCACATCCACAGCCTCCGGGGTCCCCAGGGAGGGGATGAGGGCTTCCCCCCTCGCTTCCCCCCTCGCTTCCCCCGCTCCCAGCCCCTCGCACCACGGCACGGCAGCAATACACGGCACAAAGTGTCGCTGCCTGAAGTCCACCTGCCATGCACTGACCACCCTGTGGTCACTCATCCCTGGCACCCGGGATGAGCCTGTGAGGACAAGACCAGCCACAGCCCTGCTCATCCCACAGTGTGTCACTGCCTGAAGTCCACCTGCCATGCACTGACCACCCTGTGGTCACTCATCCCTGGCACCCGGGATGAGCCTGTGAGGACAAGACCAGCCACAGCCCTGCTCATCCCACAGCGCCTCTCAGCACGGCATTCACCGCTGAGAGCCAAGGCCCGGGGAAGAAAGGGACTGATCAAGTCAAAACCAGAGGTTTTTTTATGAGTCACTAAGCCATATGGCTGATGCAAGCTATCCCAGGAAAGTGCCGAGCCAACAATCCAGCGCCGCTGTACCCTCGTTGTCCTGGGACACGGTGTCACACTGTAATTGCACCGGGCTTTTGTCCTCCCTCGTGCCGGGTGACATTGCTCAGCAGAGGAGAACCTGCTTGAAAGGCTACACCTCACCAGGGACAGGTATTTAATTAAGGCCCTATGTCAGGCCCCTCCTGCCAGCCAGCACAGGCTGCTCCATCCCAGCACGACCCGGATCATGGGGTGGAGAAAAGCCCTGAAAGGAGGAATGTCAAGTTTGCACCACCACAGCACATCACCGAAATGACACGGGAAGCTAACCTGGATTTGAAGCCAGGCCAAGGCTCAGAGAAGCTCTCAGTCTCCTCAGCAGCAGAGCCACTCCTGTGCCAGCACAGCCCTGTTTCTGGGTGGCAAAGGGACCCAGACCCTCAGCAGTGGCTCTGCTCCCTGCCCCCTTTGCCACCGGCCACATGCTGAGGCCAGCCACCACAACAGGTCACGTTCTTCTTCAAAATCCCATCTTGCTTCTCTTTCATTATTTTTACATTTACATGACTAATTCATGTACATCCCAGTTGATCTGCACTGGCCTGACCGTGGCTATCACCAGTGAGGGAGGTTAAAAGCCGCAAGGATTTTAGGAGCAACAGTTTAGGCTCCAGGAGCTGGGAGTCCTCCCCAGAGACTGTCCCCCATGCCCACCACTGCCCAACGGCCCCAGCATGTGCTCCCAGTGACCCCTCTCCATCCCCAGAGCTCCAGCCACCATCCTCTCCATTTTCTGGACATGATCTCCCTATTTTCCCCCTGCTCAGCCCTGCTTTCCTACGCCAAGGACAGCGGCTAGGCTCCATCCCGGAGTGTTTGTGTGCCCATCTGTGTGTGCCTTCCCTGGGGAAGGGAGAGCGAGGGCAGGGATCGACCAGCTGTCAGGCAGAAGGAAGAAATACCACTTCCAGGAGTCAGAGCTCATTTCCCAGCAATAAAAGCAGGCTGGGGCTGGAGAAAAGTACCGCTAATGGGGATGCACATCCCACACCACTCCAGCCGCCGATAGGAAAGTACCCAGGGGCTGTAGCTTGGAAAAATAAAAGCCATCAACAAGGCTTGGTTTTAAGCAGCACAGCTGTAGATTAGGCTCAGGTCAGGGCATAAAGGATCTGCCATTCCCCACACGGATTATTGCTGTGGATACACGTGCCAACCTCGGCTCCCAGCTCCGAGTTACAGCTCCTCCAGCAGATGGAAAAGAAAACCTTACTGCTTCCTTCCAGGGAGGGGAATCGCTTAAATCAGCATCCACCCTTAACTGCTCCACTCTCCATCCTTCTCAGCCCCATTATCCCCTTTCCACCCCCACACTCTGCTCTGGGGACCCGAGGAAGAGCCAGAGCCTCCAGTACTCATAAATGCCACCTAGAAAGGAAGACCTGAAGTTTGTGCTTCCTGGAGTAATTTGTGGGAGGATTTTATCTCCTTTCCCATTTACTCTTGGTGTGCTTCGGTGAGGAGGGTCCTCACTGCTGAGTGGGCAGCCTGCCTTCCCTCTGCCAGGCTCACTGCCCTCTGCTCTCCCCTCCGAGCAGGGGAAACAGCCCCAGAGATCCAGGCAGACCCCAGGGACCGGGACATGCCTGGGCCCAGCCAGGGGACAGTTCCTACAAGGCAGTTACTCTGGGTTTTAAGGCACACTTGTTTGTTTGTTTGTCGCTGGGCAACAGGGAGGATGGAAAAAATATCAATGTCATATTGTCACCTATGAGTCACCACTCAGAACGGGTCGAGATGCCACGGTCCTGCCACCACCGAGCATGGAGAGACCGGAAAAGAGCCCGAGGCACCCCAAAAGCAGCTCACTCCAGCTCTCTCTGCCTGTCTGCCCTGCCCTGACGCCTTCCCCAGTGGCCTGGGCACATGAGCGGCTTGGGGACATCGGTGCCCAGGGACAACTTTCCGAGCCCTGGAAAGCGAGGCAGGAATTTGCATTCCTATTTGCATTTCCTAATTGCGCCTGCGGGTTTCCTGGGGCAGCGGCTGGCTCTGGTTTCCATGGCAGGTTTTGTGCAGACCTGGAGAACCGAGGGAGGCACAAAGGGGCCACAATGGACCTGCCACTCACCCGCATCAAAGGCGGCCGGCGGGGCGGGCCGGGGGCACCGCGGACGGGGCACCCAAGCCTGTCCCCCCCAGCGCTGCCAGCACCGGGGTCCCCCGGGCCAGGGAAACGGGGTGGCTGGTGGCCGATGTGCTGGGACACCTGCGGTCCCAGCAGTGGGGACATGCCACTGGTGAGGCTGCTTGACGGAGGAGCCGAGTCACAGCCGCCGTCGCCCAGAGGCAGCAGCTGCTCCGCGCCCGTCGGAAGTGGTGCAAGAGCTGGACCCAGATGTTCCCCCTGTTCTCATTTCCTGTTATTTTCAGCCAGCTTTCCACCCAGCTGGGTGGGTTGCTTTCTCCTTCCAACTTCCCTCTCCATCCAGGGACCGTCTCACTCGCTGCTGTGCCCATCCAGCTCCCGTGCTGACCCCAGGGAACCCGCAGAACAGCCAAAACCGGGACCTGGGAAAACCTGGTCCCCACACCATTGCTGCAAGCCCAGTGCCACCGAGGAGAGGTGAAGCTCCAGCCAACGTCCCTCCACCGCCCTGACCGTGGTGACAGAGATGCTGCCACCACAGTCACGCCACATGAGAGGGACCCATCTCTGCCTCACACACCTGTGCTATTATTTCAAGCTTCTTTCTTATTTTATAGTTATCAATTATCATAATCATCAACTTGTGCTGCCCCAAAGCCTCCCAGCTCTGATCACGAGCACCCCACAAGCAAGTGCATCCCCAGGGTTACGGCAGCAGCACCCTCCCCACAGGTCCCATCCCAGGATTTTATCCTCATGGCACAGACCCTGGCCATGGATGACCCTCTGGATGCCCTCCTGGCTACCCCACTCCGAATGCCAGCATCCACAGCACACCCCATTATCTGTGCCCCCATAGAGGGTGTTGGTGCAGGCAGATAAGCACCAGCACCCACTATCATGCTGCTGCTTCCCAGGGGTCAGGGGAACCAAGCATGGGCGCCACGGCAAAACTGCTCAGCCATGCCAACACGGTTGGGTGTCGGTGCTTTTTGTTCCATTTTTTTTCATTTGAAAGATCTTTTTTTATAAAATGCTGTAAAAGTCAAAGCTTTCCCAGGAACGCTGTGGCTGGGAAGAGGATGGGCACCTTTGTCAGAAATAATTTTGGCTATCAGACACTCTGACACCAGGAATGGGCTGTGGACAGCCAGGGATCGGTGCACAAGGCTCTGCCAGCATCAGACACATCCTCACCACAGGGTGGTTGGATAACATGGTGGGAAAGGCCACAAGTGCACAACCAGGAGGTGATGGCCAGGTCTCCTCTGCCATCATGACCACCAAAGGCTCCCCACTACCCCCATTGCCGGCACCAGCTCGTCTCCGCTCTCAGAGGGCTCCCCTGGGGTCTCGTTGCCCCAGTGCTGTGCTCCTGCCAAGCGCTTCCACAGGAAAACCTCTGTGAAAACCACAAAAAGCTTCTCAGCGGAGCAGATGCCACTTTCAGCCTGTGTTCTTAGAGATGGAGGAGGAGGAGGAGGATGTGAGGAAAGCCACAGCTTCCCCAGCCGCAGGGCAGCCCCGCCAGCAAAGCCCCAGTGGCAGCCTCAGAGGTCAGCCCAGGATGGTGGTTCTCCAGTGGAAATCCTTACGGCTCCAGCCCCCGTGTTTGTTGTCAGTGGTAGCAGCAGGAGGAGGTGTGAGGAGGAGGTGCGACTCCACTGCTTTTTAAGAAAATAATAAAAAAGAGCCTTTCCAACTCGCCTGAGAGACAGACGGTGCACGAGAGTACTGCTTTGAGCGGTGACTTGCACTTCTTCTCCATCGCTGTCTGCCCACCACCCACTGGCAGCGATTTCGGCGCTGGACAGGAACCCCAGGTGAGGATCAACCTGGCAGGATGGTGCCCTCCATCCTTACGGAGAGTGTGTGATGTGGCTGAGCCGGGCACCCAGCCGGGGGCTCGCAAATGACCCCGGTCACCCAGGAGGTGACTGCCACCGCTGTGGCACCAGGGCCCCGCCAGTTCCTGCACCAAGCCATGACCCACCCGGCAGGGATGGCGGGGTGTGAGGTGTGCTGCTCCATGAACGCGGCGCAGGGGACAGGGACGATGTCCAGCATCAGGAAGCCAGCAAACCCAAACCCCCAGCGCACGGAGGGGTCACGCCCGGGGACCGGCGATGCTCCGGGGCCGAGCGGAGCGCGGGTGCTGCCTCACGGCCGGGCGTGCCGGCCCGCGCCCGGCCCCGCGCGGGGATGGCACCCTTCGGCCCCCGCT
>VZTX01032810.1:0-13686 GCA_013400915.1 Pardalotus punctatus | reverse complement strand
GGCGCCCGAGGCTGTGCTGTTGCCAGAGGCCGTGGGTGACGTGGCCACACGGAGGGCGGTCCGGGCCTTGCTGGTGGCAGCTGGGGAGCCGGTGGCGGAGGTCCCACCCCACGTGTGGAGGGCGCTGACTTTGGGGATGCCGAAGGGCCTGCGGGAGGCCACGGCGGGGCACGTGCGGGAGGTGTTGCGGCACCACAGGGCCACAGAGCTCCCGGCTGCCGACCGCCTCTCCCTGCTGCGCTACGTGGCCGGGGATGGGTGCCACGCTGAGCTGCAGGGCCTCCCCCTCCTGCCTCGCGCCGACGGGACCTTCGTGGCCTTTGGAACTGTGTCAGCCGTTGTCTATGTGGACACATCTGACTGCCCCAGGTGAGCCTGTGGCCCCCGGCAGCCCCTTTCCCTGAGGAGTGGGCAGGACACACGGCTGCCCACAGTCGCAGCTCCTGCTCTTGTGTTGGAACAGGGGGCCATGGCCAAATCCAGACGTTTGAGTTCCTCACTGCCCTCCTCCTCTCACCTGGTGTCACCAAGTGGGAGCTGAGGCAGGTGCTGAGGAAGCTGCCCCCATTACCCCTCTAGTCCCCCAGCACCTCTGTTTGTCCCCACAGGGAGCTCCTGCCTGGCTTGGCTGGGTCCTTCCTGCCTTCAGACCTGGAGCTGGGCTTGGACAACCTCCTGCGAGGCATTGCCAAGGAGGGTAAGAGATGGGGTTTCCTGGACCACCTTTAGGTCCCCTGGTCGCCCCCCACTAAACCCCAACACCCCCAGGCACCACTGTACATTGTGGGGGCTCCTCTGCAGCCCCAGTATCTCCCTGTACCTCCCTGTCTCTCTGGGGACTCCATGTCCTTGCTCTTCTTCCCACATTCCCCTGTCCCCTCTGTGCTCCCTCAGATCCTGGGTCTCCCTGTGTTCCTCATCTGAAGACCTCTGTGCTCCCCAGTACTGGTCCCTCTAACACCTTTTTCCCTCCCACATCTCTTCCCTATATCCCCACCCATCTGGCGTTTCTGGGTTCTCTGTGCTCCTATTCAGGGCATCCACTGTCCCTCCAGAGCCCAGGTCCTGCCATGCCCTGTATGGGGGGGGTGACCCCTCCCCTGCAGATCTCAGGCTCTTTCTCCCCCATCCTGGTCCCCCTGCCGGGTCCCAGGTCCCCTGTGTTTCTAGTCCAGCCTCTGCCTTTTGCACACAGGTCTCTTCCCCAACCTGGTTCTGCTGGACCCAGCCGTGACTGCACAGACCCTGCGCTTGGCTCTGCCCCCAACCTGGACGTCCCAGTCTTCAACCCCAGTGACCTGGTGCCCAGCCCAAGGGCCCCCCCAGCCCCCAGCCTCTTGGTTCCCAGCCCTGTGGCAATTCCTGGCCCGCCATGTGGAAGACCTGGGCCCTCTGGAGGGGCTCCCTCTCATATCCCTGTCCCCCCTGGATGCCCCCAGCATCCGTCTGGCTCCACTGATACCTGAGTCCAGTCTTATCTTCCAGGCATGGGAGGACCAGGTCCTGCCACCTGCTGTGGCCTCTGTGCTGGAGGTCCTGGGTTGTCCTGTGGTGCCACCTGGCACATGGCACCGCTCCCTGTCCCGCTACGTCCTGCCTCCATCCCCCCTCAATGCCCTGCGGGCCCTGGGCAGGCAGGGGGCTGCAGCACTGGCCTCCCGCATGACCTCGCTGCCTGATGCGGATGTGGTCACCCTCCGGCTCTACCTGGTGGACGTTCCATCCCTGACAAAGCAGGACATGGCCACGCTGGCTGCTCTGCCCCTCTTTCTGCCACTGCCCTGCTTGGCCACCCCACAGCCCACGGAGCTGGTGCCGGCCGGTGCCACCCCAGCGCTGGAGCCAGAGCTGGGGCTGCCCCAAGATGTGGTGCTGCCGGAGGCTGTGTTGCGGTGCCGGGATGAAGTTGACCGGCGGCTCCTCGGGAGGCTCCAGAGGCCCCTCATCAGCGCAGCCCACGTGATGCTGAAGGCCATCAAAGCTGTGGCCCAAGGCACCTATGCGGGGCGGGCAGCTGAGATGCAGGCTCTGCTGCTCTGGGTGCTGCAGCACGGAGATGTCGTCTTCGCCCAGAGCCCCCCGCTCAGGCAGGCCTGCAGCCAGCTGGCCTTCCTGGAGACCCCCGACGGCCCCGCACGCCCGCGAGACCTCTACGACCCCTGCGACAGCACCTTGCAGGCACTGCTGGGACCCGAGTGCTTTCCTCCTGCCATCTTCCGCAGCCCGTCTGTGCTCCGTGCCTTGAGGGCCGTGGGCTTGCGGCACGGTGAGGGGTGCCTGCTGCCCTCACACATCCTGGCAGCTGCAGCAAAAGTCAGGCAGGGCGGCACGGCAGCTCTGGACAGGGCTGAGGCACTGATCACGGTCTGCAACCGCTCCAAGGCATTGGATGGCTTCAGCGCAGCAGAGCTGGGGCAGCTCCAGGCCCTGCCATGGGTGCCTCGCTCCAAGTGCACAGGAGAGCCTGGGCAGCCCTTCCTGCCCCCCAAGGAGCTGCGATCCACCCAGTACCAGTCCCTGGTGGGGCTTTCCATGCCCCTGACTGGCGCCTTTGTGCCAGAGGCCGAGAAGAAGCTGGGGCTGAGCCAGACCCCGCCACCAGAGAAAGTGTGGGAGCAGCTGAGAAAGCTGGCGGGGCGTGGGGACATGGATGAGGTGGGTTCCACTCTTCAGCCCATCTACTGGCACATGCAGGAAAACCTGAAGGTCTTTGGGACTGCCCCGGATGGTGCTGTGGTGTGGACTGGGTCTGGGCTTGTCCTGCCACGTGATGCTGTGCTGGGCTATCCTGAGGAGCTGGAGCTGGGCATGCTGGTGCCCCGGGTGCCCCCTGACTTCCTGCCCTACAGCTGCCTCTTCAGGGCTTGGGGGGTGGCAGAGGGGGTGAGTGAGGAGAGGGCAGTGTCAGCCCTGCGCTGCCTGGGGCAGGACATAGACGGGCGCAGCTCCAGGGCAGGCACTGCTGCAGAGTTGCAGGTGGTTGTGGCTGTCCTGGAGTGGCTGAAGAGTCGGGGCCACCAAGGTGAGGGCACCGTGCCGATTCCTGTGAGGATCCCGCAGGGCTCAGGCTTTGCCCTCCGTCCAGCTGCCTCTGCCGTGTACCTGGACATGGAGCTGGAGGAAGAGGAGGATGTTCAGGAGGTGGTGCACGAGGCAGTGCCTTCCAGCACAGCTGTGTTCCTGGGCACGGAGCTGCTCAGTACGCGGGTGCTGGGCCCAGAG
Source organism: Pardalotus punctatus (assembly GCA_013400915.1). Classification (NCBI taxonomy): domain Eukaryota; kingdom Metazoa; phylum Chordata; class Aves; order Passeriformes; family Pardalotidae; genus Pardalotus; species Pardalotus punctatus. The sequence goes on along the minus strand of VZTX01032810.1, from coordinate 10,464 downwards.
CTGTTCACAGCCTGCGGCCCCTCGGAGCCCATCACCCTCCGCCTCCGCAACATCCTCCGGGAGTACGGCGAGGAGGGTGACCTCTTCACAGAGATGGTCCAGAACGCAGAGGATGCCGGTGCTACCGAGTGCCGCTTCCTCCTGGACCTGCGGCGCTGCAGAAAGGCCATCTCTGGGCTGCTAGACCCAGGCATGGCTGCCTGCCATGGCCCAGCCCTCTGGGCCTACAACAATGCCCTGTTCACAGAGGATGACCTCCAGAACATCACCCGGATCGGGGCTGCTACAAAGGAGGGCCAGGCAGGCCGGATCGGACGCTTTGGGCTGGGTTTCTGCTCTGTCTACCGTGTCACGGATGTGCCAGCAGTGCTGAGTGGGGAGACGCTGCTCATCTTTGATCCCAATGGCACCCATCTGGGCAAGCACATCCCCAGGGCCGGCTCCCCTGGCATCCGCCTGGACTTCTCCAGCCGACCACGCATCCTGCGTGTCTTTGCTGAGCAGTTCCAGCCCTACCATGGTGTCTTTGGGTGCTGCCTGCCTGAACCAGGATCCTTTCCAGGGAGCCTTTTCCGCCTGCCTTTTCGCACTGAAGAGGAAGCTGTGACATCGCAGGTTTGCACCGAGGCCTTTGGTACAGAGCGCATCCAGTCCCTTATCACCTCTTTCCTTGGCTCTAACCGCCTCCTACTGCTCTTCCTGAAGAAGGTGAGGGAGCTGTCCCTGGAGCTGCTGCCAGACACAGCCACCTCTGCAGAGGATGCCACGCCTCTGGCCACACTGCAGCAAAAGGGGATTCGAGACTTGGGGGCCCCCGGGGATGCCCCAAGCTGGGCAGCCATCAAGCAGCTCTCAGCCTGTGAGGAGGAATCCGAGACCACGTGGCACTACCTAGTTTTGGTGTGTCAGGGTGATGGGGAGTTGCTGGAACTGTTTCACCAGAATACACAGGCAGGGCTCCATCCTCCACCTCCCATGGCTGGCGTGGCCCTTCCCCTTGCCCCTACTGAAGATGACAAGTGGGTGCCGCGTCTGGATGCTGAGAATGGGCAAGTTTTCTGCCACCTTCCCATGCCGGTCATCTCAGGGCTGCCAATCCACGTGCATGGGGCCTTCAGCATTCTCTCAAACCGCAAGGGGCTGTGGGACACGGCGGAGCGGGGCAAGTGGAACCGGGTGCTCCTCCACAAGGCCGTGCCTAGGGCCTGGCTGTGGGCACTGGACCATCTCCGTGCCATGCATGAGGCAGGCGAGTTGAAGAACTATGAGTATCATCTCTTCTGGCCAGACATTAGCACTGCCCGCTACCCCTTTACAGAGGCTGTGACTGGTTTCTACCAGGCTGTGGCAGCCAGGAGTGGCCCCAGACTCTTTTCCGATGGCCACTCCTGGTGCTCGCTGCAGGATGCCCGCTTCCTGCACCAGGCTGTGGAGAGACACCCCAAGCTGGGTGCTGTGGCACAGCGAGTCTTTGCCTCCATCGTGCCCCGTCCCCTGTTGGCTGTGGCCTTGCCTGGGAAGGTGCGGGAAGGCCTCGGGAAGGCACTGGATGCTGGAACCTATGACTGGCCCCGCTTTTTCTGTGAGCTTGTGCTTCCCAACTTGATAAACCTCCCTGCTGTTGACCGGAACCTGCTGCTTCTCCACGCGCTGGATATGTCCCATGAGGATGTGGACAATGTGCTGCAGACAGTGCCCTGCATCCCTACCACCCCTCATGGCCACCTGCAGCTCATCAGTCGCCTGGTGCATCCCAGAGGCTGCGCTGCCCCTTTATATGACCCTGAGGATGGGCGCTTCCCCATGGGGAATGCCTTCCTTTCCCCAGAGAGACTAAGTCGATTGGAGAGGCTGGGCATGGTGAAGAACACCATGGCCCTGCCAGAGCTGCTGGAGCGGGCAAAGACCGTGCAGCTTGTCTGGACCAAGAATCGTGCCCAGGGCTGCCAGAGGGCTGCCTGCATCCTTGAGCTGCTTCAGGATGCAGTGAAGGAGAGAGTGAACAGCACCCTGCAGACCGCTTTCCAGACTGTGCCCTTCCTCCCCGCTACGCAGCCCACTGGTGACCATGTGCTGCTGCCAGCTGCCCAGCTCTACCATCACCTCCATGCCCCGCTAGTGGGACTCATCCACCCTATCTTGGCTCCTAAAGCGCTGGGGGAAGACTTCCGCCTTCCCAAGGAGGTTGCATCCTTCTTGGGGCTGGACCAGCAGATACCATCAGCTCCAGTCCTTAGGCAGCTGAAGGCACTGAGCCGTAGCTCCACCACTCTCCCTTTGGAGAACCTGCAGGACAGCACCAACTGCTGCTACAAGCACCTGAACATGCTGCTCCAGAAACATCGCTCCAGCTGGGATGAGGTGGCTTCTGCAGTGGCCCAAGGGGAGCCCTTCGTCTTGGTGGGCTCCCGTTTTGTGCCAGTCACAGCTGTGGCTGAGACACTGTCATTTGAGGCTGTCCCATACCTTCATCAGCTCCAAGAGCAGTACAAGCCCTACAGAGAACTCTGGGAGTGTGTGGGGCTGCGCCACACGTTCACCTGGGATGATTATGCTCAAGTGCTCTGCACCCTGGCAGAGACATACGCCAGAAAGCCGCTGCCTGCCGCGGAGCTCGCTCTGGCCCTGCGGCTGGTGGCTTGTGGCTTGATGGAAGATGGCAACCGGCCAGACACCTGCCAGACCCAGCGACTCTTTCTGCCTGACGAGGAGGGCATTTTGCGTCCACAGGACAAGCTCCACTTCAATGATGCACCATGGATGCCATTGGACAGAGATGTCCTGCTGTGCCATAAACAGCTGTCCCGAGATGCAGCCCTGCGCTGTGGGGTAGCCACCATACGCCACCGAGCACTGGAGAGAAGTGAACTCATCACTGATCACCTGAGCTGCTGGGCACAGCCGTTTGGTGCCCATGAAGATTTGCCGACACGGCTGAAGAACATCTTAAAGGAGTACCCGGCATCCGCTCCTGATATGGTGAAGGAGATGCTCCAGAATGCGGACGATGCTGGTGCGGGGCTTGTGCACTTCGTGTGGGACCGCCGGCAGCACCCAGCAAAGGCCACTTTCAGTGAGAAATGGAACCTCCTGCAGGGCCCTGCGCTCTGCGTCTACAACGACAGCCCCTTCCAGCAGCAGGACATTGAAGGCATTCAGCGTCTGGGGGTGGGTGGCAAGCGAGGCCGGCAGGATGTCACAGGCAAATATGGCCTTGGCTTCAACACTGTCTTCCACTTTACTGACTGCCCAGCCTTCCTGACCGGAGACCATACCCTGTGTGTCTTTGATCCCCACCTCTACTACGTGCCCACAGCCACAACCGAGAAGCCTGGTGGGATGTTTGCTGTCAACCCTGAATTCAAGAAGAGTTTTCCAGACATTTATGACACCTTCCTACCATCCTTCTTCAACCTGAACCAGGGGGTCCTTTTCCGCCTGCCGCTCCGCACTGCAGATGAGGTTCTCAAGTCCAGGGTGTCTGACATGGTCGTGCGAGACCAAGACCTCGAGAACATAGAGGAAACACTGGCTGAGGAAGGTGAGGACTTGGTGCTCTTCCTCCGGCACGTCCACACTGTGGTCTTCTCTGAGATCCCCCCAGATAGAAAAGAGCTGGTGGAGAAGCTGCGGGTGACCATAGAGCTCACGGGTGGGGATGCAGAGCTGAGACGAGATTTTCAAGCAAGATTAAGCCAAGCCACGGACAGGAACAGCCCCACCCCTGTCTCCTATACCATGAAAGTCAAAAACAGCAGGGCCAAGACCAGAAGTATGTGGAGGGTGATCTCCCAAATTGGGGTGCAGGGTGGGGCTGAGGAGTCTCCGGTGCCTGAGTGGCTGCCCTATGGGGCTGTGGCTGCGTGCCTGGAGCCTCTGAACAGAGTCAGGGGCAGAGCTTTCTGCACCCTCCCACTGCCCTTGAGCACTGGGCTGCCTGTGCACATCAACGCCAGCTTCTCTGTGGATGCGGCCAGGCGCAGTCTCCGCTGGGACAAAGGCTGCACAGAGGCAGCCTGGAATGACTTCTTGCTCCGGTGCTTGGTGGTTCCACTATACTGTGACTTTCTCACCAGGCAGCGGAAAGCCCTGGGGCCAGGAGAGCTCCAGTTCAAGTCCCTGGAACTCTGCCAGCAGCACCTGAACTCCCACTTCCTCCAGTTTTTCCCTGTTATGGAAACGGTGCTACCTATCTTTCAGGCCATGGTGAGAGAGGTCTACAAGCATGTCAGTCATGCATGCCTTCCCCTGGTGCCTGTGTACCACGAGAAGTCACCTGGCAGCAAGGTGACAATAACCTGGGCATCTCCAGGTGGAGGGGACGTGCTAACAGAGCCGTACTTCCTCAAAGAGAAACCAGACCCGGAAGTCCAGAAGGTGCTGCAGCACCTGAACATGAAATTGGTTCCAGCATTCACCCACCTGTGGCAGATCCATGAGGAGTTCGTTGAAGCCCAGGTGAACGCTGTTGCCTTAGAGCCAGCCTCTCTTCGGTGCTTCCTCAAGGCCCTGGCTCTGCCTGTGCCCTGCAAGCTGGCTGAGACACCCCTGAGAACGCCAGAGAGCTGCTTCACCCTGCTGAAGTACTTAGCAGCATGGAGCAGGTACTCCCAAGCTACTCCCAAGGATGGGGACAAGGCAGAGCTGGAAGGCCTGCCCTTGCTGGCCACAGAAGATGGTTTACTGAATGCTTTCAGCATCCACCACCCCGTCTTCAAGAACACCTTTGCCCACCTCTTCCCCCACCACAGCCACCGTTTTGCCAAGTGTGTTCCTGCATGGATCCCACCTTGCTTTGTGAAGGATCTTGGCCTTCCAGAGGCCACACCACTCATCCAGGAAGCATTGGGTCAGCTGGAGTGGACCCCAGAGTGGGAAAAGTGGATCAAGAGACTGTGGACCTTCTTTCAAAGTGTGATCTACACCAGAACCTCAAAGGTGAACATGGAGTCATTCATGGATCACCTCCAGAATATGGCAGTGCTGCCTATTCAGGGGAGTAAAACAGACTCGAAGCAACTACTGCCACTGTCCTCCCTCTCCAGGGTTCTTTTTGAGTGTCACTCAGAAGTGGAAAAGGTGCTGCACAAACTGGGCATCCCTGTGCTCCAGCAGTCCCTGCTGCCCTTCATGTTTGCCCATGATTACCTGAAGCCAAGGACACTGCAGCTCACACAGCCCAGGGCTGTAGTGGCCCATCTGGCAGGCACCAGAGCTGATCTCTGCTGGGAGGATTTAAGTGAGCAGCACATGACAGCCCTGCTGAGCTTTGTCCAGCAGGGAAAGCTGGATTCACATGCACTGGAGCAGCTCCAGCACCTGCCTCTCTTCCGGAAGTTTGGGGGGGACTATGTAGCTGTGGCTCCCTACCGCAAGGTGCTGTTGCTCCACAGACAGTACCTGAGAGTGCCCCTGGGTGCCCAAGCCCTGTACGACCTGGACAAAGACATGGTGCTGCTCACACCAGACCCGATCCACAAACAGCTGGCCGAGGGTTTGAAGTGGGAGTCCACAGATGACCGAAAGCTCTTCATGACTGTGGTGCTACCCCGGCTGTCCCAGCTCACCCACCAAAACCTCATGGAAGCTGTACGCTTGTTCTTTGTCCTCCAACCCATCTTTGACATTCAGAGCATGGAGGCTATTGTGGCAGCTTTTCAGAAGGTGGCCTTTATACCAGATGCCCATGGAACACTGCGCCTGGCCTCCCACTTCTACTGTGACACGCCCTCCTTCCGCACCCTGCGGCTCCAAAACCGCTTTGTGCCTGAATCTTTCTTTAAAAAGCTATGTTTGGACAATAATGCTGTGGATTTTCTCTGTAAGGCAGGTGTCCGCACCAGCCTCTCTGCAGCAGATTTTGTGGCACTGGCCCAGGAGATACAGTATGAAGCCATGCGGGCTACCTGCCACACTGCAGAATTGCTGCAGCGACAGCAGGTGATGCTCAAGCAGCTTGCAATCCTGGTGGAAAATCCTGAGTCACAGGGTTTCCTAAGGAAAATTGCCTCAATCCACTTCCTGCCTCCCCTGGACATCCCCCCAAACTTGATGAACTTACACCCTCCTCTTGCAGCGTGCACTAAGACCGTGGCTCTGAAAGGCAGTGTTTCCTACTGCAAAAATGTGGCTGAGCTCCTGTGGACATCAGCCACCATCCTGCCAAAATCCCTTGAACTCGACAAGAAGTTCCTGAAGGCCATGGGAGTCCTTGTGGAGATACCCACTGCCCTGGTGGTGGCCAACCTGGAGAATGTGTGCAGGGCAGCCTGCCTGACACCACTGCAGGTGAGCACACGGGTCAGCGTGCTCTGCAACATGTACAGCTTCCTGCAGACCCATCTGGAGGAGGTGGATGCAGAGCACCTTGCTGAGCTGCCCATGGTGCTGGCCAAGTCAGGGGACATGGCCAGGCCACGGCAAGTGGTGACATCGCTCCTGAATGAGGCTGACTTTTACCCCTATCTCCTCACACCTCACCCTCACATGTCTGCCTTTGGAGATCTCCTGAAACATCTTGGTGTGGTCCTGAGTCCCACACTGACTCACTACAGCCATGTCCTGGCCCAAATCTACCAGGAGAGCCATGGCAGGGGGACCCTTACCAGTAGCCAGAAGAAGACAGTCCTGCTGGCCACACGGCATTTCTTCCAGCCGCTGCGGGAGGAAGCGGAGCCCCCCGATTGCTCCGCTGTGGCTGAGCTGCACCTGCTGAGCACTGCTGGCTGCCTGGAGCCATCCCACAGGCTGTGCTTCAATGACTGCCTGCCCTCAGAGACCGCTCGGGCCCTGGAGAAAACCTTTGTGTTCATGGCTGATCTGCCGGTGGCCGGGTGTAATGCCAGGTGGCTGCTGCAAAGGCTGCCACCGCACCTGCGGCCACGGGCACTCTCAGAGGTGACAGAACAGCAGCTGGAGGAGGGTGGGCTGCAGCCATGTCGCTATGGCGCTCAGTGCCCTGTGCAGAGGCATCTGCAGACCCTGCTGGTATCCCCGTGGTTTAGGCTGGGGCTGGAGTCCCTGCTGCAGTGGCAGAGCCACAAGGCTGTGACAAGAATGGAGGGGGATGGTAGCTTTGCAGTGGAGCAGCTGAAAGTGCAGTGCTGCAAGGACATCCGCACTGTGCTGTTCCATGGTGGGGCAAAGGTGGAGGGCAGCTCCCAGTCACGGGTCATCCATGTGTGTCCATCTGGTGGTGCCCAGCGGCTCCTCTACATCCGGCACGCAGAGATGGAGCTGAATCGGCACCAGCTGAGAATCGTGGAGACGCTGGCGCAGGAGATCAATAACATCCTGGGTGGGCAGCTGGAGGCACCCGCCTTGTCCGTGCTGCGTGAAATGCTGGTCTGCCAGGAGCCACAGGATGTGGCTGCGGTTCTGAAGGAGAACAACGTGGTGCTGGTGGGTGCTGTGCCAGAGTCGGAGAAGAGGCTGCAGGAGGAAGCTGTGGCAGAGGGGAAGCCATGGGAGGATCCCAGCCTGGCAACCTCGAGGCCTCCGCATGGTGTCAGGAGGCCAAAGGCGCAGCCGCAGCTCAGTGTCTGGCACAAACCTGCGAGCGCTGCCCGGCACTATGGACAGGGAGGTGGCAGCTCCTGGTTGAGCAGTGAGGAGATCATGGCCCTGACTCTGTCCGTCCCTGAGGCCCTGCGGTGGCTGCGTCAGGCCACAAGTGACCTGCAGGCAGCCCACAATGACATCGGGCACTGCTGCCCCAACTGGGTCCTCTTCAAAGTGCACCAGGCCCTGGAGAAGGCGCTGGTGGCGGCTATACTTTGCTGTGGTGAAGCCTTTGAGGGCCCAGGGGGGTTGATGGGTCTGGCCCAATGGCTGGAGGCCAAGGAGCTGGAGCTGAGGGGCCTGGTACTGGACGTGCAGTGGTTGTGTGACCGTGGCGTGGGTGGCAAGGCCACACAGTACCCAAATTACCACCCCTTCCCTGTGATCCCCTGCAACGCCTTCCCCAGCATGCATGAGGAGGATGTCCTGAAGCAAGCACAAAAAGTGCTGGGGACACTGCAGGACCATGTGGGCAGAAAGTGAGGATGTCCCTACAGAGGGGCAGGGGCAGCTGGGCCAAGGGACCACCAGGGGCCCATCAGAGACCCACCATGGACCTGTTGTGCACTCACCGTGGACTTGCCACAGACCTGCCGCAGGCAATTCCAGACTGTCCAGCCCTGGCAGGGGAGTTTTGGAGGCAGATGAGGGCCCAGGCCACTGGACATTACAGGGTAGCCTGTCCCATTGGCATGTCTTAAATGCGGGGGAAATAAAGTACAATAATAAATGCTGCAGTGCTGGCAGACCCTTCCCTGACAGTGGAGTCAGGGGACATGGTGAAGCACTAAGGCCTGAGGAACAGGCCCTGACTGAGGCATGAACAACAGGCCTTGAGCCAAAGGTTAACCTCTAAATGAACCTTCCAACCAAACATTTTATTTGTATCTGCTCATTAGCAAAATATGCATGACTATTAGCAATATGATCTATGTATCTGCTCGTGGATGAAGTATTATTATCATTATGTTTGTATCTACTCATTAACAAATTATGATCATTAGTGGTATGCTCTATGTATCTGCTCATTAGTGAAATACCTATTTACCTTTCCATCTTTAGAAGCTGGACAAAGCCATGAAATGCAACATCTGGCCTTGTTTGGAGGTACATGGTCAAAGACAACTCCCTTGGCTCCTCCTTGAGCCCTGGCAATGCTTTGGGAGGAACCCAAGAGGAGGATGAAACCAGATGTTCCTGCGCTAGAAGTTGTGTGAGCTTGTTTATTCAACAATATAAAAGCTGGGCCCTCTCACAGACAAGTCAGAAGCCTCTTTGCCGGCAGGTGGACACACCACATAGGAATTCCCAGTTTCAAGGAGAGGTTCTCCGGTCCTTCACTGTAACAGGGGGTCCCCAGCTGACATGTGGAGCTGGATGATGGTAGAGTCTTAGGGTAACTGGTGATGGATCTTTCTTAATCACCAGAGGCAATCTTTGGTAGTAGTGATGAGGTGCATCGCTTAACTTATAGTTTTGTAATCCTTTGCCGCTTTGCACTATAGTAAATTACACTTACTCCTTAAGCTGGTGTCTGTGTCTTTCATGCTGACCCTGCCCACTGCCAGAACACATGGAGAGGTCATGGGCAACTGTGGGTGTGTGGAATGTGGAGGAGGTGATGAAGGGGTTTGGAGAACTGTGCTGGGTCAATCTTGGCTCACCAGGTGCCCACCGAGCTGCTCCATCATTCCCCCTCATTGACTGAAAATGGGGAGAAAATGTGATGAAAATCCCATGGGTAAGGGAGATCATGCACCAGTTACTGTCACAGTCAAAACAGACTCAGCTTGGGGAAATTAATTTATTTTATTACCAATTAAACAGAGTAGGAAAATGAGAAATAAGAACAAACCTGAAAACACCTCCCCCTACCCTCCCTTCTTCCCAGGCTCAGCTTCACTCCTGACTCTTCTCCCTCGTCCCCTTGAGCAGTGCGTGAGATGGGGAATGTGGATTGCTGTCAGCTCATAACACTTTGTCTCTGCTGCTCCTTTCTCCTCACATTGTTCCCCCTCTCCATGGGAGACATTCCTGCACCAACTTTTCCAATGTGGGTCCTTCCCCTCAGCTGCAGTTCTCCAAGGACTGCTCCAGCAGGGCCCCTTTCCATGGGGTACAGTCCTTCAGGAACAGACTGCACCAGTGTCCTGCCAGCTCCTGCATGGACTCCTCTCCAGAGAGCGTAGCCCCTGCCAGGAGCCCGCTCCAGCGTGGGCTCCTCCCAGGCTGCAGCTCCATTCAGGGCATCCCCAGCTGCTCTGCCGGGGGGTCCTTACATGGGGCTGCAGTGGGGATCTGCTCCTCTGCTGACCTCCATAGGCTATGGGGCAAAATCCTCCTCCCCATGGGCTGCGGGGGAATCTCTACTCCGGCACCTCCTCCTTCCCTCACAGGAGGGCTGTTGCTCTCACAACTTCTCCCTCCCAGCTGCTGTTGCACAGCTTTTTTAATACCTTATCACAGAGGCCCTCCTGGCATCGCTGCCTGGCTCAGCCTTGGCCAGGGGCGGATCTGTCCTGGAGCCCTCTGAAGCCAGCTCTGCCTGACATGGGGGCAGCTTCTGGTGTCTCCTCACAGAGGCCCCCGTACAGCCCCCTGCTACCCAAACCTGGCCATGCAAACCTGAGACAAGGATGATGAGGGGTGCGTGGGGGGTCTGCGTTGGTTTTGCTTGGCCCAGTTTTTGCTAGTGGGTAGGGAGGGGCATAAAAATGGCTCCTGTGTGTCCTGTGTGAAGTTTTTCACCACGTCCAGCAGAACCAATCTCTGATGGCTCTGAAGATGATGGACATGCCGCTGGCCAAACCTGGGCCAATTAGAGATGTTGGTTACGCCTCTGTGAAAACATATTTAAGAAGAAATCAAAACAATAGGTAGTAGCACTTCTTTTTAGCCAGAGGA
>VZTX01032779.1:0-17924 GCA_013400915.1 Pardalotus punctatus | reverse complement strand
GCTCCGGAGGTGCCTTCCCGGCTCCGCGATGCTCCGGCAGCAAGAGCTGCTGCGACCCCGATGTTGGACCTGCCCCGTGACCGGGAGAGTTCAACAGCTCTTAATTCACCCTCCGGGCATCTGCGTCCTGCACGGTCTCACCTTCCCTGCCTTTTTCCTTCTCCACCCCCAGCAGCTTAGCGATAGAAATCAAACATCGTGTCTCTGTATACACAGCTCCCGTTTGTGTGTGTGTGTGAGCAGGGCATTGCTCCCGGATCTTTACAAGCGTTCCTTCTCTCTGCAGGATCGTTATTTGCTCCCAGGAGAAAGAAAACTCTGATCCGGATTATATTCCCATCAATAGCCGCTTTAAATGTGTGCAAGGTACTGACTGCTGGGATGAATGTTGAGAATCCCGTGCTATTCATCCACAAACTCCAAATTTAGTGGTGTTTCCTGACCTGCCTCCTGAGCCGTTGTGGATTGAATCCTTCCCTGTGAAACAGCATCTCAGGTTTTATGGAATCCACTTGTTCCTCATCCAAGCGGGTTGTCATTCCATGTCAGCATGCAGTTTTGAAGAACTTGGCTGGCTCCAATGCATGGTGGGCTTGGCATCATACAGAGCCAGCACATGCAGAACCTGGTTTCAGGGGCTGGAATTTGGTGTCTCTTGGGCTTCTTTGCTATGCCAAGAGTTGGGAGCTGTTGCCTGATTCTTGTATGTTTATATCTAAACTTCCATAAGGTCTTGCAAACTCCCAGCTCCCAACAGCTACCTGTTGGATGCGGAAGAGCTTTAGGCCTTGTCTTGGATCGACTTAAATAGCAGCAAGTGACCCTGGGGCAAATCCTTGACAGAAATAAAAGCACCTTTTCCTGGATTTGCTCATTCCCTTCTGTGCAGCTCAGTGATGTTCTGCCCCTGGTCTTAGTCTGCAGAGAAGCTCTGAAGTTGCTTGTCAAGTTGGTCTTTCCCAAAGTGGCTGCACTGATGGGGAAAAACCTTCCAGGTGTATGAGAACTGTGTGGTGGGAATCTCCCTGGCACACTTGTTGGGAGGTGACTGTCCAGGTTCTCTCTGCCAAAACCGTTAAGAATGTACAGATGTAAATTAGAGCTCTTTGTTCCTCTGTCAGGGCTCTTTTATGGCTGGTAGCAGGTAGTGTAATTATATGAGTCTTCAATTACTGCAGCATCCAGCGTGAGCTCTACTGATCCTGTTTTTCTCTTTTCCAGAGGCAGAAGAAACTCTCCTGATTGATATAGCTACAAACAGTAAGTTTTATAAGGGCAGTGACATGGCTAAAGGCCCTGTCAGGGAACAGCCACTGGTGCTTGTTGTGCCTTGCAGTCTTCCCCCAGGCCCTGTTTTTGTCCTCTGCTCAAACAGGGATTGTTTTCCTTCTCATGTTGTCATCTGGCTCTGTCAGACACTCAGTTGTCATGACAGACGAGGTTTGAAATGCAAATGATTGAAATATTTGCAATTTTTCTTCCTGCTTTTAGAGCTCTCCTCTATGGGATTGCAGCAGGGAGAAGGATTCCTAAAGCTGGGAGAACATGCTGGGGATACCCCAAGCAGGGTGGGGGGACCTCAGAAGCGCAGGGAGAGTGACTTAGGTGCAGGTTTCTATCAGAAACAACACCTGGAAGCTGCCTGGGAAGCCTGGTGACTCTCTGTGAGCCAGCCTGGGCTGACTCAGGGAGTGTGTTTGAAGCAGGCTGCAAGGTGCGGATACAGGGTGACGACACGCCAGAGCGGCTCTTTGAGATCCCTGACGAGGAGCGCTGCTTGGGATTCCTGTCAGAAGTGCAGAGCATACAGGAAGGTGAGCAGAGCTGCATCTGTGTGTGTAAAATCCTCTGCCAGCAGTTTCTGACAGGTGTGGGGTTTTTTGCAGCCCACCTGAAAGCATCTGCTCCCGAATCTAAGGACTCAGCCATCTGGCATCAGGTGGAGTCAGGCCTCGTGGGTCTATCGCAGGCCTCCTCTCCAGGTACAATCAGCTTTGCTCTGGGGTCTGTGCAGTGCTGGGGTGCCCAAGCTGGGAGCTGAGTCTGGCTCTGCTCACTTGTCTGTTCATTCCCTCCTGAGTGCTCTTTTCTGCCTTGCTTTGTGCATGTTGAGCTCCTTCCTGCTTTGACTTGTGGTTAGTGTCCATTTCTCCCATTGCCAGAGTCATACAGTTGATATGTTCCTACTGTCATTTGGTTTTTTCTTTTTCTGTGGAGTTACATTTTTTCTTTCTTGATCTGAGCTGTTTCAGATTGTTTCTCAGGGTGTCGTTCTTGGATTTTTCATTACAGGAGCTCTGGGGTTTGAGGATGACTTCAACACTCTGAGCCTAGAAGAGAAAAGGAACATGCAAAACCACCAAACGGGATCTCGGCGGGAGCCCCCCCCACCTCCTGTCCCTCAAAACAAGCAGTAAGTAAAGTGGGGTATCTGTTCCCTTTTTTACTTTTCTTCCTAGACAGCAGAGCTAGTTCTAGTGCTGCTCTCCTTCCTAGATTTCACCAAGAGAGAGAAGGTACATCCAGAGACCAGCCCAAGGTGACCAACACGATGCGCAAGATGTTTTTTCCCAGCACGCAGTCGGGGCAGAGAGAGGGCCTCATCAAACACGTGCTGGCCAAGAGGGAGAAGGCCTACATCAACCTGCACAACTTCAGGTGAGACCTGGGAGGGAAGGACAGAGCTGTGAGATCTCTCCTGTGGGCTCAGATCTCACCCAGGGTTGGACCCTGGCAGCTGCTGGTGGGTTGCAGCTCAGATGGGCAGTGAGGATGGTGCCACCCAGAAGTCACCAAGTGTCCATGGTCCAGCTGTTCCTTTTATCTTCTCCCTGTGTGTGTCAGATCTCCTGAGCCTCAGTAAGGCTGGAGTGGTTGGGCAGAAAGGGTGAAGACAGATGTCCCGCCATGGTGTCCTGGCATTGCCCCTCGTGATGTGGTGTTAAAAGAGTGTTTGCTGGTGGAATGTCTTATTCTGAGAGGAGTGTCACCACCAGTGAACCAAGCCTGGGAGAACTTTTTAGGACTGGCTGAGGGAGTGGGGGAGGCTCAGCCTGGAGAAAAGGAGGCTCAGGTGGGACCTTCTGGCTCTCCACAGCTCCCTGACAGGAGGGAGCAGCCAGGGGGTTGTTGGGCTCTGCTCCCAGGGAACAAAGGACAGGGCAAGAGGAAATGGCCTCAAACTGCACCAGGGGAGGTTCAAGTTAGACATCAGCAAGAATTTCTTTGTGGAAAGGGTGGTCAGGCATTGGAAGGGGCTGCTCAGGGAGATGGTGGCGTCCCCATCCCTGGAGGTGTCCAAGGAACGCCTGGATGTGGCACTCAGTGCTCTGGGCTGGGTGACAAGGTGAGGATTTGGCACAGGTTGGACTTGATGATCCTAGAAGTCTTTTCCAGCCTCAATGATTCTGTGAATGTCAGTTCCCCCATGGCTGGCATGGCCCCGAGGAGGGACAGCTCACAGTGCGTGCTTCCAGCCTGAACTCTGCTGTGCTGCTGTGGTTTTCGTTGTGTTTTCTAACAGCTCCGCTGCTTTTGTGTTGTAGGTTCTTTGTGGGAACGTGGAATGTGAATGGGCAGTCTCCTGACAGCTTCTTGAATCCGTGGCTGGTGTGTGACATGGAGCCTCCAGACTTCTACTGCATCGGGTGAGCGGCAGCCGCCTGAATTTACTGACGGGTCTGGATCCTTGTTGCTCTTGCTGGGATTCAGGAGGGTTGGGTTTGGTTGAGGTTCCTGTCGTGCTCTCAGAGGCTGCACAGAGCTGAGCCATGTCACACGTCTGAGGGCAAAAAGCCGTCGGACGATGCAGAGGATCAGGTTGAACAAAGCTGGCATGATGTAATAGATTTTCCTGGAGACATCCACAGAGCTCGTGTGTTGTCCTCTGTGTAAAGTGGTGTTTCTCAGTGAGAGGGGTGCTGGAGGGTTTGGGAATAGGATCTCAGAGGCACTGTGGGGAAATTCTACTGCTTTATTTAGCAGGTGGCCATAAGGAACTGTTCCTCTAAGGGCTGTTGCTGGAGGTTTCACGTTCCTGTAGGAAGAGGGGGATGTGCAGGAAGGCTGGAGGTGCTAAGCTCTTGGGTTTCCAGGTTCCAGGAGCTGGACCTCAGCACGGAGGCTTTTTTCTACTTTGATTCTACGAAGGAGCAGGAGTGGCTGTCTGCTGTGGAGAGGGCCCTGCACCCTAAGGCCAAATACAAGAAAGTGAGTTCTCCTCAGTGGCATGGGGTCCTGTCATGGTGCTGGCATGATGGGAAGGAAAAATGAAAGGGGCTCCTTTGCTCACCTGTCCAAGGAGCAAGGCTTGGAGAAACCAAGGGTGGTACTGGGCATGTGCATGCCTGGGCATGTGTCAAGTGTGCCAAGATAAATCTGGAGAGTCTGTTTGTGCACCACAGTTGTAGGGAAATACTCTGCTTTGAATTAGAAATTTATGAAGGTGGGGATCACAATACCTTTATCAAATAGGAGGTAGGTGCCAGGGAAGCAGCAAGTTCAAATTCTCTACCTGTATTACCTTCTCATCCTGTAGTATAGAAGCCAGGTGTGTCCTGAGCTGGTAAATTAAATGAATAGCTTTCTCCTGAAGGAATGGGATGATTTATGAAGTGAAATCTTCCAGAGGCTGCTGCCTTGGGTCAGATTTGCTTCAACTGTGGCAGCAGGACTTTGTTCTGGCTTGTTTAGAGCAAGACATTGGTTTTATCTTTGCTCTGACAAACCTTTCTGCTGCAGAGACCAGTCCTAAATACATGAATGGAATTCCCCTTCCTCTTTAGCCTGTGTGAAGCACAGGGAATGAAGCAGGGAAGCACAGGGAATGAAGCAGGGAATATAACATTTTGCTGAACTGAGACCCATTGAGGAGAGCCAAGAGTCATGGCCTGAACCACAGAGAAGCTCCTGCTCCCTCCCCTCCCTGTGCTTCACTTGAGTTTTGGGTGGTTTTCTCCTATCTTGGTGAAAGGGAGAGCACAGGATATGGCTGCAGGAGAGGGAAGTGGCTGAAGCTGTAGATAAGGCTTGTGGTCACTTGCAAATTGTGCTCCTTCAGAGCAGACTGAGTGCTGGGCTCTTGCAGCTGAGTTCTTAGCTCTCAGCTTCTTTCCTCACTCCATAGATTTAATCCAAACACATGTGAATGTTTCATGCCTAGAGGTGAGCATGCAGACTGTGCTCAAGCAGGTGAGGCCTTGTCTCTGTTTTAAAGTGGTGACACCACTGTTTTGGAGGTGCAGGAAGGTCACAGACTGGGCACTGCTGGCTTAGTCCACGGAAAAGATCAGCAGCAGACCTGAGATCCCCACTGGAGCAGGGCACACGAGCACAGTGTTAATCCCTGAGGGCTGAGCTGTGCAGGAGTGGAGAACTACTCAGATCCAGACTGGCCCTTGGCTTTAGGGAACAAGTATTTCCTGAAAATGAGTCAGTCTGTGTAGCTCAGAGATGCCTTTTGCTACCCTGTGCATCAAGCACATCTGCCTCGGGGAAATAAGAGCATCTCTGTCCGTTCCCCTCTGCACTGGAGTCTGGAGGAAGCCAAGGTGAGTTCTGACTCCCACTGCACCTGCAGCCTCAGGACAGCCCCAGCTGTGGGCCTGGCTGGAGCACTCGGGGGCTTCTCTGCTTGTGCTGGTTAGAGCACAGCAAGGGCTGAGGCCAGAGTTACAAACCTGCTGCACGTTTATTCAGTTTCTCTGCCCACCCTGTTGTAGGGAGGGACCAGAGTGGGGAATGCAGTGAGCTCAGCATGGCTGGTGCCTCCTGGGGGGTGACCAATGGCACCCCAAGAACCTTGCTGTGGACAGGAGACCCTTTGAGTTCTGTTGTTGCAATTAGGGATTGAGTACAGAGCATGAGGAACAGGGAGAGGCAGAGCATCAGGCAGAGCAGATCAGAACTATTCCCACTTCCTCTCTGCGAACTCAGGATCCCGTTTGTTTTTGCAGGTGCAAATGGTCCGCCTGGTTGGGATGATGTTGCTCATATTTGCTAAGAAGGATCATCTGAGCAATATCAGAGAGATTGTGACAGAGACTGTGGGCACAGGAGTCATGGGAAAGATGGTGAGTCACTGAGGCCAGCTCGTTGCTTCCCTGTAACCGTGCAAGAAGTGGCACAGTCTGATTTGGTTCACGTGTGCCATCCCAGTCCCCTCCCTGTGCCTCACCTGCCACCTGCACCAACCTCACTGGTCTCTCCTGTCCCCAGGGCAACAAGGGAGGTGTGGCCATCAGGTTCATGTTCTACAACACCACCTTCTGTGTTGTCAACTCCCACCTGGCTGCTCACGTGGAGGACTTTGAGCGCCGAAACCAGGACTACAAGGACATCTGTGCCCGGATGAGCTTCATGATCCCCAACGACAGCCTATCCGAGCTCAACATCATGAAGCACGAGTGAGTTGTACCCTTTTGAAGTGGTGTCAAGTAACCCAAATCAAGTCAGAATTGCAGCAACGGGAGGTTTCCTGCAGATAGGTTTTCTGGCTTTATGAAATAATTTGAAGTCCTAAGGGCTGTGATGTGCTGCAGTTCCTGCAGACAAACTGGTCACCTCCTTGCTGTGGTGCCTTGTGCACCTTGTCCCCAACATCCCTCTCCTTGCATTTGTGTATAACTTCCTTTTCAGCAGGCCAAAACAGAATACAAATGGTTGTTACTTCTGTAATTGATACTTAAACCATTTAAAAACCAAAAATGTAGAGTGGATTAGTACTGAATAAAACTTCAGATATTAGATTATCCTTGGTAATCCACTAATGGAAATGTTGAGGTTTGGCTATAAACAGGAAGAGCTTTGGTACTAGTGAGGGGTTTAAATTTTAATCTTTAAATGAAACCTTTATGGAGTAAAGAGTGAGTCCTATGAGTTGTTTCTTTAGCTGCTGATAACAAGGCTGTAGGCCCATTGGGAAGCCTGGAGAGGAGCAGGGTGGGAGTGGGTGCTGGTGAGGTGTGGCTGATGGCTGAGACGGGAAACAATGTCCAGAAGGTTGTAAACTCCAAGAACCTAATTCTGTTCCTGCTAATTCTGTGTCAGGCAGTCTTGGCTCAGTAGGTGGTGCAGCAGTGGCCTGCTCTGGTTGAAGGAAAGGCAGTGAAAAACCAACAGGTAAAAACAGGGTGTCACATGAGGGACCCTGCAGATACAGTTGCCTCACCTGTCCCACTGGCTGACAGGCTGGCTCTGCTTAATGAACTCCATGGTTGCCCTCTTCCAAACACAAGAAGAGCCTCAATACCAGATGGATTTTGTGTGAAACTTAGTGGGATACACTGGTTTTACTTCATTAGAGAGTCAGTGCTGTTCTTTGTCTTTTTTCAGGCTGAGGTAAAGTCGTTATCTCCTACTAAACCAAGTCTTCAATCTTTGGGAATTCCAAGGAGATGGACTTAGTCCTGTAGGATCTACTGTCACTAGAAATTTCTGCTGTTGGACTCAATCTTTAATGTCTCCTTTTTGTCTTCCATATGTCTCAGCCTTAATGTGGTTTAAAAAAGGGAGATGTTAACTGCTGATCTGTTCTCAAAATTCTCCCCTGTGAGGGTGGTTAGGCCCTGGTACAGGCTGCACAGAGAAGCTGTGGTTGCCCCATCCCTGGAATTGTTCAAGGTGAAGTTGGATGGGGCTTGGAGCAACCTGGGATAGTGGAAGGTGCAGGATGCTGGAACAAAATGAGCTTTAAGCTTGCTTCCAAACCAAACCAAACCATTCCACAATTCTTTGTGTGTCTTTGTTTGTAGTGTTGTCATCTGGCTGGGAGACCTGAACTACAGGCTGTGTCTGCTAGATGCCAGTGAAGTGAAGAATCTCATCAGCAAGAACGAGCTTCAGAAGCTGCTGACATATGACCAGGTCAGTGAACTGGCTCACGTTCACCCCATCCCTGGGCAAAACCTATCTTGGTTTAGGATGTGCCTCTGCTTGGGAGAAGCTGGCAGACGTGGAGCTGAGGAAGGGGCTGGAGAACAAGTGTGATGAGGAGCAGCTGGGGGGCTCAGCCTGGAGAAAAGAAGGCTCAGGGGAGACCTCACTCTCTACAGCTCCCTGAGAGGAGGGTGCAGCAAGGTGGGGTTTGGTCTCTTCTCCCAGGTAACAACTGGCAGAACAAGAGGAAATGGCCTCAAGTTGTGCCAGGGGAGGTTCAGGTTGGATATTAGGGAAAATTTTTTTATGGGAAGAGCTGTCCAGCCATAGCACAGGCTGCCCAGGGCAGCGATGTCCCTGTTCCTGGAGGGATTTAACAGACACGTAGATGTGGCACCTGGGGACACAGGTTGGTGGTGGCCTTGACAGTGCTGGGGGAGCAGTTGGACTAGATGGTTTTGGAGGGCTTTTCCAACCTATGTAATTCCATGACACACTGCAATAAGGGTCTTGACATAGACATAGACACTGGACCCTGACAGAGCTCTGGGTGTGCTGGTTGCAGCAGCGCCCCTAAACAAAACCAGGTTGTCCATACTGGGGTAAGTGGGTGACTTGAGCAGTCGCTGTGTGTGTCTGTGTCTCAGTGCAGGAATTCTCTCTTAAGGACAAACTGCAAGCTGAACACAGGCATTTGTAACAGCAGCAAACCTGCCGTGATCTGTGTTGTGGAAGAGGTATTGATTTGGAGCCCAAATCTGCTCAGCCAGTTTGACCTGAATTCTGTGCTGTTGCCTTCCCTGCTCAGCACTTCCCTGCAGCACACAGAAACTGGTGGCAGGTGCCTTTCAGGTGAAGGATTGCACCTGTGAAACATGAACAACAGTGGTGCAATATCACCTCTGACACAGTTTAAATTTGGTTGATTGTCCTCTGTAGCTCATTTTTCCTGTACTGCAGAACTTTGTGCAGGAAACAGCAGTAGCTTAGGTTTTAGTGAGGGAAACATCCAGGAGATTTTTCAGAAGAGGAAACGAGCAAAGGAGGGTGGTGTCAGGTTGTCAGGCAAGTGCGAGTTTGGAGGCTCTTGCTAAAATGATTGGCAGGGAAAGATTAATGATGGCAGTCTTAAGCCTGAGAACTGATGAAGGTATTTAACAATTAGTATTTCCCTTAACTCTTGTTTGGTGCTGCCTGTGTGGTCTGGTGAGCAGTACTGTGCCCATTTGTAGTCGGTCTGTTTGGAAAATATTCCACTTAAGGGTTGAATTTTTACCTCTGTTAAAGGTGTGAGGTCTGAGAGGCATTTTGGGGCTGTCTGTGAATCCCATGGCCACAGGTTGCTGTTGCTCTGCCTGTAGATCTGCTCTCTGACACTGCTGTGGCAGGGGAGGGTTTCTTGGGTTTGGTTTGGGTTTGGTTTGGTTTTTTTTTCTTTTAAAGCTTTCTTTTTCTGCTTTAGCTGAATATTCAGCGCACTCAGAAGAAAGCATTTGCAGATTTCATGGAGGGAGATATTAAATTCATCCCCACGTATAAGTATGACTCTAAAACAGATCGCTGGGACTCCAGGTACATTGGCTGCCACTGGGTGTATTTACCTATGACATAGAACGCATTTTCTCACAAATCTTGATTTCCTGCTTCCTAGAGCTGTGAATATCTGTCAGTGTTATGTTTGGCCTTCCTTTCTTTCCTGGTTTCTGCAATACGCAGCCCCCCCTGTGTATGTTGACCATCCCTTAAACTTCTGTTGCTGCTGATCCCACTGGATGAAGGCAGGTGAAGTGTGAGCTCAGGTGACTGCACTGGGGGCTTTTTCAATTCCCAGGGACAGGCAAACAGTATAAAAAGGAATTGAAGAGCTAAGGAAACAGGCTCTCTGAGTCACCCCGTCCTCTGACTTGCACACCCACGGGGTGGCTGCACTGCAATAGCAACTGTGGCTTCTGCTTAGTGCCTCCCACAGACATGGGTGCATCTGCTGCAGGGGCTGCTCCAAAGGGAGAAAATCCCAAGAAGGACTTTGAAACCACGTAGCAATTGGTTTTGACTCTGCCATGTTTATGAATCAGCACAGTAGTAAATCTGAAGAAGGATAACTCAGGATTCAGGCTTCATAACATAACAGTAATCACTGAGTAGACTTTCCATAGTGGAAACAATAAGTGATGGGTTGGATTGTGGGCAGAAAGGTCTGGCAGCAAAAGAAAGTCATGCAGCTTGGGTCACAGCACACATGGCTTCAGGCTGTGGAAATGGGCTTGACTGAGGGTTATTTTGCTTCCTGGTGCTGGAAAGGATGGGGATTTTATCTGCTGTATTGGGAAGGGGGAAGAGAGCAGAAGCAATAACAGAATTCAAGTTCGGGTAGGTGATAGGAGTTCATCCCATCACTACTGTGATGGTGTGGGTGGAGGGAACTGCCTTGTTGGGAAGAGGAACAGCTTGGATGGTTTGTTAGGATTGCTGGATTTCTCTGGTAACCTGTTTCTCTTTGTAGTGGGAAGTGTCGCGTGCCGGCGTGGTGTGATCGGATCCTTTGGAGAGGAGGGAACATCAATCAGCTCCGCTACTGCAGTCACATGGACCTCAAGACCAGTGACCACAAGCCTGTCAGCGCCCTCTTCCGCATTGGGGTAGGTTTGTGGATATGTTGGGGCAGGACTCCAGCACTGCCAGGCATTCCAGGCATTACTTTGGGAGGTGGTGATGGAGTCAGGGCACTTTGCTAAGGCTGTTGCAAGAGGACGGACAAACCCAGCTGAAGTATGCCTGCTGTGGGGCTGCCGCATCTGGCAGAGCTGGAATGGGTGAGTGCCTGTGTTCCCTCCTCCACATGGAGACACAACAGCAGCGTGGACCTGGTTGTACCTGTGCTGCCTCAGGCATGTCTTCTGGTTCACACCTGAATGTCTTCAGTGGAGAGTGGCAGCGGATTTGGGTTTTCTGGTGCAGCACACAGGGACACTCCCTGTCCATTTTTGCTACCTCCTGCTCCCTGGCTGTCTCAGGTCTCAGAGAATGGGTCAGGCTGGAAGGGATCACAGTGGGTTGTCTGGTCCCACCTCCCTACTCAAGCAGGGTCATCCCAGAGCACATGGCACAGGATTGTGTCCAGGTGGTTCTGGACACTCTCTAGCGAAGGAGATTTCATAGCCTCTCAGGGAAATCTGTTTCGGTGCTCAATCACCCACGCAGTGAAGAAGTTCTTCCTCATGTTCAGGTGGAACTTCCTGAGCATAATTTTCTGCCCGTTCCTCTTGTCCCATTGCTGGGCCCCACAGAGCAGAGCCTCATCCATGCTCTGAGCTCTCCCTGCAGACAGGGACAGACAGGGATGAGGTCCCCTTTCAGCCATGTCTTCTCACAAGGCCCAACAGCCCCAGCTCCCTCAGCCTTTCTGTCTAAGGGGGATGCTCCAGGCTCTTCAGCATCTCTAGTTTTTGCTGGACCTTCTCCGGGAGCTCCATATCTCTCCTGTACTGGGGAGCCCAGAATTGGACACAGCCCTCCAGGTGTGCCTCACCTGGGCTGAGTAGAATACTCCAAGTCCCTTTAAAGGAGAGCCTTTGTCCTTTCCCTCTGGAGAATCATGAGGAGTGCTGCAGCATGCCAGTGCTGTCCCACAGAGATTGCCTCCAGTGACCTCCCAGTTGTGTGACCAGTGGCCAGACAGACCCTGTTAGCATCTGCAGGGGTGAAATCTGTGTAAAGTTGCAAGCACTGCTTTGGAGTGCACCCAGGGGTGTGAACTCTCTCAGCCTTTCAGCTGCACAAGGAACTGCTTAGAGAAGTAATTCATTTCTGCAGTTTGCTCATGATCAAGAAAGTTCCTGTGAAAGCCAGTCAGAAGCTTTGCTGAGTGTTTTTTGTCTCCCACAGGTGAAGGTTGTGGATGAGCAGAAGTATCGGAAGCTGTTCGAAGACATTGTTCGTCTAATGGACAGGCTGGAGAATGACTTTCTTCCTTCGCTGGAGCTGAGCAGGAGAGAGGTGAGGATGAAACTTGAATCACTGTCACTTCCCAAACACAGCAAAGACTTTGGTTCAATAAACTGGATTACAGGAAATTGAACTCTATCCTTTATCTTGTGATCAGGAATTGGGTTAGAGAGGACATGTCTTGGCTCCTTGGCAGGGCTTCTGTGAGGACTTCTGCATTGGGTGGGCTCCTCTTAGCCTTGGGGGCCACTGCAGAGCTGGGGGGGGCTGGCCATATGCGATATCCTGGCCACTAATGTCACTTGATTTCTCTTTGTTCTGCAGTTTGAGTTTGAGAACGTGAAATTCCGTCAGCTGCAGAAACAGAAGTTCCAGATTACCAATAATGGGCAGGTCACCTGCCACTTCTCCTTCATCCCAAAGCTCAACGACAACCACTACTGCAAGCCATGGCTTCGGGCTGAGCCTTGTGAAGGTTACCTGGAGCCAAGTGAGTTTACTGCTGTAGACCCCCCCATCCCATCTCCATTCAGTCCTTCCTGTCTTTCCCGTGTCCCACCTTTCTTGCCATCAGTCTTGTCTGTTTTTCTTTTCTGTTGTGGCCTTTGTCCCTGCCCACTGTGTGTTTGTCCTTGCTATCCCTTTTGAAGAGTGTCCATGTGTTCTTGAGAGCTCCGGTGTGTTGCAGATGAGAGCACGGAAATCTCCCTGGATGTGTATGTCAGCAAGGACTCAGTCACCCTCCTGAACTCCGGTGAGGATAAAATTGAGGATATTCTTGTCCTGCACTTGGACCGAGGGAAGGACTATTTCCTGACCATCAGTGGGACCTACCTGCCCAGCTGCTTTGGCACCTCACTCGAGGCCTTGTGCCGAATGAAGCGACCAATCCGAGAAGTTCCAGTCACCAAACTCATAGACCTGGTGAGTTCTGGAGAAGCTCTCTTAATCCAGAGAGGCCTGATTCCCTTCTGATTGCTCCCAAAAGCAGGAGTAGTGCCTGCAACTCAGGTCGGCTGTGCTGGCTCTGAGTGATTTCACAGAGCTTGAAGTGCTCTTTTATTTTTCCTCTCTACCACAGCCAATGGCTTTTGATAGCCTGTACTTTATCCCTTTTTTCTGAGTAAATATTGTTTGATGGGATGAAAAAGCGATCCCAGCACCTCATCTTGGAGTTACTGGTACTGTCAAGCTCAGCCTGGGTGGCACTACTGTGTTGTAAGTGATATGATTGAGGTCCTCTCCTCCAAGGTACTAGGGCTGCTTCTGGCATGATGAGTGCCCCAGGAGCCTTTTCCTTCTGGATCCATTCCCACTACTTGGGGGAAGGAGCAAGCAGAAGCAGGAGGACTGAAGGAAAGACTCTGTGGTGTGGGTGTGCGGTGCTGAAGGGCACAGCTCAGCAGATGAGCAGTGTCACAGCCTCTCTGGCCATTTCCTCCCACACCAACCACAGAGAGAGATAATGCCTCGGGTGAGAGGTAACTCCTCAGTGAGACATCTCTCTGTGGTGCAGCAAACTGTTCTCCCCACAACCTTTGCCAGACCCCAGCATCAATATTCCTCCTCCCAAAGCCCATTGTGTGCATGAGAGGGTGTGTAGTTGTGCCCTAGTCACCTCTTGTCCTTTGGGTATCTCTCATAGCTGTTTCTGGGGTTAATCGCCATTTTGGGGATGTAATTCTAATTTCCAGGCTGGTTTCATTCATCTCTTCTTGCTGGCTTGCCTGGCTATGTTCCAGTGAGGTGCAGCAGCTCCTGAGTGCCAGTCCATGTCCCCATCCTTGTTCAGCCAGGAGAGTTGTTTCTTTCTGTCCACCTGAAAGCTCAGCCCCATTGTTTGAGTCTCTCTGCCATGTTTGCCAGGCAAACCTTCCCTCTCCTCTCATATCTTGCAGTCTCACCCTTACATGAGGGTTTTTTGGTCCAGTAAGCTGCTGTTTTTCCACCTCTGTAGATTTGCCAGCTTCCACTCCCATTGCTTCCACATTTTCCCTTCCCTTCAGCAGTTGTCCCATGCCTCTCCCTGCCTCTTCCGATTCGCATCTTTTATTGTGGGTATCTGCTTTTCTCACAAGTTCAATATACAGAAAAGTCAGTTTTATATCAGAATTTTGACTTTGTAACAGGCAATCAGGCTAAACAGGATCCAGGGGGCAAGATCCAGCATTTGCCCCCTCAGGTCAAGCAACTGATCCAGGCTTCAGGCTCCTCAGACTTCTCAGGATTTGGTTGAAAGTCAGTCTTGTTCTAGAAATGGATCTGGAACATTTCACTAGCCTTGGTTGCTTTTCCACCTGCTTGGCACCAACTTCTTGCTTGATAGACAGGACCTTGGGCCCAGACTCTTGACTCTGCCCTTACAGGTACACACTGTAGGTTTGTAAGAGTACTTTGAGGCTTCTCCTTCCTTTACCTGTAGATTTCCTTCTCCTGTCATTCAGTGAAATATCTAGAAATACAGGAAGCAAAATAATCAGCAAAAAGCACCTGCGGCAGTGTCTGCAGCAGGGACACAGCTCTCCTTATGGACATGGGGGACATTTTAAGTCTTTTGGTTCTGATTTTACCTGTGAGCTGAGAAGTCCTAGGAGGCAGGCCAAGCTGAGCACTTCCTGCCTGGATCAGTGGTGCAGGTGCTGCCTGCCCTGCAACCTGGAGCATTTGGGTGCAATTCCCTGAATTTTGGTGCTGCTCAGGCTGTGTGAGGCTGGCAGTGTTTGTGCCTTCTGCACTTGCGTGGTGTTAGGGCTCATCCTTCACTTCATCCAATGTTTTCCTCAGCCTGGCTAGACTTTGTCTGTGGTTTTCAATGGAGAGAGGTCTGGAGATCCAGTCACTAAGGGGCTGAGATAGGTGGGTGTGGGGTAGCACAGTGTAGGTGGGAGCTTGTCTGGGAATGGCTCTCCTGGTTCTCCCAGGTGGGAGACAGTGATGTGGCTGCTGTCACTTGAGCATCTCTCCTTTGGGATTTCAGTATCAGTGTCTCTTCCTGTTTTTTCTTGGGATCCTACTGTGGGTTTTAAAAAGCCTCTCGAAGAACCCCTGTCAGGAGCAGGTGAGTCTTGTGGAGCAGATTGTGCTGAAGGCTTAACATTAGGGAGGAATTGTTCGCTGTAAGGACAGAGGGGCCCTGGCACAGATTACCCGGATCTTCCCCATCCCTGGAAGTGTCCAAGGCCAGGTTGGAAGGGGCTTGGTGCAGCCTGGTCTACTGGAAGGTGTCCCTGCCCATGGCAGGGGGTGGAACAAGATAAGCTTTAAGGTCCCTCCCAACCCAAACCATTCCATCATTCTGTGGTGAGGGGAGCAGCCAGGCTCAGCGCTGGAGATGACTCACACATTACAAAAGGAGCCTCTCCCATGCAAGTGGCTGTCTGCCCTCCCAAACCTGCGACTGTGTCCCTCCCCTGTGCCTCAGGAGAGAAACCTGTGCCAGCTCCTGTTCGGAGCAAGCTGTTCCTGGGAAGAGGCCGGTCTGTTGTGGCTCTGTTGAAACTCAGGGAGCCTCCAAAGGAAGCAGGCACTGCGGAGGCCACAGGGGACCCCAAGGTGCTCCTCCCTCCTGGTGTCCCTGTGCCGTGGGAGTTGCAGCTACTCCCAGCTCAGCCTGGGAATTTGCTGGGGCTGTTCCCACCCTGAAAGGTTGATCTGCCAAGACTCAGCACGGACAACCTGCTTCCGTTCCCTCCTGCAGACTCTGTGAGCAGTGTCCAGCCGGCCCTGGCTGTTCAGGGGTGGCTCTTTGGGGATGCTGAGGCCTTGGCTGTGCCGCTGGAGGGCTTGGCATGCTCCTCCCTACACTGTGCTAATGCTCTTAGGCTGCAGCGGCAGCAGCAGGGTTTGAGCACAAACCCTCATTTCCCTCACTGTACCCAAAGCTGCTTAGGAGCCCTGTGAGCTCCACAGCTGCCACATGCTCAGAAACGCAGATTTAGCCAAGGGAACATTTTATCTCTGGCCTGGTCACAAGGGAAGATGGCTGAAATAACACACGGACAGTGATTCTGACCAGGGAACTTCTTCCTGGTGGACACATCTCACCTGCCCATGGCCTGGCTGTTGGCCAGCAAACAGTGCTGTCCAAGCCCCTTGGAGGGGTTTCCAGAAATCCTGACAAGGTTGTGCATCATGTGAGCGGGATTGTTGTTAATTGGCAGGCAAATCTCTCGCCACAGGTTTTACTTTGGCCACGTCAGCAAAATGTGTGAAGGACCTGGTGTTCAGTGGGTTCTTGTAAAGCGAATTAGGCTTCTGTTTGATCAGAAGAGTTAATCCAAGAGTGCTTTCTCCCTCTTAACCATGCTTTTTCCTCTCCTCTCTTTCCTGTTGCTCTCAGGAAGAAGACAGCTTCTTAGAAAAGGTAACACAAGCAATTGCTGTGCAGCAGTCTGCTTCTCAGTGGTGTGTTTGTAAAGAATGAGAGCTTTTCCCTTGTTTTCTGTGGCAGAGGGAAGGGGAGGGGAGCACAGAGGGGACACAACTGCCAACAAAGCTTCTTAGTGCTGCTGTGGGCTGGATGAGTGCATGGAGAAGCACAGAGTGACCCCAGAGCCAGGCCAAACTAAGTTGTTCAAGGTCACCAAATCTGCTTTGGGGAGAAAAAACTACTTTCCTGATCCTGACAGCAATGCTGGATATTCCCAAAAAAGATTGGCAGCCTTTGACATACCCCTGACCATGTGCAGAAGGTGGGGTTCACCACAGCACCCCCTCAGACCTGTGGGGAGAGGGCTGGAGTAGGAAACTCAGGTCTTTTGCTCCTTCCATCCCATCGTGTGCCTGTGGAGGCCGAGGGAGGGCCTCGTGCAGGAGGCAGATGTTTCTGTGCCTCCTCGAGTGAAGCTGGGGCTGCTGGCTCTGATGGCCACCATGCCTGGGCAGGATCCCTGCTTCCCTCGGCACTCGTGCTCGGTGCTGGGGCCAGGCAAGGAAAGCCTGTCCTTGGGAGAGCAAGGGGGAGATGCTGGGGGTGTTCCTGCTCTCCCTGCGCTGGCTCGGACATTTGTAACTTGTTTGAGCTGGGTCTGTGCCGGCTTCCCGGGCTGAGTGAGTTGTTCTCTCCAGGCTGACAGCACAGTGGCGGAATAAAACAGGAGAGGGAAGGAATGTTTTCCCTCTAAGAGGGGATCGAGCTCGAGTCTTTAACCACAGCTCACAGTCTCCCTTTTGGCAGAGGAGGAGGGAGGAATTCGGTGCCATCCTGGGAGCATCTTCCCGTGGGAAGGACGTGGCCGTGCCTCCCTTCCTCACACACGGCAGGAGAGGGCGCTCGGGGCCCGGCCAAGGCGCTCCCGCCTCCTCCTCCTGCTCCTCCTCCTCCTTCGCTTCCTTCTCCTCTGCCCGAGGCACCTTCAGCCTTCTTCTCTTCCCTGCGTACCTGGGATCTCCTGCATGGGGGTCTCCGCAGCTCTCCGGGGGCTGCTCCAGCACTTGACTCCACTGATGCCTGGGCACAGGGGGTTTCTGTAGAAGAGCCTCAGCCTTGGCAGAGGGTCCCCAGCCCTGGGAGAGGATCTGCAGCTCTCCCCCTTTCCATCTTAGAGGAATTCTGTCATGCTCTTGCCTGACACGCTGCTTCCCAGCCTTCCCAGTGGCTGAGCAGCCTCCTCATGCAGCCATGACCCCCCATCTGCCAGCTGAGTCAGAGCTGGCGCTGTGCAGGGCAGAGCTGTGCTGTGCCGTGTGGCAAGTGGGGCTACTGCCCGTGCTGCTGGGGCTTGTGCCAACCCAGGGTGTGTCTGGATGCAGCGGGAAGCCACCCCCAGCTGCTGTCAGTGGCTGTGTGTGCTGCAGGGACAGCTATGGCAGTTGTCACCTCAGCTGGAGTGAGGTGCTTTGTGTGTGGCTTGTGGGCTCCTGCTGGTGGCGGGGTTGTGTTCCTGCTTGTGCTGGTTCCTGGGTGCTTTGGGAGTGCTGGGCATGGCTTCATCCTTGGGGGTCACAGGGATCTGAGTGGTCGTGAAGTGAGAGTAAAATCAAGCCAAGAACATGGATCTGGGTAAAACTTGGTGTGGTGGAGACATCTGAGCCGTAGAGCTCATCAGCTGCTCCACATGAGTAAGCAGGAGCTGTGACAGCGGTGGTGTGTACTCAGTGAGAGC
>VZTX01032773.1:0-33707 GCA_013400915.1 Pardalotus punctatus | reverse complement strand
GGAGGCCCCCGCCAGGCTCAGGGGCGGGGCGGGGCACGATCACGTGATACGGAAAGGCCAATCAGCGCACCTCAATTCCCGGAAGTGGTCAGCGCTGGGCGGGCGAAGCTCCGCCCGGAGTTGGGCACGGCTCGTGCCGAGCGCTTCCGGTGTGCGACGCGGCGCATGCGCGGGGGGCCCGGCGTCAGCTGATCAGCGCCTCCTTTGCCGCCGCCGGACGGAGTCGGGTGGATTCGGGCGCGCCGGGCCGGCCCAGGTGAGACGCTCGGCCCCCTCTCCCCCTTCCCTGCACCGGTCCCTCTGCCTCTCCCGAGCCGCGCCCTCCTCTGCGCTGGAGGGCGGGGGCTCCCGCCGCCCCCCTCCCCGCTAGGACCCTGCCCGGGAAGGACGCGGTCTCCCCGTGGAGCTGCTCCCAGAAGGAGCGCGGCACTCGGCTCTGCGGGGCGGCCCTGTCGCCGGGGCCCTGGGCAGCCGACCTTCAAGGAGCCGTGTCCCATCAGGAGAGCCCGCTGGAGGCGGCCGTGTGCTTGCCGGTCCCACTTCTCAGGGAGAAGAGACCTGGATGAAAAGCCCCGGAATGAAAAACATGCTGAGTGCTCTCGAGGACTCCCAATGGGATGCCTTAGGGTTACGCCAGAATCCTTTACAAAAAAAAGGACGGGGTGACAGCGACTGGGTTCCAGTGCCAGGTCATCCCACCATCTTGGGTGGGTGGATCTGAATCCTTCTGTGCCGTGACCGCAGCCCAGCAGAGCGCGAGCAGCAAGGTTTTGGAACAGGAATGTTGCTGCGGGCTTCACTGCAGCCCCGCCGTGGCAGAAGAGCCCACCTGTTGTTTTGCAGTTGAATGTTGCAGTGTACTGGTAGCACATCAAATGTGTTTCCTATTCCCGTAGCCAGTGACAAAATTCTGGTTTAGATGAGGTGTTGCAAACATCACGTTTGGCATTCACTTAAAAGGCAAGAGCAAAATCTTGCATGACTGGATTCTGGATGATATTGTTCATGTTACAGGTAGCTGTGACATTGGAGTACGTGACACGTGTCAAAATCCATCCATTCAGTGCAGTTGCCCAGAGTGATTTACTTTCTTAGGAAGAAAGTAAAGTCTTTCCTAAGATTTTACAGTCTTCCCTTAGAGAATTTGCACTTCTGCTGGGCATAAAAGCAATTTAGTGATAGTTTTATTCATTGTAATGCAATACTTCAGCGAAGTACACTGGCTATTTGATCTAGCATGGTATTTCAAATGCTAATTCCTCTTGATGAAGTGGAGAGGGGGTGGAAAAGTAGGAAAACCTACTGACAGACTGCTAGAAGTGATTTATTAGCAAGAATATGCCAAATACAAGCTGGCATTTGCAAGTGGAAGTTTGAGTCGCTGAGGCAGATCTTCAGTGTGTTGTAAGTTATGCTGTAATTGTGCTGACTTCTGCACTGTGCAGAGCCACAGCAGCTGAATGTTTGGCTTCTCTGTGCAGTATTTTCAAAGGCCTTTTCAATGACCAGCAAAAACAAGTATTTAATGATACCTACATTTTGTAATTTTCTGTGTGAAGTGAGATCAGAATCTACAGGTCTTTGAATTACCAAAAATACTGCAGATTATTTTTGCTGTGCTGTTACGTGAAGTTCTCTGGGAAAGATTTATTCTTTTATGTGGGGAAAAAATCAGTCTTAATTTTGTGATCAGGTGGCAAAGTGTGACATTCAGAAATACTAAATCACCATGGACATCAACTTGAGAGAACAGGGAAGGAGAAATTAAGGCGACAGTGGAAAATGGCTGCTGGCATCAGCTGACTGTTCAAAGGGGGGTTGTAGTCTTGTGTTGCAATAGTAACACAAGATCTCTGTTTCCTTTAAATGCTGCTTTGTCATTTTCCAAATCAAGAATTGTTTTCTACAGATACTGCTAATAAGATTGACTTATGAGTGGTTAGTGTTGCTTGCTTAATTTTTATAGAGCATTAGGTTAAATTTAGCTTTTATTTTGGTCCAAGTATATATTAACAGTTTTATGGCTCATTGATCCTGATTTACAAAGTCTGTGGGCCTTAAGTGTCCTTCTCTTGTCTAATTTTTTTTCCCAGTATGACTGCATGCATTTATCTTCCAGACTTGCATGGGTGCTGGTGTTACACATTGTCATCCAAAGCTCCTGTAGACCAGCAGGTTACCAGATGATTCCCCTGAAGATACTTTTAGAGGCACTGTGCTTTTCTCCTTTCAGTTTTGATGCCCTAATAATGTGTCTTTGGGTTCTCAAGCCCTGAGAGTTTTTTGATGGGTTTCCCTCGTGCTTTTAAATTGGATATTTGTGAGCTATGGCTGCATTCCTAATTACTCTTTTAGAAAGAGTAAAAGGATTACAGGATAATCTAGTTGGGATCTTTGGTTACTTTGATGTTGACCATAAAATGTTGAATGCTATTGCCAGCCAAGTAGTAACCCCTCTTTTTTTTCCTTTGTCTTTTTAAGAAAACCCTACAAAACACAAACCATGCAGCAACCCAATGCTACATTGCCTGAAATATGCTCTTTTCTCCATGTTTGTTTCATTGGTTAAAAAGTGGGGGATTTCAGACTTGGAAATACTGAGGTATTGAACAATGGTATCCGCATGTTTTTTGTTTTTTTTTTAGGCTGGAATTGTATCAAGAAAAACAGACTATGTAGTCAACTGGAATATCATGCTCATTCATTCTTACATGACATCTTAAAACATGTGATTTCTTTAGCCTTCCAGATGAGCAGAGAGAAATGGTTTCCTACTCTAGCAGAAGAACAGTGAATTTAAACTTTTCAGCCTTTTTTTCCTGTACAGAATAAGCCAATAATCCCCTAAATGTCCAACTTGCAAAAATGGCTTAGACTGGATTTCCTGTTTGTCTTTGTACCTTCTCTTATGGTATGGAAAGGTTTTTTGCTTCTCTTTGCTGCGTTCACTCTGTTTTTCTCTTTGGGAGTGGACAGCTAAGCTTATACCGAATTCTTGGGTTTGGTCATCTCTCATGGCATTAAGTTCTACACTCTTATAAATATGTTTTATTTGGTTACTGTATTTCATCCAAGCATTTACTTCTCCTGTATTTGTCAAACTCTCAATTTCAACACCCCCATAGCTTAGAAACATTAGCCATTTGCTGCCAGCTTTTTAGATTTGCATACATTATATGACTATTCTAACAGACTTTGCCTTCCAAGGCCTGGCTTTATTGAAATGATACTGACTTCAAAAACGAGTAAGATGTGTATGGATAAACCCTGAAGGTCCTGGTCTAACAGACCTTGTTACTACCACTTAACCAAATGGCAGATGAAGACCAGTTTTAGCTGCTGAACTTATTTTCTTACTTCATCAGCTTGACTACTCCTCTGAGCTTGTGTAATGGTAAATTTCAGTGTAACTACTCACTCTCTTCAGAAATAATTTGTCTGACAGTGGTCCCTCTTGACAGTTCTTTTAATTTTGTTGTAGTTGACAATGTTTTGAGAAGTCTGTTAAGTCCACATTTTCAAATCAAAAGTAATCAGCAAGGACACTAAAAATGATATGGGAAGCTGCCCCAGTTAACTGAGACTCATTGTGTTGAATAGGTAAATGAACTAAAATGCCTGCTGAAGGTAGACCCATTGCAGATGCAAATGCTCAAGAGAAGTGGTGTTGTAGAGGTCTCTGTAATATGAAAGCCTTGTCTTTGTCCTTCCTAATCAATTCAAGTGTGCTTGTGTTGTAAAGATTCTCATGGCCAAGTGGAAATGTTGATGCTCTGGTGAGTTTCAGCTGACCAGTCTGCCCAACTGTGTTTCTGCCAGACAGTATCCCAAGAAAAATGCCAAAATGTGTGCTGTGTACATGCTGTGTCCCATCTTTAGGCTGCTGTAAGCTATGCTTGCTTACTGAAGTGGTTTGTGGTGGTTCATGTGAAAGAGAGGTGGTTTGGATATCTGTGATGCTGGTCTGTGTCTGTGCCCTAAGCATGAAGAGCAGTCCTGTTGTGGTTGGGATGGTTGGGTGTGAGGAGGTGTTGAAAGGATATGGGAAAAGCCATTGATTTTATAGAGAGACAGCTGTGCCTTTATGGGAATAACTTATTACAGCTGGACAAAAGCTTTCAGGTATGCAAGTTTTGTGCAAGAGCCTAAAGAATGACTTGGCAGTTTTTTAATATCTGCACAAAGAAACTGCATCTTCCAAGAACTTTTAGTGGGGCAAACATTAGGTCTTTGTCGTTGTTACACTGTATCATTACTTTATTTCCCACTCTGAAAGTACAACCTTAAAAAGCAGCTCTTCAGAAAAAACCCTAAAATGGTATTTCTGACTAAATGCAAGCTACATTGGTAAAGGTGTCTAAATAGGCAGTTCTATTATGTGAATTGCCTATAGATCCTTGAAGTTTTCAGGGTTTTGTTATCATGAGATAAAATTGCATTACCTGGTAGATATTCAGCCAACAACCACAATATGTAGTTTAAACAATGTTAAAATTCAGTATGTTGGAAGGCCTCTGGCTGTTCTAAAGAAGCTGTAAATACTTCAGGTAATTGAACATAAAATTTCCCAATGTAGTTTAACTTGCTTTAAGACATAAAGGTGCAGTTTTCCATTACAGGAAAAGTCAACCTCAACTTAATTTCCTTTTACTGGAATGCAGTGCCAATAGGTGTGTTTTGATTCCAGCCAGGTGTTTCATTATAGTAAAGGTGCTATAAAAGAGTACTTCTGTCTGCTAGGGATGTTGGATCTTTTTCAAAGATTTTCATGCAGACTCACTCCTGGTTTAGCTCTTCAAACTAGCTGTCAAATACCTTGCATAATAAACTGAAGATTCCATAATATCGTAATTTTACAGATGATCTGAAACTTAAGTGTAATGAAATACTTATTCCAAACTCATGTGCAGTATTTTAGCCTTACACCAGGGGACAAAGGGTTAGGCAGTGGTGAGACTTGAAGAGGAGACAATGTGTTTTAATGAGCCCAAATGACTCATGTGTTTCTGCATGTAAAACTGAGCCTGACTTAAAAATCTAGCAACAGTTGTTTTGTGAAATTGCACACCTTTTGTCTGTCAAGGTAAGATCTTCAACTCTTTGGAAATGACTCTGCTGAACTGTAGTAGAATTTGCTGTTGTATTTGCTTGCAATTCATCTCATTTTAATGTTTGTAATCTTAAAAGTTAGAGCAACATATAGTATTTCAAGTAACAATGCCAAATACATCTGAAAGTAGAGAGACTTTTACTTAATAAAAGCAAGGGTGGATTTTAATTTGGCAGTAATGTTAGTGAGGTTAATGAAAACTGTTCATCTAGAGGAAATGACTGAGCATTGCACTGAGCAGATGGCTGCAGAACTTTTCAGTTCTAGCAGCTAGCTGACAGGATCAGGATAAGAAAAGAAGGTCACTGTAGAACACAGAAATGAATATTGTATTAGTGTTCTGTATTATGGTTTGGATTTCAGTTGCATTAGATCTTTCTCTTGTGTGAGTCTATCAAGCCAAAGAAAGGGCATAATGTATAGCAAGCTGAAAGGAATGTCAGTTTTTTCCACAGTAGTAAGATTGTGAAGCAGTGTAGCAAGTAAGGAGAGGCTCATCAGTTTCCACCTCTGGAGCTCCTCTGGTGAAGCCTCAGCTGAGAGGAAAGAATTGGTATAGAAAACCCTATTATGGAAAATTCTAACATGTGAGTCAGCTGATGAAGATCTTTTTCACATGGACAATGTGGTTTTCTCTAGTAAATGGAGTGTTTTAATGGATTAAACTATGACTTTTATCAATTCTAGATATAGCATGATAGCTGCATTTGATGTTTGAAGTCCACTTATCTAGTGAGCTGATCAAATCTTCAGTGGGTCAAAGCAGTTATGCAATGAGCACCTTGCCAGCCTTTCTATCTAGTTTTATTTCTGCTGCTAACTTCTTGGTCATGTTCAAACACAGCTTTGTTCTAGTACTGTTCTGGGCTAATGGAAGGTATTTCCCAAGCTGCTGAATAAAAGCTTGGGTGCTGGAGTAACAACTTGTGGTGGTGGTACATCTTGCATGAGCAGACTTCACCCCCCACCTTTGCTTTGGCAATATATACTTATGTTGTGTATCTGTATCAAATATAAATATATTGTTATATCTTTAGCTTGTATGCAAGGCACGATGTTTGTTTGAAGTATCAGTCTTGTATGTATTGGCATGCCACAGGTAAGTTGCCATCTGTTTTGAGGAAGAGGACAGTAGGAGCATGTGATGAATTTCATTAATTCAGTGTTGCTTGGTCTCACTTTGTAGCCATTGTGTGCTGGAATGACAGTGGCAGCACAGGTCTCTTTCCTATCTCCTTTAATACACCTGGATTTATGTGTACATCTGCTGAGCAAAGCAAGCCTTATGTGAGAGGAAGGGGCTTATAGGAACCCAGGGAAAAATTTCTGTGAAAGATAAATTGACTTGTAGGGTTGCAGGTGGGTCCACAGTACATATCTGAGTATCACTTAAGCAGCTTTCTGATTTCTCTAGAGCAGAGGTGGCCTCAAAGTGCCCTGTGACAACTGAAATTGTATGAACAACTAAATGGAAGAATGTCCATATCATTGAGTTTAAGAAATAATCCCTCTAGCTCGGAGCTTATGGCAGGAAGGTTGGTGCCGTTTGCTTCGCAATGTCTGTGTCATGAGCAGACTGAGCCACATGGTTGTGTTGAGCACTGGACGTGACTCCTGCCTGATTTCATTAGCGTGCAGATGACACATTTGGAAGGTGTTTGATATAGCAGAGGGTTGTGCTGCCGTACAAAAGGACCTTGACAGACTGAAAGAAATAGGCTGACAGGAACTCCATGAAGTTTGACAGAGGGAAGTGCCAAGTCCTGCACTTGGGGCAGAATAACCACATACCCTACTACAGGCTGAGGACTGACTGAGTGCTGAAAAGAACTGGGGGTCCCCAAGCTGAGCATCAGCTGGCAATGTGCCCTTGTGGCAAAGGCAGCCAGCACTATCCTGGGCTGTGTTTGGAAGAATCCTGCCAATGGGTTCAGGGAGCTAGTTTTTCACCTTGGTTAAGCTTGATGGAAATCACATCTGGAGTGCTGGGTCTGGTTCTGGGTTCTCTGGTAGAAGAAAGAAATGGCTTAATGGTGTGCATCCAGAAAAGGGCCACAAAGACTGTTAAGCATTTGGAGATGGGAAAAGAGGATGAGAGAGCTGGGATTATGTAGCCTCAGGAGAAGAAGGCTCTGAGAATCTTATTGTAAAGTATATAAACACCTGATGGGAGGGAGCAAAGAGGATGGAGCCGGACTCTTCTCAGTGGTGCCTGCTGAAGTAACTGAAATACAGGGAATTAATTCCCTTTAAACATAAGAAAACACATTTTACTCCAAGGATGTCTGAACACTGCAACAGGTTGCCCAAAGGGTTGTGGCATCTTCATCCTTGGAGGTAATCAAAAACCGTCTGGATGTGGCCCTGAGAAGCCTACATTGGCTTGCTTGGAGCCGGGCATTGGAGCTAGATAAATGCCAGAAGTGCCTTCCAACTTCAGCAATTCAGTTGTTTAGTGACTGAGAAATCTGGAGCAATTTTCCCTGCTGTGTTATAGTAAAATTATAACCCTGCATACAATGAAGGAGCAGATTTCCTGAGAATACTATTGGGCTTCCTTTCCCAGTGACCTGTGTTAGAGTTCTGGGCATGTTGTTTTTTCTGGGACAATATCCGAAATTCTAGATATGAAGATGCTGCCAAACTTCTGCCTTTGTCTAGTAATTCAGGCACTGTATTTTTTTAATACTTCCTCTTAAAGGTATCATCTGTTAGAAGGGGAAGTATGAACTGTAGTAGTTACAGGAAATCTGTGGCAGTGATTATGCTATTATTTATGAGGCCCTTGCAACAGATCTTCATGCAGCTGGACACTGGGATTTATGCACTGTGCCAGTCTGCTCAGGTGAACGCAGTAAATGTTGGCAGTCTTGAATCTGAAGCATCACTCCAATGTGACACTAAGCTGATTGTCCAGTGTGGGTGGTGATCTTTACTATCCTGTAATGTCTAGGTTTTAACTAAGAAGGGGAGGAGGTAGGATTTTCTTTGGAAAACTTTCTTTGGCCACATTTTACTGTTCATGCCTATTAAGCTTTCCTGGATATCAAATGTATTCTGACTCCATTTTTCTACCCTTGGAAATCAAAACACATTAGTCTGTTTCAGACGTGCTAAAATCTGTGACCTTACTTTAAAGTTACTCCAGCAGAATGA
This sequence comes from Pardalotus punctatus, assembly GCA_013400915.1. Taxonomy (NCBI): domain Eukaryota; kingdom Metazoa; phylum Chordata; class Aves; order Passeriformes; family Pardalotidae; genus Pardalotus; species Pardalotus punctatus. The sequence goes on along the minus strand of VZTX01032773.1, from coordinate 25,441 downwards.
ATCCTAGCACTGGTGACTTTTTAATATAATGCTGAATTACTGATATTGTGTTGTTTATTACAGTTTTGGTTAGTGTATTTAAGCTTTTGTGCCAGTTTGATGTGTTGGTAATCCTAGAACTTGCAAAGATAGACTTGAGACGTTGTGAAGATTGCAGGGAACTCTTCAGCTTCATGCAGGTTCTTAGGGAGGGATCACATAGCTGCTCGTGTTCTGTACAGCGTACAGGGCAATGCCTGCCCATCTCTGAAAACAGATTCCAGTAGCTGCCGCTCAGGGTGCCACAGCACTCTGCTTTGCTGAGGGGCTGGATGTTGTGCAATTGCATTACTGCCCTGCTGGTCAGGGGAAGGGCTTCTGAGCGTAAGGAAGCCCCACAAGACTCTTGGAGGCGATCAATACTGCTGAACATACTCAAGCAATTAGTATTGCAGTGTGGTCAGCGCCTCCCTGTACAGTCTGTTGTTAAACAGTTGTTCTGTTAAGCTCTTCCAGAGCAGAGCACACACTGACATGGCTGTATTACACTTGAGGGCTGGCAGATGAATGGATTCCAGCAGAAAACGTGCATCTCTTTCAAGGATTTTTGTGTAGTCGAATGCACCACTCGGGACATTGGAATTACCGGCTTTGTAGGAGGCCCTTATGCAAACGCTGAAGCCTTTTAATTTCTTCTGCTCCGTCCTGTGCAGTAAGGAAGGCACAGATGGGAGTTCAGCTGGGCTCTAGGTGGCTGGAATTGCTATTGCGGCATTCCTCGGTGCTGGTGGGAGAGAGAGGGAGAGACTGATGACTCATCAAGTCAGGTGGTTATGCCTCTGCTGTGTGTCAGAAATTTCTTTCCCCTCTGCAGCAGGCTTTCTCATCCCTCTGTGTAGGGGCACTAGAAGGACAATTATTTCACAAGCGGTGATGCTTAACTGCTGAATTCTAGCTTTCAAATTGGACTTGTGGGTTTTTGTTACTCCCTGCTTCTGCAAAATAAGGTAAGGATCTCTGTTTATGTGATAAAATTGTCATGATTTTCTTCCTTGCTGCAAGAAAGCTCCTTCTTAAAATCTCACCCGAATCTGAATTTTGAAAAGATCTTTGTATTAAGGCAGTTCATTGTGTAAATTCTGGATCTGATCAAATGTTTGATGTAAAACCCAGGAACTGTGATAGAAAATTGGTTTCTCCAACATTGAGAGCAGGGCAGTTACATTTTTGGGGCTACTGTGTAACCAGATTACTGTGCTGGGGAGAAACCAAGATAGAGCCCAAAGCTTGAGCTTTCTTGTTTAACTGTGCTTTAAAATTAGTGTAATAAATCATCCTTTAGTCAGAGAAGGTTCTGCTGCAAGTAATATTTTGATTTCTGGCACTGTTAATCAGAATATGACTGTTAGAGCTTAAGACCATGTTTGAAATCAATTGGTGAGCTGTTTCAGACGTTCCTGTATATCAATTGTAAAGTATACGAGATGCATCTCTGCATAAGAGAGCCCAAAGCTTGAGCTTATCCTTTGTAGGTGTGCTAGTGGACTTTTGTAGGAGGGAATTGCATATAGTGCCTAATAACCTGTGTTGGCAAGAGGCCTTTCAAAGGCCTTAGTAGGGGCTCAGTGGATTTCTAAAATGGTTAGCTGCCATGGCTTCTGGGGTATGCACATGCTTTAGGGAATTTCATTTTCTCTGAGTACTGGCAATGAAAACATTTAACAGGATCAGAAGGTAAGGCAACATTTTGGCCCTCAAGGACTTTTTCATATTAATTGAAAATCTGTAATGCTAGTACACAAGCACAAGAAAGTTATGCAGAGATAAATAGCAGCTTCATGTGTCGTTCCCCCACCCTGAATTTGTATTCAGTGTTAAAGGATGTGTAGCCCCTTAAAAAAGAGGTCAGCCTGGCTGGGTGGGCACTGGCTTTATGTAGACTACTTTGGAGGTATAGCGGAGGTGAAGCAAAGGTGAAGAAGAATTTTTACGTCTTTTACCCTTGGAATAGTTAATAGGTATGTGTTTAAAAGCAGTTGGTGCAGGTGCTAGAGATCTTGGCAAAGATGGGGTTTATTAGTCTGTTGCTAGGTGGTCTAGTGGAGGAATCCCCTGCTCTTTTACTTGGCTTGGCCAGTCATTTGGAAAGGTGGCTGTAGGAAGACAGAGGGAGCAGAGCAGCCACAGAAACAAGAGAGGTAGGTGCTGGCTCTCGAGATGATGCCATTTAACTGCAGAATGGCTGTTCTGAGGTTCTTACTTGCCTGCCTAAAAGATAAACAGTCACTTCAAGCAGGTTTTGATTATGAAGAAAAGTTAATTTAAATTGAAACAGACACAGTGTTCTTGCTTTTTCTTGCCTTTGTAATTTGACTCTTTCATATGGGACATTGTCTAATTGCCAAGCTGTGCCAGTAATTCAGTTATGAGAATTTGGTTTAACTCTCTATTGTGCTTTTATAGAAGATTTTGGTAGTAGGATGCTGGATTGTTCTGTATGGTATGTTGAAATAAATGTTTAATTTGGATTTATAAGAACAGCTGCTTCTTTTGGTATGAACACTAACTGTGCTTGAGTTTTGTAATGTTTTAGTTGTTAAAAGCAAAAAAGATGAGATAGTTGTGTTAGTCAGATCAGAACCAGCTCATACCAGCTGCTCAGGAACTGCAGATTGCTTTGTGAGGACCTCCCCTCTGCCATTTGTCAGGGGAGGCATTTGAGAAAAAAGCAGTGAAATTAAAATTGTCTTCTGGATCTAAACAACAGGCAGTGTGAAAGATAACCTATGGCTGTGGAGGGTAGAGGGATCTAATGGATATCTGGCTTAGCCTTTGGTCTCAAGACCAGTTAGCAGGTCTGCTCCAGGCTGATGGTGACTGAACCATGATCAGCTGTTGTGGTGGCTGCTGTGGAGTAAATCAGTGGCAGCCATGATAGACAATACACTCCAGAGAGACATGGAGCCTGGAAGAAGCTATTTCTTTAGGACGAATAGGGGTTTGGAAATGTGGAAGATCTTTTTCTTATGGAGCAGTGCCACCAATTTAAAACTTAGAGATCGGTAAAGAGGATGAGGGGCAGCAGATGTATTCTGTTGCATTAAAAAGCTGGAAAACAGTTGTAGGATTTCAAGAATGGCAGATGTCAGCTACTGCTCCCAAATAGGCAAAAAAATATCCTTTAATTGTGGTGGAAGGGTGACAACGTAGTTGTTGCCTTGCTTATTGTACATGGGGTAGGTTTTTAAGCCTGAGTATGCCTTTGTATTTGCTGCCTCGTAGAAGATGCTGGGTTAGATTAGGCTTCTCTCAAAGACTGAGTGTGAGTGTCAAAGATGCCTCCCAGCTCATGTCACCAAATGAGGGGCTTTGCTGTTGATTAGCACAGGGAGCATTGTGTGCTGGGGCTGCCGTAGTGCACCTTTCACCAGTGCTGTGCCCCAAGCGTGTCAGTACAGGAGAAATGGGAAGAGAGTGGCCTTACAGTTCTCTAACACCAGTCAGTTTCCAAGGTAACACACAGCCTGATAAGGGCTCACAAAGCGAAGCCATTGGATCCGCTGATCTGCACCCTAAGCAGGACAGCCCAACTGTCAGCCACAGGACAAACGTGGATGGAGGAAGTCTGTTGATAAAACAGCTTTTCCAGTGCCAGTCGTTTAGATTCACTAAACGGTTACTGGCAGGAGATGACTGCCTGTTGTTTAACTGTTGCAAGTTGGGGGTTTTGGCCATTATTCGGCACAATTCTTCTGTAATGCTCCATGGGTTTCACTGAGAGCAAAGACTGCATAGTATGTAGCTGTGAGACACATGGAAAGCACTCACGTGTTTGTGTGCTGGTGCTTCTGAAAATCTGTGTTTCTTCCTCTAAGCACTATGATTCAGCAGCTTAAGATGGCAAAGATAGAATTTGCACAATTAATATTAGTAGTATTACATTTTAGAGACTGATGGCAGTAAAGCAGACCCAGAACATTCTCTTGCTCACTTGGAATCATGGAAAACTCCCTATTTTGAAGGAGGATAATGAGATGGGAAAGACAAAAGAGATTTGTTTGAATATCCTATTACCAAGCTTAAAAACAGTGCAACAATGTTAGTTCTTTGTTGAACTGCATCTTTTTTATTTAGTAGCAGCTCGTGAAGCCTATTATGGAGTAATGGTCTACCCCTGTGTTTCTACAATAAGGAATCCCAGCTCTGTTGTTTGGTTAAATCAGTTACTTTTTAACTTTTTACAGCTTTAAAATCAGTGTGGTTAAGGTGCTTCAGGGTATGAGTTCAGAATACTTTTTAACTGGAACCGAGAGTGCAGAGGGAAGGAAGAGGAGGAACTTACTACATTTGTGTGTGTTCTTCAGGACTGACTTTTTTTTTTTTTTTTGGTACAGTTGAAGAGGCAAAATGGATTTCTCCAAACTCCCCAAAATCCGTGATGAGGAAAGAGAGGCTTTTGTTGGCTATGTTTATGGAGTCTCAGGACCTGGTAGGTATTATTTTGTAAAGGAAGTAATAAATTTTGTTTTATCTAAGATCTTGTTAATCTTCTTCACTTGGAAGTAGAGAACTATAAAAGAACTCTGGATGGTGTTTATTTTTTTTTGGGGGGGGGCAATCTTTTAGAAGGATCACTGACTTATAGCATGATAAACTATTAAAAAAACTGTGAGCAAGATGTTACTATTAATTAATCTTTTTAAAAAATGTAATGAGCAGAAGCAGGCAGTTGAATAATAACAACAATAATGAAAAGATAAGCTTTCTGTATGAGGTAGAGCCACTTTGTTGGAAGTCTGCAGGCCCAGTGTACTAAGTTTCTCTAAAAGAGTATGAAATATGTAGTCCCTTCTCATTGAAAGTTTGCTCCTGTGCTTTCTGAAGTACTCAGTCCCCATCAGTGTAAAGCTGTTCTGTGTTACTGCACCATGGGCTGTGGGAGCTCAGCAAGGAGCTGTAAGAGTCAGGGCACATGGCAGAATGTGGTGGTAGTGCCACTGGGAGAAGGAGGACTCCTCCATCTTTATCAGCTGAAATAGGTAAGGCTCTGATAGGAACAGCTTTTGAGTACATGCAGACTCTGCTGGCTTTTCTGCTCCCTCCTGAATTCTCTTCAAGAGCTGAAGGAAACGATGGGAATGTGAGAACAGAAGATTAGCAAGTATTTCTGTTAATGCAATGTATTTGATGAATCAGAAATTCCCTTGGCTTGTGTCTGCCTAAATAGATACAGTTTTTTTAACTGCAAATTCCTTAACTGCAGAAGTGGTACTTAGAAACAATTTTAAACTGATACAGCTTTTTATCCCAAGAAGTGGAAAATATATATTTGTGTAAGTATGTGAATCCTGTGTGCATTACTGAGATCATAATATACAAGATATAATAAATTTTGTTCTAAAGCAGCCAGGACCCCATATATGACCTGCTGAAATCTAACTCAAAGCAGCAGGAAGTTTCAGGCCCAAAAGATCCTGTAAAACAGTCTTCATCTGTTGAAAGTTAAGTGCCTTAAGATAGACATCACTTTTTCTACAAAATAAAGCAAAAAAAGGTAGTGTTTTCTTAAAAGCTTTTTAGGCATCACTTTAGATGCAAGGGTATATACTGCCTTTAGCAGGTGCCTTGGCTTGATCTGTCCATGTTTGTGTCAGCATCCAGATGCTACCAAGTTAAACATGAGTTTGAGTGACTTGAAAATGCTGGCCCTCAACCACAGGTTTATGTAACTACCAGGCATCAGGCGAGTTTTGCCATTTTCTTGTGTATTTTAATTTAGTCAGATGGGAATGTGGCCCAGCTCACTGCAAGGGAGAAGTGCCTATATAACTTGTTTGTCAAAGTTCACAGCATCTCACACCCTCAACATTTGCTCTCTGTCAAGACAGATAAGAGAAATTATGGCATGAATTGTCCTGTGAATTACTGCATTCTGATAGTGTCCCCTTATTCTGCGTAAAGGACAGAGTGAAAACTGTAGGAAAACTTATTCTTTTGACTTTTAAACTAGAAATACCAGGAATTGTAACATCCTTTTGTGAAGTCAAGAACGTGTGTCTGGTACTGGTGAATACCAGCTTTGTGCTGTGCAGTTCTTACTGAATTGTGATGAGTAAATCTCTTGAGCTGCAGGAAAAATATTCACCTGTGTGCCTGTCTTTTGCAGTGGTCACAGCCTGCAACATGGCAGGTGCTGCCATGTACGAGCTGGTACGAGTAGGACACAGTGAACTGGTGGGAGAGATTATCCGGCTGGAAGGTGATCTGGCAACTGTCCAGGTGTATGAAGAAACATGTATCCTTTTCACTGATCCCTCTGGGCCTGCTGGGCTGCACAGTCCAGGGTGCAGTGGTGATTAGGGTGAAGACGATGAAAATAAGCCCTTGGTACTTTGGGCTTACAGTTTTTTCTTTGCTTTTGACAACTGTGCTTGTATAATGCTTAAATAAGAAATGTAAAGTGGGCAGGATGCCTTCTTCTGGGCAGAGTATTTTGCCAAGCATAATAGATGACTCTTGCTTCTGCAGTGGGCCTACAGCATTTTGGTCCAGCTATGATGTGGCATGTATTGTAAAATCTAGGCAACTTAAAATGTATTTTCTATTACATATATATATGAATGTCAGAAAATAAATCATAAAACTTGAAGCCAGGCTGCTTTTCCTCTCCCAAGGGGGCTCTGTGTATCTTAGAGCCTAGGAAAAAGGCTGTGTGGGCTCCCAAACCTTGGTTCTGCACAGCTTGTTAGTAAACTGGTGATTGGCTCCTGTCTCTACCTAATAATTTATCATTTTAGATGACATCATTGTTACAATATCTAGTAGCTTTCCATCAGTACACAGAACAAGTTTGTGTATAGTTTACTTTTAATTTCCTGTTGAGAGGAAACTTGGTCATAGGCCTCTCTGAAGTCAACTTAGATTTAATCTCTTGAGTTTTCCATAGGTTTTGGAGGTTCTTGTGTATTCTTGCAGGCCCTTTTGCTAAGCTGTTGGCCCTTTGCAGAGAAAAGTCCATTTTGTATCTTTGGAGCTCAGGAAGTGCATAGACCTGACAACTTAATACAAGAGGGGAGGACAATAGTGCTGGTCTTAGACAAACTCTTTTTAAAATTGGGCTGCTGTCGAAAAAAGCTATGCAAGGCTCAAGATCAAAACAGTTGTGCTCTCTAAACAAATTCTGAAGTAAAAAATTCCATATTTCATAACATTATCTGACTTTAACAGCCTAATCTGTTTTCTATGTTTGAAGATGTAAGAAATGTGTGATGTTTTGTCATCCCACTGCCTGGCACTCTGGTGAACTCATCCATGTTACTTGACATTAGTTGCCAACAATAGTTGACTTGAACAAATGATTGTAAAGCAGAATATTTGTCACTACTTTGCCTCTCTGGAGGATGGTGAACTTTGCTGCTTTAGCAAATTCAGATTTTATTATAAAGCCTACGTGTTGATGTGTAGCATAGTAGTGGTATTACCTTAAAGTCAGAAAAGGGATTTGAGAGTATGATGTTGTGAACATGGTGACTTCTGCCTGTTTTCTTTCCCTTGTTCTGGATGAACTTTTCCTCAGCAAATCTTTAGCTGGTGTCTCTGTAGGTGATCCTGTGCTCCGTACAGGGAAGCCCCTGTCAGTGGAACTGGGGCCTGGCATTATGGGCGCTATTTTTGATGGTATCCAGAGACCTCTCTCAGACATCAGCACTCTGACCAAAAGTATCTATATCCCTAGAGGAGTCAATGTGTCAGCTTTGAGCCGAGATGTCAAATGGGACTTCACACCTTCCAAAAATCTGCGGGTAGGTTGTGACAAGCCTGTCTTCCCCTCTTGCTTCTCTACCCCCAGAGCTTAGGTCTGGAGCCGTGTGCTAAGGCTGTGACTGCTGGGACCTGTGGTTAATGATGCATTTATTAAAGTTTGTAAGAAGAAGTGCTCAGAGGTGGTAGTGATGTATGAGGCTGGATGGGGATCACCAGAACTTACTTGATGTGACTTACTGTGTATTGCTGCTGTATATGAGAAATTTACAGTTTTAATGTATTTACCAAACTGTAAAGAAACTTGTGGAATTGCAGTGAGCATTAGTAGGAGTTACCTGAGCAAAAAGAATGACTGCAGCACACATTTTGCAAATGGTGAAGATAGCATTAGAGCTGGAAAATGTCACGGCTTTAGCCCTTTGCGGCATCTTTTCTCCAACCCTGCCGGTTAGCATATGTTATCCTTTCTCTTTTTAGAATGTTAGGTTGAGAGGCGGAAAAGAAACAAGGAAAATTCCTTGTGTCTGTCGGTAATTGCTCCTGTCTGAGCCTTGAAAGGCACTTGAGCACAGGTAGTGTTGCTAGCAATGCTGTTGGAGTAATGAGTTATGTAAATGGGCTACTGTGCTGTAACAAGGCATTTATAAAAGGGGTAATCACAGTGCTAGACTGAATAGCTGTAGTATTTTTTACAGTTTGTCAAGGTTCTTTTTTAAAACTTATGATTAATAGACCTCTTCTAATTTTAGGTTGGCAGCCACATCACTGGTGGAGATATTTATGGTGTGGTGAATGAAAACTCCCTGATCAAACACAAAATCATGCTGCCCCCACGGAATAGGGGTACAGTTACATACATTGCACCTCCAGGAAACTATGACACTTCAGTAAGTCTCCCAAACAGCAGTTGCTGGTATATTCCACAACCCTTTTGTAAGGTTGATGTTCCCTTTCCGTTCTGCATGAGGCCAGCTAAAGTGTTTCATGCAACAAGGTGTCTGAGTTAATTATCACTTCTGCTACCCTGCCTGCAGGGATTGCATTATTATCCTGTGTAGCAACTTTCTATGTATATGGCATCCCAATGGCACTTCACTATGCCATGTTTGCTGACGTCTGTGGGGATCTACAGTATCTTATGAATATGTAAAATTCAGTTGCTCTTCAAAAGCATATTCTTAATGTACACTGTATCTTGTGCTGTTTTCCCCCAGTGGCATTGTAAATATGGGAAAAAGCCTTCCCTCGGGAGGTGATGATTGCATGTTGAGGTTCTAACAGCTCTGTGATGTTATCAAAGACCTGTGCAGAGTAGTTAAAATGAGAATTGTTTGCTGGTCCAGTGTGCAGCTGTTTGCTTACTTCATATGTCTGGTGCTCTCTGTTAGGATGTTGTCTTAGAGCTGGAGTTTGAAGGTGTGAAGGAGAAGTTCACTATGGTGCAGGTCTGGCCTGTACGTCAAGTCCGTCCTGTTACTGAGAAGTTGCCAGCCAATCATCCTTTATTAACTGGCCAACGAGTCCTGGATGCTCTCTTCCCGTAAGTACTTCCTTTTATTTTCTACCATGTAAGAAATCTCTCTCTTAGAGGGAAGCAGAGGCAGGAGGCCTTAAAGCCTTAGGTTTTTTTAAGGGCAGACTGTCACTGTGTGTCACAGCATAATCTCAAAAAATATTTAGCTAAATTTCTTGTATTTCTTTATTTGGCAGGTAAACCCACTGGTGGAAAAAGGAAGTTTAACAAAACTGTTCTAATGCATTAATTTAGGAAAGACTGGACACTCATAAAGTTAACCATGTCAAATCTGCAGAAAGGCTAGAACTTTCAAGCTTGCTACCTTCATTTAAATGCATGAGTAGGATATCTTTCCACGGTCTTGAGGATGTGTAGTTTCCAATGATTTTGAGGTTGCCACTTAGGAAAACTGTTGCACATAACTGTAACACAAACTGCTCATTTAAGCAGCTAACTTCTAAGATACTGAATCCAGTTATTTTGGTCCTAAGATATTGTGCTGCTTATTCTATAACACTAAGTACAGTTGTTCTTTTCTTAGCGTTTGTATTCCATTGCTGCTTCCAGCTGTGAAGACTGTTATGTTTCAAGCCCAAAAGTCATGCTGTTGTATAAGCATAAGTCATGTACTTCAAGGGCAGGAGAAGAAAAGGATGGTTTAATCCCTCGATTTTTTGATTTAGTGATATACCTCTGTGCTTCTCACCCAGAACACTGAATGTGACTCCTGTCATTCTGCTTTTGATGAGGGAGTTCTAGTGGAAAATATATTCTAAGATGGGAAAGAGCTGTTTTTTAGTTCCTTGCAAATCAGAGTCCTTTTTCTTTACTCAGGTGTGTACAAGGGGGTACAACAGCGATTCCTGGGGCATTTGGTTGTGGAAAGACTGTGATCTCACAGTCTCTTTCAAAGTACTCCAACAGTGATGTCATCATTTATGTAGGCTGTGGAGAACGAGGAAATGAAATGTCTGAAGTACTGAGAGATTTCCCTGAGGTTAGTATGGAGATTTCTTGGAGAGTAAACCTTTCTGGGAAGACTTGCTATTGTACTGGTATTGTAACTGAGTAAAATACCATGTTGGTAGAGTGAGTGACAAGAGATTATCTTACCTGCCTTGAAGCTCTGGCAAAAATCCCTTTTGTCTGGTTCAGGGATTATTTTGTGGCCCCTCAATAAACATCCGGAATAGTTTTTGTGTGTACCTTGTAAGCAATTTAAAATAAAGCCAGAATGAATGCCAGAGAGCAATTTAGCATAGTTATAAGCATCTTACCTGTTACTAGTCATGTCTTTAACTTGACCATGCATAGAAAATACAGCATCTATTTACAAGTTGCAGGGTGGTGATACAGTTACCAGATACTAGTTTCACATGTTAAACTTTGGAATACCTTCTGAATGAACTAGAAAATGCCTTTTTAATAAAAAAACAACCAAGCAACAGGTTTACCAATCCTTGTACCTGTTATTGTGTTTTAGTGAAGTTGTTGTGGCAGAGTCAGATAGTATGAACTGTCCGGTGGAAACTTCATTGTTAGAAATAAGGGGTAAAAGGCTTGGATGTGTTGATGGATTACAAGGTGGGAAAGTCAAACTGAGGTGGCCTTGAAGCAGGTAAATCCCAGGGTATTCGTAAGTGGAATTCTACACACGTCAGGATATGCATTCTGTTGTTCAGGTGTTTGTGAGGCTTCACTGAGGTTATAAATGTAGTTTTATGTCCAGTTGTCAAATACTAGCTTGGCTTGTGGTAGATGGGGATGAAAAAGCTCTCTGATTCCTAATGGATTTGTGACAGGAGGCTAAGAATTTTTAGCTCTTTCAGCCTAGAAATCTGAGAGAGGATAATGTGCTTCCTTGTGCAGTGGATTTGTCATTATTTATTTGAATGGGATCAACAGGGACTTGGCAGTTGCAGAAGATGAGGTGAGACTGAAGCATGTCCATTAAAGAGTTAAGCTGTGTGCAGTCTGAAAGACAAACCAACATATCCTAAAATTTTGAATCTCATCTCTGCTCTTGGTAGAATAGCTGTGAGGAGAGTATCCTGATAAAGGCAAGTAATACAGTAAAAACCCCCAAGTAACAAAAAATTAATGAAAAAACTAGCTACTGTTACAGTTTGATTTTTTTTTTTTCCCCTTTTTTTTTTCTTTCCCCCCCCCCTTTTCTTGCACTTTAGTTAACAATGGAAGTTGATGGGAAGGTAGAAAGCATCATGAAGAGAACAGCTCTGGTAGCTAATACTTCCAACATGCCCGTGGCTGCCAGAGAAGCCTCCATCTATACTGGTAAGATTTACAAGAGGTTAGAGAAGGTTGTGTGTATAAAGCAAGCTGTCATGCTGTAGTATTTTCAGTTCCTGAGATGGCTGTACCAAGAAGCCTGTTTAGTTTCAGAAGCAGACCCTTTCAGACCTTGCCTGCGCCAAGTCTGAGTATCTTAATTGAATCTGACTTGTTTGCATATAATTGCCATTTTTTAATATTGCATAAATTTTGTTTATAAGGTGAACTTACTGTGCCAGGACTTGTGTAGGCTTTCTGCATGTGTTAATTCTGTAAGCTTTTGGTTTTGACTGGCTTTTCCCTGACAAGTACAACCACTTAATGAACAGGAATAGTACTCTCCGAGTTGGCAAACTAGTCTTTCCTTTGCAGCCTCTTAAAGGCTTTTTTTAAGTTCTTTTTATGAACAGTTGTGAGATAATTCAGATAAAACACGACCTTTTCTCACTCTTGTGTTCTGGTGGTTTGAAAGGAAAGGAGACATTTTACAGTAAGAAGAGTCTTTGTTCATGGTTTCAGTGAGGTAAAGAGTAGCATCAGTGACATTGCAGTGTCTCTTCAAAGAAATACACGTGAATGTAAGATTAGTCTGAGTGGTTCATACAAATTAGGAGAGAGAGAAGAAATAAACAGCAACAGCGAAAAAAAGGACAGCAGGAGCATAAGCAGGAAGGAAGAGTAACTTCCATTGTCTGTTCCCATCAAAATGTAAACTCAAATAATGTGGTTTATTTGCATCTTTCTGACAACATATAAGCATAGAATTCCTTTCTGAACTGTATCCTGAGGCATGCTGTTGTCTTTGTTACAGGAATCACCCTGTCTGAGTATTTCCGAGATATGGGCTACCATGTCAGTATGATGGCAGACTCCACTTCCCGGTGGGCTGAGGCCCTCAGGGAAATCTCAGGGCGACTGGCTGAAATGCCAGCTGGTGAGTTGTCTTTCCTCAGCCTAGTCTTGTAAATGCAGACCTTCAAACTGAATCTTTGACTGAATCTCTGTGTGTTGGTGCTTGCAGACAGTGGTTATCCAGCCTACCTCGGTGCCCGTCTGGCCTCTTTCTATGAGCGAGCCGGGAGAGTGAAGTGTCTGGGAAATCCCGAGAGGGAAGGCAGCGTCAGCATTGTTGGAGCGTGAGTGTTGCATTGCTTTGTCTCTGCACTGACTGCAGTTCTTCCTCTCTGTTTTTGTATGTCACAGTACCTATTTTTCAGATAAAAAGGTCTTGTTGTTCTGTGCAGCTGCAGAACATAAAAATACGGGAATGAGTAGGTAGGTATTTAGTCTCTGTTCATCCAGAGCTGCTGTTAAATTGTTCGTGAGGGCAGAAGGAATGAATGTGGACAGGTAGCTCTGTGAGGTGTGGAATCACAGTCACTTGCAGCAATCAGATCAAGTGGCTCAGAGAAGAATGTTATTAGAGCTCTCTGTGAGAAGTATGTCAAATCATGCTCAGCAGGAAAGAAGGGGCAGTTAGAGCAGCAGTGTGTGCGCTTGGGGCATAATGAACCATGACTCTCATGCTCAAATAGAGTAGAATTCCATGGAGCAGCATATCAGACTGTGATGGGCTGTGAAAAGCATGTTGTCCACAGGCATTCTCTTAGGTGATACTAGTTTGTGTATCATACATCATGGGCAAAGTGGGTTCCCCATGTTTTCAGGAGGGCCTCTGGCATCTGCAAGAATGTTCAAAGTTCATTTTTTGCTCTGCTTAGTTCTGCTGTTCACAGCATACATACGTAAGGGCTTTCTGCTTTTGAGATTGGAAGATTTTTTATCATCTCTGGGAAGGCATATATTGGAGTGTCAAGCACAAATGAAGTAGTTACTGTATAGGTGAATATCAAAAATTATTTCAAATTGGGATATTGTCTTCTGTAAAATCACTGCACTGTGTTTTCATGATGTTCTATCAGCACATTTGCTGAATCTGCTCAAACTGAGACAGGTTTGATGATCCAAGCTAGAGTTACTACCTGGAGTTAACGTGACTGAAATTACACCTTAATACTGTCAATCAGTCCCTGATATAACAATTTCATGGTATGCTTGATATTACCCCTTGTGTGGGTATGCATCAAGCACTTTGTGCAAACATACTGCAATGTTATTTACTTGAAATCATGTTGACTTTTCTGGTTTCTTGAGTCACTGAGATGTGCAGTCATATGCTCAGTACTTCAGTTTGAACTGTGAATGGAACTCTGATAACTTTTCCCTATCTCTTCCTGCTCAGTGTCTCTCCCCCAGGTGGTGACTTCTCTGATCCTGTCACCTCTGCTACCCTGGGCATTGTTCAGGTATGTCCCACAACGTTGCAGCTCTTCTGTCCACTTTGTTAGACTTGAAGTGGTTGTGCTTCAGCACATTTGTGCCAATGGCTGGGGTGAGGGCGGTTTGATTTGACACAGGCAGAGTTGTAGGGTGTTTTGGAAAATGTTCTAACAGTGTAAAGAGTGACCTTGTGAGATGGTCTCAAACTGATGTGTTTGAGATCCCTTTGGAAGAGGGAGTGAAGGTAGCAATTCCTTCCAACACTGACTGCTCGGGGATATCTGTGAACTTCCTAAGTGCTGCCCATTGAGCTGAACTTCAAATGTATCAGTTGAGATGGAAAGCAAACCACTCTTTATATAGGTGCATTGAAACCACAGAAAAATCCTCAGAGAAGCTGAGTGGGAGAAGAATGTCTTGAAACTGTTTGCAATTTGCAGCTTTGGGAAAAGCAACTACATCTACTTGGTCTCCACTTTACTTAGATTCCAATATTAACATTGCTATGGCTGACTGCTCCCTCATGAGCAGTCTCAAGCTGAATAAATCTGAACTCAGCTTAAAAGTTGCATCATTTTTTTAGTTATTTGAATGTTACTGCTATAGTTAACAGGCTTCCATTTGTTAAGCCTTTGCCATGATGCATTAGCTCCAACTTGCTCAACTTGCTTTCTGTATTTTTTTTTTAATTGCCTTCAGTTATTTTAGTTCATTTTTGATTTGGAGAACTGGTTGATCTTTCTGGCTTCTGGCAGGTTTTCTGGGGCCTGGATAAGAAACTGGCACAGCGCAAGCATTTCCCATCTGTGAACTGGCTGATCAGCTACAGCAAATACACACGAGCCCTGGACGAGTACTATGACAAGCATTTCACAGAGTTTGTCCCTCTCAGGACAAAGGCCAAAGAGATCCTACAGGAGGAAGAGGACCTTGCAGAGATTGTGCAGCTTGTGGGCAAGGTGAGTAACCAGATGTGGTGTCATTGAGCCATCCTCCATTTCCTTATGGTTAGTGCAGGCTGTTGACCATGTCCTAGAGCAGACCTGATGGATGCTGCATCACTGGTCAGACTCTCTCACCTCAAACTGTGTCTTATTCCAACTTTCCTACGTGTTGTTTGACTTCTAATGACAGATACTTCTTTAGATTTGCTAAACCTTGGCTTGATGCCACTTTTTTCATGTGAATTAGATTGTGGGGCATCTAATGCTGGAGTTAAACTTCATTTGCATCAGTGTTCTAGTGTTGCTGAAATGCCCTTTGCTGCAACTTCAAGTAGTACTCCTTTGGAAGAAGTCTTTGTAAGAGAAATGATGAAAACTGATCTTTACTGTTGAAGTCATCTAAAGGGTTACAGTTTATTAGAAACAGTGTTGCCAGCTGTAGGACAGAGGTGTTGGGATTTACAGGTTGGCCTGTAGAAACCAAGTGAAGTCTGATTTTAGTAGAAAGCTTTGATTACCTGTTTTTTCTTCGGAAACCTGTGACATATGACTCCATTTTGCAGGCATTCCTTAATTTCCTTTTTTTACTTCAGTGTTTTGAAGAGAAAGCTAAACTGGAACAGGAAAATTTCCATTGAAAGCTCTCAGAAAGGACCCAGTGAAAACTGTTTCAGCTTAGCACTGTAAATATGATAATTGGCAGGTTTGTGACAAATACTTGACAGTAATTTAATTCCATGATGTTCAGATGAGCTGTTATGATTTACAGAGTGGTAGTAGTGTGTAGTAACATGTATTAAGTACAGTTATTTGAAGGAAGTTTGCTCGTGGTGCTCTATTCACTGATGTTCTAGTCCAACCAAGATGAGACCTTTCAGCAGATCTTGCCTAGCAGAGCTCTCTTCTCTTGACGTGTCTTTGAAGAAAAGGAAATGGGGTCATAGGACCTTCTGCAGTTCTCTATTTACAAAACCATCTTTTAAAAGACTGGTTTACAGAGCAGGGTAACATTGGGTCCTTGGTAAGGAAGGGATATTGATAAACCAGTGCTTGTGACTAGGCATTATTCTTATGATAGAAGTACTGGAACTGGTGATTTTTTTTCTCAGAAATGGTATCTTTGACAGTTTCTTTCTGTCTGGGCTTAGCTAAAAACTGCAGCAAACCTTTAGAAAGGGAGAATTTTGGAAATACAGTCAGTGTATTTTTTTCTTTTTAGCTCTGAATTCTGTAAGTCTCCTCATGAAACGAAGGTCCAAGCTTCCTGTCCAGAGAGCAAGTTGGGGTACTTAAAGCTCAGTCAGGCCCCTTTAGCAAAAGGATGAAGGTGAAGAAGAGTGACCTGTGGTGTGGACTGTGACAGGCACTGTCATCAACTCCATTCCTTTTCTTGAATGCCAGGCAGGAAAAAGCCATTGGTAACAGCACAGGCTAGTATTAAATCTGTAAGCTTGCTTCTTGATCTAGCCTGCTGAGATCTAGTCTTTCTTTCATAAGTACTGAGGAAGGTAAAAATTAATTTCTCTTTATCTAGGAAGGTGATGTTTCAATGTATCTCATAACAAAACCATGTGCATTTTTAGGGTCTAGTGGCTTTTTCATGATCTTAAGTGGAACTTCCTTCCCAATTTTATCATCAGATAGACCTAAAGCAGACTTACTGACTGTTTGGCCCATCTTAATCTGGTCATCAGTTAAATTGGCTGCTCTATAGCAGGGAGTGAGTGAGAAATACCCATAAGACAAAGCTCTGCTTGACACTATCTTAAGAGGGTGGGAAGAAGACAGGTACTGAAAGATAGCTGTTCTTGGCCAGGATATACTGTGTCCCTGTGGGCTTGAGTACTAAACTAACTGTTTACCTTTCTTTTCTAGGCTTCCTTGGCAGAAACAGATAAAATTACCTTGGAGGTTGCCAAGCTGATAAAAGATGACTTCTTGCAGCAGAATGGTTACACGCCTTATGACAGGTGAGATCTGACTGATCACTCTGCGCTTTTAGTCCTGTGCAGTCTGGATTGATAGTTATTTTACATAGAAACAGACCAATGCAGAAATTAATGTTACTGTCCATAAAGAAATGTAAGAACTGTGCTTAGGTAGCCCATTGCACATTGCATTCATGCTGTCTTACCCAAGGCCTGCAGACCCCTTCTGAATGCAGAACCCTTTGGGATTCCCAGGTCCTCCTCTATTGTTCTGTTAGCCAATGTTTCTGCAGTAGCATGTCCTGAGGAGGAGGACAGGACTGCTTTATTTTCACAGACAACATCCAAAATCTTCCTGTTTATTCCATCAATACACAGGGGACTGCAAGAATCTGCTTTCAGTTAACTTGCATAATTCTTGAGTAAGTTTGGTCCTTCAAAAAAACTTACTCTCTCCCTAGTGAAGCCTGCTTTACTTTTTCATGCTATCCTCATGTTTTAACAGCCTGACAAAGGGGCCTTTTGTACTTCATCTCACTCCTAGCCCAGGTAGATCAGGAAGTCTTGAGTACTTCATCACTAAAATGTAGACATCTATCATTTTGTAACAGGGTGTGCCTTTGATCAGGTTACTAGGGCAGGTATGTGTGTGTGCTATAGGAAGCACAGGAAGTAGCACATAAATAATAATGAGGGACCTTTCATGGCACTCAGCTGTCCTTTAAAAATGGAACTGTGTATGAAGTGCTCTTGTCATAGAAATACTCCCTTTCCTGTGAGCAAAGAAACTTGCAGAGTTGTCATCCCAAGCTGTTAGGAGGAAGCCTGCTCCCTTGATGGACAAAACAGGAAGGAGGAATTCCGTTGGCTGCTCACTGTTTCCCTTTACTTGTTAGCATTGGCACAGATCGAAATGTGAGACTTGTAGAGCAGTGATTCCTGTTCTCTCCTGTTTTGCCCAGTGTTTGGTACAGTGTTTGAGTTCAGAAACCTCAACCTTGATCAGCTTCAGGATGATTGTCTTGGCCTTTGATTTGCCTGTTTAAAAGTGTGGAACCTATTGAAGGCAGCCCCTCTCCTCTGGCAGTATATCTTAAAAATACCTGGAGTAAAGCAGGCTATCACTCTTCTGTCAGGTGAGAATCCAGGGGAGAACCCTGTTAACTGTTCCAAGATACCTGACAGGTCCTCTTCTATTCCATCAGGTTCTGCCCTTTCTATAAAACAGTGGGAATGCTTTCCAATATGATTGCATTTTATGACATGGCACGCCGTGCTGTAGAAACCACAGCTCAGAGTGACAATAAGATCACGTGGTCCATCATCCGTGAAAATATGAGCGAAATCCTCTACAGACTTACCTCCATGAAGTTCAAGGTATGTTTGTAAGGAAGTGGGTTGTCCTGCTTCCAGTGCCTCTGAAAGACTGACTCAATGGTGATGACCAAAGGCCTTAGATAAAGCTCTGTGAACAGAGACTCTTTGCCATCCTTTTGAATACAGTAAAGAATTGGGTTGTGAGCACAGGAATGGTCAGTACAGAAATCTAGTCAGGTGATGCTGACTGTACAGCCTTGGCAACCCCACCTTTAGCAGTCTCTTTTGTGTTACGTGTAGTCGTTGTAACAGTACAGGCACTTTTTCCTGTTTGCTTTGGGAGTTTTGTGATAAAATTCTGTAAAAATATGACAACATGTTCTGAGGAGACTATTATCAGAGAAGCAGCCTGAAGCCACACACAGGATACACCGTGTATTATTGCAGAAGCATTTCTTTCCTTAACTTCTATTTAAAATACCTTAATCAATACTTCTATCATTCACTTTTTTTGCACACTCCTGGATTTAGACTCCAGATTGCTTTTATCTGTCTCTAGTATAAAATAGACTGTTGAAAGTGAGGAGAGGAAGGGAGGACTAACTTTAACATGGGCTAAAGACAAAGCAAGTGGATTGGAGCACCTACTCTGGGTAACTTCAGTAGTCATAATTTTAGGGTACAGCTTTACTAAAACTTACCAAAGCATGCTGGTGTAGCAGTTAATGGTAGGACAGTAGTAACCTGTGATACTGGCTGATATCCTCTATGAAAATAATGCTTACCCTGTTAAAACTCATATATAAGTCAATATTGCAAATTTTTGGAGAACAAATACCATAGGATTAAATAATGTTTAGAATTAAATGTTTTGCCATGCCAATGTATTCTGTTCCTGCAGGGTACTGGCTTGTTTCCACAGTGGTTCCTGGTATATATTCTCAAATCATCAAGAACATAACAAGATACACTTGGGGACATGAGCTTCTTTGAGAGCTGGTTATGTAGCGATAGGGTAATTAAAACACTCCCTACAAACCCTGGCCCACCAGCAGGCACCTGGAGTACAGCAGAGCAGTGGACAGCATGGCTGAAAAAGGGAATCCAGAGGGTGAATATATGTTAAGTGGAACTGGACCTCTAACAGTTATGAAAGGAAAATTATATTCCCTGGGTAACAGTCTGAAAGGTGTGAGGATTCAGATGTCTTGCATCCTGTGGTCTAGGTTGAAGAGACAGTGTAAGAAGTAGTGCATCCAAACATGTAAGGCCTCTGTGTTTCCCAAGAGTTGCACTGACCCAGAGGACCTTAGCACTGAGAAGAGAATGGTGAAGACAGTGAACAGATTTCCCAGCCTGACAGTTAATGTTTCTTACAGAGAAAACCTTGTGGCCTCAGAGCAAAGCCAATTGTTACTTTTTTTGCCTTTGTCTTTCATGAAAAGTATTCTGAGAAAATGAAGCTGTGCAAAGATATTTTTTAGCTTCTTACAATTACACAATAGATTTTAATTGGAACCAAACAACATCTGAGTAATGGCAGAGTAACTCTTCCACTTATTGGAGATGCACTGCATTTGGTGTGGGGTTAGGAGCTGGTATTAATCACTGCAGCTCTTAAATCACACAGCATTAACCAAGACCCTCAGTATTGTTGACTGCTCTCCAAATCAATTGCTTTTCAGTGCAGTAACCACTGCTCACAAAAAATAATTCTGTCCAGTATCCATTCTGCCTGCTTGCTAGTGTGGGAAGAGAATGAGATTTAAACCCTGTGGCTGTGGGTGAGACAGGATACAAAGACAGAGCTAAATTGCCTTCTCTGCAGTTAACAACTGTTAATCCCGAGGTCGAGAGGTTACAGCACTGGCAAACCAGGGCTGACTTAAGTACCCATGGCTTTTCATGATGGATCTGTTTATGTGCTATATTCTTTCAGGACCCTGTCAAAGATGGTGAAACAAAAATCAAGGCGGACTATGCTCAGCTGTTTGAGGATATGCAGAATGCATTTCGCAGTCTGGAAGACTAGACTTGACCTCTGTGACCACTCCAGTTTGTCCTCTCAGTTCCTCATCTCAGCTCCTCTGCTTCCCTACCTTACAAGAATGATGCAACAGTACTTGAGTTGATAAATAACCCTATGTTTTCCCTGTTCATACTCAGAGAGTGTCTTTACAAAAAACATTCCTCTTAGTTTGTATTTGGCATTGCTTTGTGTGTCTGAAGTGGTGAGTGATGTGTGAATGGGCCTGGCTGAGTGAGGAAATGCTGTTGTACACTTCTAGGGTGGGAAAAACTTCACCTTTCCTCTCCCAGCTCTCTTGGTAACCAGTCTTTCACCTCGGGGTGTAACCAATTGAGCTGTGCTGGCAGAGGAGGTCTTCATGCAGTCATGCGGTACATTGCAAGCTGGCAGTGGCAAGGGCATTTACACCTGGCACTTTGCTAAGTGACTATCAGATATAGAACTCCCTGTTCTCAAACAGAATCTTTGACCATATTCTAGTGACATGTTGATACAACCTAAACTTCTTTGCTAATCTGTCACTTCTGAGTCTCTCAGCTGAGCCTTTTGGTATTGAAGTATGGTAGTTCTGGTCCTCTCTAAGAAGGGACTAACTAGAAGATGAGCACATGCAAGCAACTGGTATGATTTTGTACACTGGAGAAATACAATTTTATCTTCCTACTTAATACAGATAGGACTGTTGGACTCGGCATCAGCTAAAATCAAAGCCATAGGTGCTCAGCTTCCAGCAGAATTTTACCTTCTTGGCTCCCATTCACCCCCAAAAATTTCCCCACACTCAGCTGCTTTACTTTGTGAAGCTTGTGACTGCTGCCATGTACTGCAGGGCATGGTTGGCAAGGTGCAGTGATGCCACGTGTGCTGACCACAGCGTGGTCCTTCCTTGGTGGTGCTTTGCCAGTGCAGTTGCCCCCAGTGCAATGCTCAGGTTATGCCAAGGAAAGGAAAGCACATGCTCAGCCTTCTTCCTCTGCCTGTGCTCACATGGCCTGGTGGGTGGTGGCACAGAAGTCCCCCAGTTCTCATGTAAGAGGAATGTATGATGTGCAGCTGGGGGTGGGGGGATGAATGGGGGAAGGTGATGAGTACAAAATGTATTTACTCCTGCCTTGTTGATTACAATGCAAGAGAAACCAGTGGCTCTGGTCTTTGCTCTGTGCTCTGGAAGCACTCTGTCAAGCAGCTGAAACTGCTAGCTCTTGGGCTTTTTTATTGGCAAAACTAGACTGAGATGAGGAATGAGCAGAGCACAGCCTTTCTGTCAAACTCCCTGAGCCCAGCACTCATCCCATTGCTCCAGAGTGCAAGAGAGAGAGATGCTGGCACACTCCAGTCTCCCCCTCTCAATTGTGTCAGGTGGCATCATGTGCCCAGCTGGGTTCCAGCTGCCATCTACTGCTGTGTTAGTCCTGAGACAGCACCTGTTGTTGGTGACTCCGTGCCTACGTGAGCATTAATTCTGCACTGAAGTATTTCCACCGGCGCCAGCTTTGAACAGTAGTGATGCAAAGGGATCTTGTGCTACGGACCAAATGCTGCCGCTTCCATTATGGTATCAACCCACTGTTTGTCAGGGGAGAGCCCAGCTGAAACTTAAAGGGATTGACTATTTTTGGTTCTCCCGAAAAGAAACTGCTCCTCCAGCTGATATTCTGGTAGTGAACGCTTAAGTTTACAGCTCACTAAACTTTTGGTGTATGCTGCTTATTTTATCAACGAGCATGTGTGAATGAGTAGTCACCATCTGAGCCCTTGCTGGGCTCCTCATTGTTTGTACCCTTCACCACTGTACAATGTAGCATTTCATGCTAGAAACCAGATGTTCTTATCTCTTTAAATAGAGGATGTTATAAACTTTACAGAAGATGTCTAAGATAATGCAGTTCTAATATTTATTGTGCTGTACCTGGCCCTGAAGTGTGACCAGTTCAAAGTTTCATATATATTTTCGTCCTTTTTGTTTTGTGTCTGTTTTCAGTGTTGAGATTCTGATGTTCACTGTGTCCTGCAAGTCTTCCTTCCGCAGCTGTGGGAGGAATTACAAGATGGGCAGAACCCCACCACCTACTTTATCTTGTATATTTCATAATGTATGTTGCTGGAAATTGTGTAAAAAAAAATAAATTTAAAAAAATTGTTAAAGTCAATAAAAATAAAATTGATTTAAATTAGGTTTTATCTGTCCTGTTTTCTTATATGCCACAGTAATGTACATAGCAGACCATCACAAAAGCTCACAGCTTGCTTAAAAAAAATTACTTCATCAGTTTAGGGATTTCTTTAAAATTGAAAGCAGTAATTTGGCATGGACTCTTTTACTTCAGTTCTCCCATTCCAGTACAGTGTGCACAATCTCCTCATACATCACATGAGAGAGTTACAATGTAGTAATTACTCTTAGGTATTTTTAGGATTACTTTTCATACAGTTACTCTTATTGTAAGTTTGCCTTTTGCTGCCATGCATGTTAATGCAACAACTGTATTTGTACCATTTTAGGGCACTTGGCACTTTGGATCAGAAGCTGAGCAGCACTCCTGGCCACAGCAACTCCCTTTGAATAAAGAGTTCAGACCTTCTGTAACCAGCAACAGATAAATTAAGAATACACTAAACCCATCACATTTGACCCATTTTGTAGATTTAACCACTCTGTAACATCTCTTTGCAGGAATGGTTCTGATATTTCATAGAATATATTAAGAGATACAGCAAGCTCAAGGTGTTCAAGTAGTTCTGCCACCTCACAGAGGGGTGGAAGTCACAAGCTCATTCCTGGCAACCAGGGGCTAGTCAGTAGTTCTCTGTGGATGTTAAGAAATCCATCAAGTGAAGAGATGAGTTCAGGTTTTGGCAGTTTGGAAGTTGCCAACTGGTAGTGTCCTCACTTCATCCACTCGACTTTTGTGGATCTGGAAGGCTGGTGTCACCCAACGGCCACAGGAACACTGGTCCCCCCTCCAGCTGAAGGAGCCCAGCTTCGATGTGCATTTGGGACACAGAAGCTGCAAGAAAAACCCAGGACTCAGTCTAAGACATGTGTTGATGTGGATCTGTTTATAAACAGGCCAAAAAGCTAAACTGGGATGGCTGTTTAGCCCTGGGTGTAGCAGGCACCTGTGGTGGCAGAAGAGCGAGTGTGGAAATACAGCTGCTAGGACCTGGTGTGAGCTCCTGGGCTGTTTTACCAGGGTCCAGAAAGACTCAGTCACCCTGAGACCACAACAAGATTTTTAAGTCCCACAAACCTTTCTCATACTAAAACCAAACAGCAGATAAACCTGTCTAACATCCTGGCTGGTGGTGTCAGCTCACAAACAGAGCACTAGCTCTGGTTGTAAATTATTCTTTATTCATTGTAAAAGGATATTTTACATTTAAGAATGTGCCCATAAGCTGCAAAGTTCATACCAGAATGGCTGGAAGGCCTAGGACCTTGTGGGGGTTTTCCTTTCAGGGAAGAGACAGAGTTTTTTCTGTCTTTGCAAAAAAACAACACAAAAATCCAAAGAATAAAGTGCATGCTCCAGCTCACCTGTCCTTCCATCACTCCAAGTAATGCTGGCTCCATCCACTGCACGGGCTCGGTGAAGTACGAGGTGCACTTTTCCTGGCCATTCCCAGAAAGCTGTGCAGTGTCTGTTATCCTCTTGTGGACAAAGGCTGTCGGTCCGATTCCTTCCGTGTGGGACAAAATGCTGGAGCTACGGAACAGAGCACGTCTGCCCTCCAGGACATGGGGAAAAAAGAAGCAAAATAAATGTTTTTTTTAAACTGGGCAAATCTACAGACAATAGAAAACAGGATTATGGGCCTCCTGACTCTAAATAATTAAGGAGGAGTACAAATTCTACATTTTTTTATTAGTCTAGAAAGTCCACAGACACCACTACAGGGAATAAAAAGGTTTGTATTTTGTACTTTCATTTGATTCTTTTTTTTTTTTTGCAAACATGGCATGGAAACATAGGCAACAGCTCATCCCTCACCTGACAATAACTACATACTCATTGATTTACATAGGCTATCCTTCTCTTGAGTGGATTTCACAATGACAGTATTTTAAGGAGAAATATAAAGTATTTCATATATATATAAAACCACATAATTTTTATTATATAAAGTACCTGCATTTCCTGCACCTGTAGAGAACCTCTGTGTTAGAAGTTTGACATATAGTGGTAGGATCAACTGCAAACACTTCTCGGGGCAAGTCTTGAGGTTCTGCAGAGGGGTCAGGACCATGTTGTGAATCAGATCAGCTCAGCCATGCTGCATTCCTGGGAACAAGACAGGACTGCGCCTCCACCCCAGTCAAGGCCTGCAGGAGCCACCTTCTTCCCTTTCATTTATTCTCTCACCAATTCCAATAGATCAAGCTAAGGATGAAAGAGCCTCATCCTACCATGCCTATGATTGGGATTTGCTTAATTCAAGGAACTGGGATCTAGACTATGGCCTTAACCATGGTAAAATAATGGTATTTTGCTTTATGTTCTTACTTCAACAGAAAGTAAAGGCAGAGAAAGTTTCCAAGCAGTTGTGGCAATGTTTTAGTGCCCACAATATAGAAAATCAGCTTACAAATGGGAACTGCTAAGGGCAATGACACAATAAAGGGCAACATCTCTGTCACATTGTGTATGCAACACTGAGATCTTGCAAGAAAAGTTACAGATTATGATTTTGTTATAAAATTACACATATGTACACGTATCTGTCACAGTTACCCTTTCACAAATTAAAGTATGAAAGTTTACTTCATACCTGAATTTCAACTTTATCTCAAGTTTTGCATGTTATCTTTTTCATGACATTGACATATTTTCTGAGGATGTTGTTTGCTTTGCCAGAGATGTAAAAATCATGAAAGTATCAAATTGACCTCTACCATTTTTGCACTTTGCTAAAGACCGCAGCTCCTTACAGATCTTATTTCCCAGGCATCTTTCAAAGGCACATTTTTCCCTCACTGATGAGCTGGGATTCTCTAGGGCCGAAGCATTCTCTAGGTATGATATGAATACTTGCCCTGGCCAAGGAGTATGTCCTGGCTCGGCTGCTTTGAGGGCAAAACCCGAAGTCAACCCCCTCTGACAGGGCCTTCTGCATTCATTCCGGGACATCCTGTTCCCCCCTCCGGAGACTGCCCCGCGCTTCGCTCCGCGCACCCGCGATGCTCCCACTCACCGGAGAACCTCTCGCTGAGCATCTCCAGCCGGTACCGCTTGTAGAGGATGCTGCTGGTGTCCACGGCGCAGCCCATCGCCTCGTAGAGCTTCAGCTGCCCCTGGAAGCCCGGGTTCACCCTGCGGCGAGCGGAAGAGGCGAGCGGGGTCAGGGGGGCGCCGGGCGCGGCGCGGGGGGCGCGGGCGGGGCACTCACTGTG